>JAFBJR010000367.1:4923076-5156737 GCA_016785285.1 Brachirus orientalis | reverse complement strand
CACTAACAGAATAAGAGACCTGACAGGTGATGGTCAGACGTTGACCTGGCTGTACAGTCACAGAGGCTGGCTGTGTCAATGTTTCACACTTCACACCTGTGGAGGGAAACGGGGTCAGTAGTGAATCAGTGTAAAGACAGTAGAACAGTCATTGTGCTCTGATCGTGTGCTGTCAGTGGCTCGGCCTCAGTGAGACTCACAGCATCCAGCAGCAGCAGCAGCAGAGAACATGGTTGGTATTAAACTACAAGGAGCTTCTCTACTTCTGCAACTGACTACTTTCTAGCAAGTCTTTATAGCAGATGAGGAAGTTCACTCTGTACAGTGAATGAAACAGAGAGGCTATAAAAGATGTTTAGGCTGCATTGGATGTAATAAAGTGCCAGAACATATTTGGTTACTGCTGATATTAATATGTTTTGATTGCATCATAGCAATTAATTCCAAACCATCCAAGCTAAAAGGTGGGCTAGGTAAACCTTGACCTGGCATCCACAGTGGACCCACAGATCTCCGAGGAGAAAAACTCAAATGTAAAGTAAAATTGTAGGACTGTCTATAAAAGGCTGTGAAGACATTTTTATTTCATCAGGGATACAATTGGGGTATAGTTTAGGGTTACTGTGATGGTTAGGGTTAGGCATTTAGTTGTAACGTTGAGAGCAGTAACAGTAAAGTGGTGTGAAATCATCAGTGTTCTGAAGGCTCCTCCTCTGGTGGATTCATGTTACAAGTGTTCAGACAGTGAGGAGTTTTTGTTCATGTTTACTGATGGTTTGTATCATTGTGTGTCTCTGGCACAGTAATACACTGCAGATTCTTCAGGCTGCATATTCTGTCCATTCAGAGTCACTGTGTTACTGGAAGAGTCTAAATCAATACTGAATTTGTTCTCCAGTGAATTCTTGTAGAATGTGTTTCCATCAGAGTCTTTCATTCCAATCCACTCAAGTCCTTTTCCTGCAGGCTGCCTGATCCAAGCTGTGAAGTAGTCATTTACAGAATAAGAGACCTGACAGGTGATGGTCAGACGTTGACCTGGCTGCACAGTCACAGAGGCTGGCTGTGTCAATGTTTCACACTTCACACCTGTTAAAAGAATAAAATGTTTAGTTATCGATGATCAAGTTTGATTGTAAAAGAAAACTTGTTGACTCTGACAAATCTAGAGAGACTCACAGGATCCAGCTGCCAACAGCAGCAGCAGCAGAGCTACAGGAAACATGGTTTATGAGGAATCTAACGTGCTGTGAGCTCCACTGTCAGTGTGATGTTGACTTTTTATAGGAAGATCACTGAGTTTGCATAGAGTCAAATATGTCAAGCATCAGTGTTGGTGTAACTGGAGCCAATCAAAGAGTGTGTTCAGTGTTTTTATAGGAACAGAGGGAAAATCACCTCTGCTTCATCTCATATTTTGATCTACTTATTCAAACACACATGCACTTTGTTTAAAGTGATAAAATAATTGTCATAATATTTGTTGTAAATGATATAGCACTAAACAGCACCCTGAAAATATTTATATTTTCAAATGATGTATAATTTTCAGTATTTGAAAACTCTGACAAGGATTATTACTCTTTTTTTATTATATGACTTATGTCACTGACATATTCAACATTCATGTTTTCCTGAATTATTTTCTTTTACCTTCAACACATTAATGAACTCAGTATGTCATGATAGCATTGTGTTACTGTAGCATTAATTCTCACAATAATTTACCTTTACTTTCCTATAGTTCCTTTCTTATTTACAATTCACAAAAATAGAGATAATATTAAGTATTAACTGAATCAAAATATCACTATAAAGTGAAGGTTGCTGAAGATGGTTTGTCCAAAAGAAAATGGTGTTAATTTCCAGAATCTATAGAACAGAGTTTGTTGAGCAAAACATACAGTTGCACCAAAACTGAAAGCTTTGGTGTCAGTTAAAATCGTGCTATTTCAGATATTGCTTCTGTTACTTTTTGTGATTGTAACCTAAATCCTAACTTATAAAATTTTATTTCTTAAAGATATGACATGGGTTATTTGTTAATATATTACCGTATTTTTTATTTCATTTTATTGATTTATTTATTTATTTTCATACTAACATAACACTTTGTTCACATGACTCAGTTCTTCTGAGATATCACCTTTGGAATGATATAACAGTAATTCAAAGATAAGGGAAATAAGGGGAGGCAACACTTGTTAAATGTTTCTGGAAAAATACTTCAAACATTATATTATATTATATTATATTATATTATATTATATTATATTATATTATATTATATTATATTATATTATATTATATTATTGTTTAAACTGACATAAGCAATTATTGTTTCATTAATTGCAATTTGTGAACAGTTAAGGCAGTAACAGTAAAGTGGTGTGAAATCATCAGTGGTCTGAAGGCTCCTCCTCTGGTGGATTCATGTTACAAGTGTTCAGACACTGAGGAGTTTTTGTTCATGTTTACTGATGGTTTGTATCATTGTGTGTCTCTGGCACAGTAATACACTGCAGAGTCTTCAGGCTGCATATTCTGTCCATTCAGAGTCACTGTGTTCCTGGAAGTGTCATCATCAATACTGAATTTGTTCTTCAGTGAATTCTTGTAGGATGAGCTTCCAGTGGATCTCATTCCAATCCACTCCAGTCCTTTCCCTGCAGGCTGCCTAATCCAAGCTGTCCAGTAGCCACTAACAGAATAAGAGACCTGACAGGTGATGGTCAGACGTTGACCTGGCTGTACAGTCACAGAGGCTGGCTGTGTCAATGTTTCACACTTCACACCTGTTAAAAGAATAAAATGTTTAGTTGTCGATGATCAATTTTGATTGTAAAAGAAAACTTGTTGACTCTGGCAAATCTAGAGAGACTCACAGGATCCAGCTGCCAACAGCAGCAGCAGCAGGATGATCAAGTTTGATTGTAAAAGAAAACTTGTTGACTCTGACAAATCTAGAGAGACTCACAGGATCCAGCTGCCAACAGCAGCAGCAGCAGAGCTACAGGAAACATGAATTAACATCACTAGTATCCTCATCAAAATCATCAACCTGTCAGTTAGATCCCATCCCCACCAAACTGCATAAAAATGTTCTTCCATTAATTAATCGCTCCATATTAAATCAAATTAATATTTCCCTATTAACTGGGTATGTACCCCAAGCTTTTAAAGTTGCGTTTATTAAGCCCCTTCTCAAAAATCTACCCTCGACCTAGATTTTTTAGCCAATTATCAACCCATATCAAATCTTCCCTTTGTTTCTAAGATACTAGAAAATGCATTTGCAAATCAGCTTTGTGAATATCTGCATAGTAACAGACTGTTTGAAGATTTCCGGTCAGTATTTAGATTACATCATAGCACAGAAACAGCCCTAGTTAAAGTCACCAATGACCTCCTCTTGGCCTCAGATAATGATCTAGTCTGTAAACTTGTCCTGTTAGATCTTAGTGCTGCATTTGACACCATTGATGATAAAATTCTACTGCAGAGACTGGAGCAGACTTTAGGGATCTCGGGTGCTGCCCTCTGCTGTTTCAGTCATACTTGTCTGATAGATTCCAGTTTGTTTATGTTAATGATAATGACTAATTGCAGACACAAGTTAATTATGGAGGAGTTCCACAGGGCTCAGTGCTTGGGCCTATACTTTTTACCTTATATATTCTTCCTTTAGGGAACATTATTAGAAAGCACAACGTACACGTTCATTGTTATGCAGATGACACACAGCTTTATTTATCAGTGAGGCTAAAAGAAATAAATCAGTTTGTTCAACTTCAGGAATGTCTCAAAGACATTAAGTCCTGGATAAACTGAAACTCTTTACTTTTAAACTCAGACAAAACTGAATAAAATTTATTTTTTAAGGATATGACATGGGTTATTTGTTAATCTATTAGCTTATTTTTAATTTAATTCATTTATTTTTTCATACTAACATAACACTTTGTTCACATGACTCAGTTCTTCTGAGATATCACCTTTGGGATGATATAATAGTAATTCAAAGATAAGGCAAATAAAGATAAGAGTAAAAAAAAAAAGTTGGCAAACATTTGTTAAATATTTATGGACAAAATACTTCAAACTTTATATTATATTGCTACTCAACAACATTGTAGTGACTAGCATCAGTGTTGGTGTAACTGGAGCCAATCAAAGAGTGTGTTCAGTGTTTTTATAGGAACAGAGGGAAAATCACCTCTGCTTCATCTCATATTTTGATCTACTTATTCAAACACATGTACAAATAATTGTCATAAAAATTGTAGTAAATGTTATAGGACTAAATATAACATAATGAAAATATTTTTACATTTTCAAACGATGTGTAATTTTCAGTATTTGAAAACTCTGACAAGGATTATTATTTTTATTGTTATTACTTGTGAATAAAACCACCCACTGCCTTAGTCACACCCTCGATCTTGTACTCAAGTTTCTGTTC
The DNA here is from genome assembly GCA_016785285.1 of Brachirus orientalis. Classification (NCBI taxonomy): domain Eukaryota; kingdom Metazoa; phylum Chordata; class Actinopteri; order Pleuronectiformes; family Soleidae; genus Brachirus; species Brachirus orientalis. The sequence continues at coordinate 5,152,275 of JAFBJR010000367.1, read as the reverse complement.
AGCATAGTAGCCAGTCTGACACAGAGTCACTGATCTACTGAGCCTCTAACGTCATGAATTCCTTTGTGAATAAAATAACACCAATAAGAGAAAATATTGACCTCCTCCTCTCTCCTAGTGGTAATGAGACACTTTTTAGCACAATAATCTTAAAAGCATCAGATATACAGTTACACAGTTTCTTCCCTATAGATCTCCCAGAATTAACATCACTAGTATCCTCATCAAAATAATCAACCTGTCAGTTAGATCCCATCCCCACCAAACTGTTAAAAAATGTTCTTCCATTAATTAATCACTCCATATTAAATCAAATTAATCTTTCCCTATTAACTGGGTATGTACCCCAAGCTTTTAAAGTTGCATTTATTAAGCCCCTTCTCAAAAAATCTACCCTCGATCCAGATGTTTTAGCCAATTATTGACCCATATCAAATCTTCCCTTTGTTCCTAAAATACTAGAAAAGGCATTTGCGAATCAGCTTTGTAAATATCTGCATAGTAACAGACTGTTTGAAGATTTCCAGTCAGTATTTAGATTACATCATAGCACAGAAACAGCCCTAGTTAAAGTCACCAATGAGCTCCTCTTGGCCTCAGATAATGATCTAGTCTGTAAACTTGTCCTGTTAGATCTTAGTGCTGCATTTGACACCATTGATGATAAAATTCTACTGCAGAGACTGGAGCAGACTTTAGGGATCTCGGGTGCTGCCCTCTGCTGTTTCAGTCATACTTGTCTTATAGATTCCAGTTTGTTCATGTTAATGATAATGACTCATTGAAGACACAAGTTAATTATGGAGGAGTTCCACAGGGCTCAGTGCTTGGGCCTATACTTTTTACCTTATATATCCTTCCTTTAGGGAAAATTATTAGAAAGCACAACATACACGTTCATTGTTACGCAGACATGCAGCTTTATTTATCAATGAGGCTAAAAGAAATAAATCAGGTTGTTCAACTTCAGGAATGTCTCAAAGACATTAAGTCCTGGATAAACTGTAACTCTTTACTTTTAAACTCAGACAAAACTGAATAAAATTTATTTTTTAAGGATATGACATGGGTTATTTGTTAATCTATTAGCTTATTTTTAATTTAATTCATTTATTTTTTCATACTAACATAACACTTTGTTCACATGACTCAGTTCTTCTGAGATATCACCTTTGGGATGATATAATAGTAATTCAAAGATAAGGCAAATAAGAATAACAGTAAAAAATATTTCTGGAAAAATATTATTATATTATTTACAAAAATTCTACACAATGACGTAGTAACTGTAAGTATGGTGTGTTTACACTGACATAAACAATTAATGTTGTATTACATTAAGATCAATTTGTGAAATATTAAGGCAGTAACATTAAGTGGTTTGAAATCATCAGTGGTCTGAAGGCTCCACCTCTGGTGGATTCATGTTACAAGTGTTCAGACACTGAGGAGTTTTTGTTCATGTTTACTGATGGTTTGTATCATTGTGTGTCTCTGGCACAGTAATACACTGCAGAGTCTTCAGGCTGCATATTCTGTCCATTCAGAGTCACTGTGTTCCTGGAAGAGTCAACATCAATACTGAATTTCTCTTCAGTGAATTCTTGTAGTATGAGTCTCCAGTGTATTTGCTTCCAATGCACTCCAGTCCTTTCCCTGCAGGCTGCCTGATCCAAGCTGTCCAGTAGCCAAGAGAATAAGAGACCTGACAGGTGATGGTCAGACGTTGACCTGGCTGCACAGTCACAGAGGCTGGCTGTGTCAATGTTGCACACTTCACACCTGTGGAGGGAAACGGGGTCAGTAGTGAATCAGTGTAAAGACAGTAGAACAGTCATTGTGCTCTGATCGTGTGCTTGGTTGGTATTAAACTACAAGGAGCTTCTCTACAACTGGCTACTTGTTAACAAGTCTTTATAGCAGGTGATAAGGAAATTCACTTTGTACAGTGAATCAAACTATAAAAGATGTTTAGGCTGCATTGGGTGTAATAAAGTGCCAGAACATATTTGTACTAGTCCTTTGTAGCATTTTTAAAGCAGGTATGGGGATGGTTTGAGTCTGATCTTTAAAATTTTATCATCTGATTTATGCTATGATCTGGAGCAGGAGGTCAGATAATGCTTGTCCTTTTTACATGCAGCCAAACAAAGTACACAACATTTGAATTCAATTTTTCATTGACTGTATAGTTTTTATTTGGTGTCACCTGCTGATTGATTTTGTTCACGTCCCTCTCATGCAACATATCAAACAGTGCACTCATAACTGTGATGCTTGCATGTTATTTTAAAAATCACAAAACATTTGTTTTAGCATTTGTTCATTAATACTGCAGGTCAGTTGCAAGTTTGGCAAATCATTTCAAGTTAAAAATCAAGTTAAAAAGAAATCATCTAAAACACATGCCAAGTGTCATGCCATATCATATATACAGTATGTAATGTAATTTTATTTTCCTGTACATCAGTTGAAAATGTAAACATTTTAAGTCTCCTCTTTCCTGTCATGTTTCCCCTGCTTTTTCCTTTCTTTTTATTTTGTGAAACCCAATAGTAAGTCGAGAAATCTGAGACACTCAAGACGGTGAAAGTTAAAAAGCCCTTAAAAGCCTAATATTTCATGCTATTAAATATGAACAGTAAAAACATGCTGACACATTTCAGAAATAGATAAATGTTAAAATGCATGCATGATATTCTGCCTGCAAAAAAGCTCTGTGCATGAAACTGTGTGTACACACAGGATTAAGCCTATTTTTCTTTTCTAGACCAAAGCGTCAAAGATAATCCAGGAGACCTCATCCCTCCTCTCTGGCAAACACAGATCAAGGTTTATACAAACACATAGAGAGAGAGAGACATACGCAAACATACTCGCTCTAAAAACAGAAAACAAATGATACAACAACATATGACACAGCAAATTTAGTTCTTTCTTTTAACATAAAAAGCAGCTCAGGATCTTGACTTCCATCATGAGTCTCAAACAAGCCTGTATCTTTCTCAGAGGAGGAACAAGGAGACAAGTAAGAGAAAACGGTTTTATGGTTTTATACAGTTTTTATTTCCTCTTTGCTATTTACATGCCTTTAGTTTTCTCAAATGAAATATTGGTATACCTATGAAAATAAAATATGGTATATTGTTAATAATACCATCATGCAATTGGTTTACCAGTGATAGTCATCTTTCTCTATTATGAAGCAAACACTGTCATTTTTAATTTTCATTCTTTTATGATGTTATTTTAAGCTCAAGAAAAGGGCGTTTGAAGGACTATTCTCATTCTGGAGTTCTGGTGCATGTGGAAAATTGCCATTTGCTTTGTCCTTGATTGAAAAAGTACAAACATGGCATGTATTCAGTGGTCATAACAAGTATATGTATACTTTACATCCTGAGCCATCTGAAAACAATACTTAAGTGATGGCACAGTTTTCACAGTTTTAATGCAATGTTATTAATAAGTGTGAATATGAATAACACTGAGGCAGACTTCTGTACACTGTACACAATGTAATAAGTCTATGTTTGGATAATTCAACTAATTGCTAGATGGATATACAGCGTTTAATACATTTATTAGACCACCGGTCATAAAAAATGAGAAAACATACATACATTAGAAATCTTTCAAAAACTAAAATGTTTTATTTATTTGGCAAATAAATAACAAAGTGAATTCACCTTTTTATACCCAAGTATGAACATCACAGGGCTTCTCTGAGAAGAGTCAGTAATTAATCAAGTAACATTCAACCACTAAAACTAATTTTTCTGTTCAGGAATGCAAGTAAATAACTATAATTGGACATCTTAATCATGAAATAAAGAGGAGCTTTAATATTTTTAAGGTTTTTTTTTTTATAAAACAGTATATTTGGAAATTCATGGATAACAATAATTTTTATATATTAGTATTAAAAATATCATTTCATTCAAAGAGCTTCTACATAATCACAGCTGCTGTTGTTAGCTTCACCACACAGCAGAACAACTGTCTGTTATTTGGTTTTACTTTCTTTCTTTCTTACTTTCTTTGCACTTTTACTTTCTTTGTATGTGTGCTGCTTTTGGAAAAAGTCCATTATTTTCGGAAAGACACGATGTGGTTTAGTGTAATCATTTGAAAATTTGTCACTATTTTGCACGATGTGGTTTAGTGTAATCATTTGAAAATTTGTCACTATTTTGCAGACAAGAGCTCTTACCCATGAAGAAATAGAAGGTAATTCAAGTTTTTACACAGTAAGATGTAATTATTGTGCTGTATAGGATGATTTTGCCTTCCCTTTTTTTTACGTATGTCCCTGTATGTGTCTGTATGTTTTCCAGAGTTACGTGAAGCTTTTGTGGAGTTCGATAAAGACAAGGATGGTTTTATAAGCTGTAAAGATTTGGGGAACCTCATGAGAACCATGGGTTATATGCCAACTGAAATGGAGCTGATAGAACTGAGCCAAAACATCAACATGAATTGTGAGTAAATGTTTTCTGAAGCAAAATGCACACACACATACACATACAATTTAGCACATGAGTGCTTCAGGAAACATGTGTTGCAGACTTTGTGTCTCTTGTTCCCTGTGTTTACATATTCAAACACAAAAATGACACATAATAAAAGAAGTTTTTGTGATTTGTAGAAAAAATATACTATAACTATATGGTCTCATGGCTCACTCTATAGAGGGAACTGAAATAAACAACATATTTATTTACAAAAAAACTCTATTTCACTTACTATAACTTATTTTCTTCTTCGTTAGATTGAACTGTATTATATTATATTATATTATATTATATTATATTATATTATATTATATTATATTATATTATATTATATTATATTATATTATATTAATGTTTTATCACAGTAGGAGGACGGGTGGACTTTGAGGATTTTGTGGAACTAATGAGCCCAAAGCTTCTGGCTGAAACTGCAGGCATGATTGGGTTAAAGGAACTTAAAGAAGCATTCAAAGAGGTGAGGGTACAGTTTTTCTCTTATGCAAAATCACATTTCCTGAAACAAGTGTCCAGTTTGTTAAAATTTCACACACAAAACACAAAACAAAAACTCTTCCAACAGTGGTTCTTGAGCTTCCAAACTTAACTTACAAACACCATTTGTTTTAATCTTTCCTTTGCTGCACAGAAGCATTATTTTGTTTTTTTTTATTTGATTGGGAAAACCGATTCGATCGGGGGAAAAAAATGTAGAGTTAATTAGAGTTAATTTTGAGTTCAGCTGCTTGCTTATTGAATGTAGTGTTCAGTGGCAGTGCCTAACAATTAACACAGAACAGTTCAGTTTTAAATGAGACAATGAGAGACATATTTGGTATTTTGCAAAAGTGTGAGGCAAAATTCTGCTCCTTGTGAGTTTAAAATTTGAAATTCTGGGCATTTTTTTAACTTCAGTTTGTGAGCAATCATTAAAAACTGTAACATGTCAAGTATGTCTTTTTGCCTTTTGGCTCCCCATGGTGGACATTAAATGAACACAGTGTAAAAAGTAAAACATTGTGATGGCAATTCCCCTTTCCTACAGTTTGATATAGATGGTGATGGTAGTATCACTTCTGATGAGCTGAGACATGCCATGATCAAGTTATTAGGTGAACAAACCAGCAAAAGGGAAATTGAAGCTGTGGTCAGAGAAGCTGACAACAACGGAGATGGAACAGTTGACTTTGAAGGTGAGATACAGGCACATGACAGGTCACAATGTCTGTCAGGACAAAGTGCAGTTTATTCTCACTTCATGTATTGATTTATTTTTACATATATTTGCATTCAGTACCAAAGCAGAAATTCATGTGTCATTACAGCAGCTGTGTGCAAATTGTACAGTTTGCTATGGATCTGCAAGGGTTTAGCTGATCAATGCTTTTATCCATTTTCTTTACAGAGTTTGTGAAAATGATGTCACGGAATTGATGTCAACAAACTGTTAATTTTTACTGAATTTTATTTTTCAGTATTTTGTTTGTTTGTTTTTTGTTTTCATTAGTAAACAAAAATGTAAAATGTAGCTAGTGAGACTATTTTTTTTGTAAACTTATAGTTCATTTCAAGTTTATGGTCACCTAGCTTCTCAAAACTGCTTTAAAGCTGGCAATGATTAATTTAGTTTTTAATGTTTTCTAATGAGTATGTCTCTGAATATAGTAAGTCATGTTTGAAGCAGTGTCCATGGTAAAATGTCCCTTCCTGGGGGTTGCCCTCTTTGGTCCTTGCGTTTCAATTTTAATCAATTTGTTGAAATGACCTAAAAAGATTTGTTTTATTTTATATATTTTTTTAATATATAGATTCACTTTTGTCATCAGGACAGATACTGTAGTGTGGCATAATGGCTGATGTTTATATGCCAAGGTAAAGAAATAAAGAGACATGATGTCTGGGCAAATGGGTTATCATATTACTTTCAGTAGTATTTATGGTTAGGTGGATACTAGCGGTCATAGTGGTCTTTAATCTATCAGATTAGGACAGCTTCACTATCTCACCTGCATGTGTGTTATTGTAACCAAGAGGACAAATGCCCTCTGACCTTATCACTTACTTGAATGTTGTATGTAATACAGTATAACAGTTTATAAGTGCTGTTTTGAATTTACATGGTTTAGGCAGCAGAACTATTTTTGGTTCAGGAAAATATTTTATTTTAGGTTACAAGATGTTAGTTTAGGTGGTATTGAGCTTAATTACTTTCTTAGTGTTTGTGAAAGGGAAATGAACAGCAAAGCCCTGCAGTGCAAATATGCTGATTAAAAAATGCGTGTGTGTATGTGTGTGTATGTAATTTTATTTATTCATCTATTTTGAATGACTGTGTGAGGAATCTTCCAAAAAAAAAAAATTCTGATTAATACTTCATATGATAGTTTAATTTAAATTGAACGCTAGAGTATTGGTTACTTTTGTGCCAAGTGTGTTGCTTAATCCATATGCTTTACAGTTAAGATAAAGATTAATTTAAAAAAATACTTTAAGATGACTAATCTATACTTAAACAACTTAAACAATCATTCTAGTGTTGGTAGAGCTGTTGCATAACAGAAGAAGCTCATGAAAATGGTTGCGTGACAGCAGCTTTGGCTTTAAAATGAATATGCTGGACATTGTCTTTTGAGGCTGTAGCATCATGTCACGTTTGACTTGGTGTGTTTGAATATCGTAGGATCAATTAAATGATAAACATTTGCAAATAAAATATAAATATTGCTCAGTGAAATTATTTAATGTCACTGCTATTAGCAACGGATGTTAAACCACACGATTCCCCCTCGATGAAAAGTGACATAAGACTAAACAGTCTCAAGAATAATCTGTCTCATGGGATGGATTATTCTAGTCTCTAATCCGCATCATGGGGCACTCATCTGAACAGATGGTAGATAAGATGAAATCACAGTAATAATTCTGCTGATTGAAAAGACAAAACAAAAAGGGCCATGGGACTGAATTCTTTAACTCAAAAAGCATATTCATTACAAGTGTGTTTTATAAGCTTTTTTTCCAAACATATGCTCAAGATATGTTTGGGTTTTTTTGTTTTTTTGTTGTTGTTTTTTTTGTTCACAATTACATTCATTTTATTAACAAAAATATTTTTTTTTTAATTATCAAAACACATTCTAATTTCATTCAATTATTCTGTTCTTTAATTTCTTTTTAAGTTGTCTGTCTCACTTCTATTTATTATTGATCATACATAGTGTTGTTTCATTTGGTATTTATTTGTTAATTCCAAAAAATAAAAAGAAAAATATCATGTTATATCATATAATGTCATATAATGGTGAAAGAAAATATATTCATATATATATATATATATATATATATAGATATATATATATATATAAGGAGAGAGAGAGAGAGAGAGAGAGAGAGAGAGAGAGAGAGAGAGAGAGAGAAACATAGAGGTGTCCACAGAAGATTGAAAGATTAACTACAATTTGCAAAAATGTATTTTTAGCATTCATTTTGTAAACAAAAAATAAACTGAAATTTACATTTTATGTTTCACAGTTTTTGGTTTGTACCATAGAGTAAATAAAACATAACCTCTTTTCCTGAGGGCATTTTAGCACATGCATCAGCAGCTTAGAACACACTCCTCTTATCATGACAGTTAGGCTTCATGCAATTAGCATTCATTCACAAACACTGTATATGGAGTAAATATACTGTTTATACTACTGTATCATTGTCTAACAACATCTATAACAATGCATTCAAATGGCACTTCCTGGTGTAGACCATAAGTCCAATGCCCTTTAAAAGCATGACAAATGGCTTCATTCTCTGGGTAAATTCACACAGTGATCCATTACTCGGAATTAATTGCATGACCCACAACAAGCAGGGCTAAAGTAAGGCATCCCTGGATGTTGTGTATATATATATATATATATATATATATATATATATATATATATATATATATATATAGCAGGAGCAAATTCAGAGGTCGGGGTTGAACATGAAGTCCAGAGCTTGTCTCTCTGCTGCAGCCACATTAGGATGCCAAAGGTCGACACTCAGAATGACCCGGGGGCCAGCATCTGGAGGCCCTTTAAACAGAGACATACAGTTTTAAGGGGAAATGTATCCGCCATGAGAGCAACTTCAGCAAAGGGAGAAAAAGGGAGAAAAAAAAAACCTCTTGTTTTGTAAACAGACATTTTGTCTAAAACAGAATACAATATTGACATTTATGTTTTCTTTAATGTATCAATGAAATCAAAAACAGTTGTGGTGTTCCTGTTACCTGAGCCCTTAATGTCTATATTAGAAGTTGGGCCTACTGTAGCACTAGAAAAAGTCTTTCATGTAGTCTTTTCATATAAAAAAGGAAGTCTTTGGGTTGCAAAACAATAGTTTTGACAGGCAAATGTCAGTTTTTGAAACCGGAAATTCACAGGCATCACCTGCAACCAGGCACCTAGTGGATTAAAATGATATGTTGTCTTTATCATCTTCCTCTAAATGGGGACACAATTTTCATCATATGCTATTGAAGAAGAACTGAAATTAGTGATTAAGACCAGTAACTCATCAAGAAAAGGTTACTGATGTTATAAATCAAGTGAGAAGAACATGCTCATTTTTCCTTAGACTTCCATCCAAAATGAATTCATTTTGCACAGTGGAGTCGCCCCCTGGTGGTTAACAAAAGCTTTCTTCCTACTTCCTAGGCTTCACTTTTCAAACCAGAAGGCTGCATCCATTTTAATGTATAGTCTATGGTTCTTCTCCATTTTTGATTGCAATACGCAACTTGATCACAAGATGCCACTGTGTACTCACTCAACCTTTGCAAGAATTTCCTACAAGTTTACCATTTGTCTTTCTTATGAATGTTTTCAATGATCCAGGTTATTGTACCTTCAGGAGTTTAGATGTAGGCAACTGGGCCTGCTTTAGTTAAGTTGATGACCTTGCACCTCTCACCCAAGAAAATTAAAGGACTTAGATGAGAGCTGAAACATCAGCTTAACTAAAGCAGACTTATGACTAACTGACACTCACACAGAACTACTATGTAACTATGTAGTCACATATTACAATAAAGATTCTTTTCATGATTCACTGACCCTTGTGGGAGACAGTGTGAAGGAAAGAGTCGTCAACCAGGAGACAGTGTCCTTCTGACCAGCACTGAGGTTCCCCTCCTACCACCAGCTCGCACATTGGAGGAGTCTGCAGACCTACAAAAGTGAAGCCTGGTTTTTAAACAGAAAATTATGTCCCCCATATTCTGTCTCTATTAAAAACAGGATTATAACCAGACAGATCATGTCACAAAACAGTCTAAGGGGGAGACTTATCCTACTAAATACCACATATTGCAGTGGGTGCAAATGATGTTTCTCCTGATTTGTGTAAAATGTTTTGTTGAGAAGTGCCTCACAACCAGAATCCTTTTTAGGAGTAAGTGACATATGAATTAAGTATCTGAAAATAATCATTTGACTAAGAGGCTCTTACTGACAAGCTCAAAATTTTATTTCAATAAGGTTATTATATAGTACATAGGGTTTAGAGAATATATAATTCAGAAATTTGACAGGAGTGTCATCTCTTTACAATTCAATCATTTTCTAGACGACATTGTTCATTTTTAATGGAATTTGAAGCAGTCACTAGAAAGTTCATCGCAACAAATTCAACACATTGTGTGACTCAAAAGCACATAAAAGTACTAGGCAGATTTGCATTCAAAGAGACAGATGCAGATAAAAGAAAATAAATCATCATTGAAATTCTTTAACTCACCAAGATGACAACGGAGGCGTGTGTTGGTGGGTCCATATGAACTGCCCAATGTAGCTCCAGGCCTCAGGAGCCAAAATCCAGCAGATCCCAGTGAGTTGCTATTTATAAATGTACGTAGAGAGAGAAGTGTCCGGTAGGTGCAGGGACACGAGCGACAGTTTCCAGCCACAGAGACTCCTGCAGTGTACAAGGGAAATACCGTCTGGCCCTGAAAGAGACCGTGACCCTCACTTAACAGAATATTTAAAGTTAGATCGATACATCAGAATTAATCATTCAATGTAATTATAATTCAATACTTTTTCTTCAAAATGCGAAAAGCACATCTGACTATTTTGTCTATTTGGGCTGCTGTAGAAACATGGCAGCACACAATGGCAAACTTATAGAGACAAACAACTATTCACCCTCACATTCACAGATATAGTCAATTTTGAATGTTCAATGAACACGGTGTTCAAATAATACATGTTTTGTCTTTTTGGACTTCAGGAGTACCTGGAGATAATCTGCAGGTACAAAAGGAGAACAGGCAAACTCAACACAGAAAGACCATCAGATGAACCAGGTTTCAAACCCAGGTCTTTTTGATGTGTTTTTGACAAAAATCTAAAACTAGCCAACTAACTAACCATTATCTCCACAGTGTTAGTAATAAGGAGTGAAGTGTTTCTTGCACTACTTCTTTCATTGTAGTCACCCTAAAACATTTAATTGTGTACCTTTGGACCCAGACAAGTCCACCCTTGTTTTGGATCGATTCCCCGCTGGTACACTGCCTGGAATTCAGCCAATATTACAGGATAGTTGGCTTCCAAGACCTCAATATCATGTCGATGTGCATCACGTGGGAAAAAAGGAACACTTGGGACATCTGGCAGGAAGAAGAGATGAGGCTTCTGTATAGCAGAGTGATCATTTAGTCCTGTCTAAAGTGAAAACAAAAAGTGAAAATGATTAATTCCTTTAAAAAAATAACATGCCAGCATTCCTACTTGTACACAACATTGGCCAGTTGTTTACAAAATTAAAACAACTCCAGGACCACATATACACAAGGTATACCTGCTCACGAAGTCCTTTATGAATACGGCCCATGCCCGCCCAACTATAACGCTTGGCATACTCTTGTAGTGCTTTGTAGAGTTTTTTGGCCTCTGCAGATGCCTGAGCTGGAAACAAGGCACGACTCAGGACAGGGGTGAGGTAACCCTGTCCCTGCTCCTCATCCTCCTCCGTTTCCATGGGAATAAAGGCAGTCATTTGATCACTTCTCGACAGCTTGTATCGTGCACTGCACTTTGTTGCAGCACAACCCAGGGACATCATGGACCGCCTTGAGCCTGACTTGATCTTTCCAGCATGTGCATGGCCGGGGATTGGCAGGTCACAGCCCATCCGATAACAGTGCCACAAAAATAGGAGCAGCAGAGTCCACAGAAGGCCACCCAGTGAATGGATGCCCAGCTCGACATACAGAGGCATGGGAAGTGTGTTCACTGGCCAGTGCATCTTTTTAATTTGCAAGACATTAAAGTACTGAAATAAGAAAAAGAGAGATAAAGAAAGTGCAATCTAAGTTTAACTACATGTTTTTGAAAATGTATTATATCAAGACATAACATTACATGATGTGTCATAGACAAATATATCATATATAACAAATTTTCAGTTGCAGGTTGCAAACTTTGTTTATGTTTTTGTTGGGCAGTGGTTTTGGTCTGTTGTGCTAAACTAACCCAAAAGCCCCAGTGCTTTTCTCACAAACGTCTCTAGAGGAAAAGAAAAATAAGGGTCTGCAGTGGAGATGAGTTCAATTAAGGTGAAAGTGAAGTGAAAGAGAAGCAGAAGTTGACATTGACAGTCAGACTTTTTTCCTGCATTTTAACATAATCTAAAATTATGAGTTAGGTATAAAGTTAGAGAAGTTACAAGTTACTAGTTACAAGTTAGAGAAGTAAGATAAAAGAATATATATGACTATTAAAAATGTAAAGACGTCACAAAGGCAAATATAAAGAAATTATAAAAAAATATAAAATCTGGAAAGAGTGTGCCTTAGTTACTAAAATTGATATACAGAACATTTCAGTATGAAACAGGATTATTACATTAACCGAAATTAGTGCCCTTGACAGTTGAATTATAGCACAATATTATCGTTGAATAATTTAAAAACTGCACTTGAAGACAAATGCAAATTGATGTAGAATCACAATATCACCAAACATAATTGCTGCATTTGAAAACAGAGCTGGTTTTGAGCTCTTTTGACCGGAGCAGTGGTGTAATGCACCCATGCGGGGTTTACACTGGGTTATTGAAATAAATAAATACATAAATATTTTTTTACCTCTGTAATGTAACAATGTATTTATGTTAATTAATAGTGATAGGGTCCCCTTATTCTGACCTGAGCCCCCGACCCCTGAAAAATGTGCACGGCACTGAGGGTGATAGTGCCCCATTTCCTGTTATTAAACAGTGCATCTTTATTCCTAAATATTTGTTACCAACATTAATGACCTTTTTTAGGAAGTTAGTGTAATAAATAAAATGTGCAGTACTGTGTTAAAATCTTAAGCCACTGTAAGATTTGTTGTTTAAGCAAAACCATAACAACCATATAAAATGAGATCTGAATCTACTCATTAGAACACAACCAGACAATATATGTAATTTGTTATCATTATTTTAAAAAAATATTAAACTATTAAATTCAAAATGGAGTGGAACCCTAATTAATATCAATGGTGACATCTGTATTTGTCCCACTATTTCTTGCTGAAAGCAGTTGCTGTGAGCATTACATACACAAACTGTGTAATTTTAACTTTCAGTCACATAATTCCATTGAAAATGCCAAAGTTATATTCATAAATATTTGACAGACATAAACTCAGTTTGCATCAGCAAGGGCACTCTCAATATGAAAAATGAGTTTATATCTTTGCTTAAACAACGCTATTTGTGTGTGTGTGTGGGTTTGTGTGTGTGTTCGGGGCGTGCATGTGTGGATGCGAGTGTTTGGTGCGTGGGTGGGAGGGCTCTTTCCTAATAGGCTTATACCAACGGATGCGTTTCGTAGTTGCATCAATTACATGTCAAGTGATGACACTGCCAGTTGGAAACACCTATAGGCTAAAGCATGGCAAAGCATCATAAAGTGGACCTACCCGTCAGCATTTATTTTGTTTGTTTGTTTGTTTGTTTGTTTCATTCTACACCAGCCCCCACAGCTCGTCGTTGGTTAATGTCCGCAACTCATGTTAGCGCAAATATCCACCCGCAACGGAAAACCGCGGCACAAAACATGTTCGCCATGCACATGCAGACCTAGAAACGTGGAGAGACACGCCATTTACCCGCTGCGATCCCGTGTCCCGTCCAACATTACCTTAATGAAGCGTCCAGATCTTTGTCGGACACACTTCAGCACCGTGATGCTGGACAGCTCCTACAGCCTACAAAGACATAATGTGGCTTTTTTTCCGCTGCAGTAACCGCAAGCGGCCGCTAGAGGGCAACCACAGTTTCGACATAAATGCCCTCACATCATAGCCGAATGCGTCAACCACACGGTAACCAGCTATAGGGGCATCTCACCAGCACAAACCCCGCCGTGGTCTTGGATCCTAAAGCAACAGGATACAGGTCGGGAGTCAGACAACAGGACGCAGCCTGGAGGACAAAGGTAAGCGGCAGGAGCTGATATTGATGCTGGTCTCACAGTAGACCACAATGTGACGATGACTCTTTCCCAAAAAATCGTCCTCTGCACAAAGAGGGCCGGGGGAGGTGCGAGTGATGCTGCTTTGTATATTCTCATCATTTTGTCACACACCGGGATATTTTCACCGAGGAAACGCCTCGAATTACAGCGGAGGAGCCTTTTAACATATTAACAGGTTGATCATACAATAAGACTGAGTGTACCTGCAGTGAGGGAAGGCTCATTTGCTGGATTTGGGAATAGCGCATTTACGGGCATGTTGTTGCAGGTTTGGGTGAGAAAATGCTCTGCCTGAATATTTCACCTCATAGAAAATGTGTTATCCATGTTTACCTGTTCCACTGCTGCAAGTCCTGTAACATGTATATTTAATTGTCACTCATGCCCCTGCATTGTATAGTATCCAGATGGATGGAGCTGAGGGTTTTCAGTATAGATCTAATGTGACAAATTGTGGCCTGTGAGGTGTAAATATATGATCAGGATGTGAATTGCAAAAGAATAATTGATATGACTAATAATTTGATACTCATTTCACAAGCAAAGATGTTTCTGCACCTCCTACATCAGATATTAACATATGTAACTACATTACAGTAGAAATTGTGTATTTACATTTGTACATTACTTTGCTAATCAGTGTTCCTACTTTAACTTCCTCAGGTCATCCAGTTTCATTCAAAGTCATGGGATTTACACGCTTTGTGGTGATGTTGTATTTCACCATGATGCACCTCGTTTCAGGTAACTGTTGGTTAACTGAGCTATATATAAGATATTCATTATTTCAAGTCCTGAAATAACAATGATGAAGCCACAATGGCAGTTTGCTGTTTTAAACTACTGTTACAAAATGAAATAGATTTGAATCTTTGTGTTTATATGTTTCAATTATTGTTGGCAGTCATGCTCTCTGTTTTGATCTGGGATTGCAGTACCCATTTGAAACACTTATGGTCATTGCTGTACATATTTTATGGACACTCAAACTCAACCTAGAGGAAACAATGTTTGTTTGTTTTTGCAAATACCAATTCATTTTGTTCTGGCTGTTTCAGGTATGCGTTTTAGGATTCCCAGGCCTGATACTCCACCAACACCCACTCCAGACTCTTACCCATTGGGCGACCCAATCCATGCTGCCCTCCAGAGTAAGGAATACTTAGGTCGAGCTTCTGCAGGCGCAGGTACACCAATGCAGGGCTTTATAGCTGATAAAATTACAGTACAATGTGAGGGATTGTTAATTTGAAATGACAAATTGAATTGCACTGACTTAACAGGTACAACCACAAACCCCACGCAGGCTGTGCCTGGGCTTGGGCATTCTGAGACAGCAGCGACAGTCATATCACCAGGTCTGCTCACCACAGCTTTAAGCTCCTCTCCTGCTGCTGCCAGCCAGACAGGACCAAGGAATGGCATGGCTTTGCTGCCCATAGAGGAAGAGACAACCACTACTCTGATCACCACAACAACTATAACCACAATGCACATGCCAGGTACATTGCATGCATGGAGTGGTTGTGTATTTAATAATATTGCTGTGATAAAGTTTTAAATTAAGAAAAATGCTGAAACACTTGATAAAGAATCTCAAGCTGCTTAGATTTTGAGGGCACCCACAGTGACGGTATTTTCCCACTGAATCACTTTATCAGGACTTCAGTAATTTCACCTTTCTTCCTCTCTCTGAAGAAGGAGAAAAAAAAGCAAATTTCCTGACAGACAAGGTAAGGTAAAATTGTTATAAGATATTTGTGTAACATATCAACAGATTATGTTTATTGTGAATTACTTGTAAAAAATATACATATACTTTTTAAGAGAAACCCAACATGATTACTTAATCTCTTAACTGCATGCTGATTTATAGGACTGTTGTGGAGTCAACATATTTATACGCATTCATTTTTTTTTTTTTTTTCCTGCAAACTCTGGGGGCATTTTAAACAGTTTGTAAAGTACAGGCACATTTGTTGGTGCCTTTGGTCTTATTTTAGCAGAAATAACATTATTCTTGTGCTACTATATTTCAGGGTTACATATGCATTTACCCTTTGGAGAGACGCCTCATGGAAATGCATATATACACTGAATGATACTGAAGTGCACTCGCGAGTTCCTGTATGATGCTGTTAGATGACCAGATGTATCAATAACTTTTTAACAAGGATGAAAGCATCACTTAACGCAGGTGATAGATTTGTCCATCCTGGTGTACCCAGAAAAAAAGACAGATATTTGTGAAATTGAGTACACAAAAAAAGTGGTCCAGTATCAGTTACTGAATCTGGAGAATCTAGGATACAGATGGCCTGCTTCTTCATCATCAGGCAATCAGTTAATTTGTTATATTTAATAACAACTATATTATTCACAAAGCATAACTGTGGAGAAGCAGGTAAGATTAGACCTTAAAACCAGTGAGACGAAACCTACAAGACAGAAGAATGTTTTTACGTGCACTGTATGTCTGCTGTCATGTGACACATTCACTGGTTGTGTTCTGTCACATGAAAACCATTGTATCCAGAATAATCTTAACAATAAAACCAAAATGCACTCATTGTCTTTTAGTTATTCTTACCATAAACAAATAAGAATTCATCAGTGACTAGTTGAACTTTTAATATCAGCACTCTTATTGTCCTAATGTTGTAAGAAGCGGAGTATTAATTTGACAAATCAGTATGAGTGAGTCAACAATGCTATTATGACCAGAATACTAATAGCAGGAGATGAAGTGTTCACACGGGTTGTGGTTAGCATCCCGTGTGAACACTTGTTAGAAATGTGTTCATGTGAGACATCATTATAGCATTTTCTTCGGCTGTGGATGTTTCTGCATCACTGAAGGTTGACAAGAGCTTAACAGCAACAGCTACAAATGACAATTAAAGAGGGGGCTTGTCAGTTGATTTGCATAGAAGTGGAGAGAGACAATCAAGATGAGCGATCATACTATGGTTATTTGCTTCCTCTGGGGTCTTCGTCTTTACCTCAGTACAGTGTCAACATAGACGAGCTTGACATTTTGCAAAATATGCTTAATAACTTTCTTGTCCAGAGATAGTGAAGAGGACTGGTGCCACTTTTCATGTTATGCATAAAGCTACAGTGAGAAGCTGGTCGACTCAGAAAGGACTCAGAAAGCAGACTTGACGCAGGGAGTCAGTTCAGTGGTTTACTCAAAAAGCAGATGGTGCAAAAGAAAGTAGTCCTAAAACAGCAAACAAAACCAAAACTTGAAGTGGAAGGAAGCAACAAGAAGTTACTGAAATAAAAGAGAAAGCACAAAGACAGCACCAAAAATGAGCATGAATTCAGGGAACTTGGCAGGTCATGACATTTGTTTAGCTCAGCATAGAGAATGGAAACATGATAAAACCTGTTGGCTGGTTCTTATGTCCAAAGACAACAAATTCTGTTGATTAACAGCTCCAAATGTGTTTTAATTAACATAGAAAAACACTCTTAAATAGTGATGTTAAGACAGTGCCTTAATATATTCCAAGAATTACATTTAGTACACATTATTACATGAGCAAAACATTACTTTTACTCTACTTTTGTTGTTTCTTTTGTTGTTCACTTTTTTTGCTCTAGAGTCCGCCTGTCGCTTGTTATTTAGATGATTTGATTTTCAACTTTCAGTTCTATTAACAGGACAATATTGTGTTTTGCACTTATTTGAAGTTTATTATCAGAAATGCAGTCCAGCACACTTCATTAGAGCACTAATGGTAGCCAAGCAGTCAGTTTTACCTCTGTGGTAAAAATTACTGTCAGGATCCACCAGCCACATTTGTTTGTATCGATGGCTGAGGATATTGTGTGCAGTTAATTAAATCACAGCATCGTTGCCCCATATCCACCAACAGTACGAGAGCTATGTATGACACCTTTGCACCCTCTAGTTTGAAATGAGGTTCCCATGTACTCCTTTTCATTCAAGCTCATGTACACATGACTTAATTAATGAAGGTCCTTCAATTAATCACCAAGCTTTTAAAATAACTGAATTTCTCTTTCTTGGATGTTGGGTGTACATCAACAGTGGTGTTGACAGACTCTAGAATCTAGAGTCGGCAAAGAAATATCTTAAGACCGTCAATTCTTTCATCATGTTACTAGAATAACATGATGATTGTTGACTAGTCTTCCTGTTGTGTATCTTTACTCACAAAAAACTTAAATAGATTGAGTAGCAGTTGGGTTCAATTATCTCTATGTATTATCTCTATCTACTCTCTGTTAATGTGATTCATGCTGTTAATATGAAAACATTTTATTGTAATCTGTTTATAAATTCAACTAACGTCTGTCTGACTGTTAATCGCATACTTCTCCAACAGGTCACTTGACTCTAAACTTGGCAGCTGACTTATTAATGGCACCAGAATTTGGCTTTTTTGTTTGTTTGTTTTTGAACATGAAATGTATAGGTAGAAATGTGACAGATACTGGGACTCACTGAAAATGGAATAAAGGCTCAGTGTTAAGAGTTGCAGACTTTAGCAAACCACTCACTCCTTCCTTTTTGCATGCCAGAAAGGAAGTAAACAATCTTTCACCCCTCTCTCTCTCTCTCTCTCTCTCTCTCTCTCTCTCTCTCTCTCTCTCTCAACAATCTTTCACCCCTCTCTCTCTCTCTCTCTCTCTCTCTCTCTCTCTCTCTCTCTCTCTCTCTCTCTCTCTCTCTCTCTATCTCAACTCCTCCTCTCTTTCTGACATTTCCTTCTTTGTTGGTTTATGCTTTGGTAGAACTGTTCTTCTCTATTTGTTTAATAAGCTTTCGCTTCAACTCATCAAATTCACGCCACGTTAAAAAGGGCCCCTGTCTAAAGTACACGCATTGCACATTCTAAGGTTATGAGAACAAGCTATTGTTATTCTAGAGTAATTATACATTTAGTGACCATAATGGTAGGTATATTCAGTTTCCATCAATAAGCCCTCCTCATGTTACACAATGGACTTTTAATATATGAAATCTCTTTTGTTCTTTTGCTCCCCAATTTCTCTGTCTTCACAGTGCAGTGCAATGTGACTTTGTCAGCAATGGAGGATGTGGTCGAGTCCCCAGATCCTACATCATCATCATCATCATCATCATTTTCCCCACTGGAGTGCACCTACAGCATTACTGTGTATGCAGGTTATGGTGTGGAGATTCAGGTAGCCTACCTTAACTCGTGTACATCCATTTAAAATGAATCTGTTCCATTTTAAAACTATCATGACATAGAAACTTTATCAGGTCTGTCAAATTAAATCCTTATTTTAACACATATTCATATTATATTATGGGCTCTGTGGGCTAATAGTGGGCTACATGATCAGTTAACTATACTTTTAATTTTTTTTTTCATCCTAGTGATTCAAGAGCCATTTGCATGTAAAGTCATGAGTCTTGAGTCAGCAAAGGTTCCAGATGAGTGATCATGTGACCTGCTGCTGACATTGTTTTGCTGATGCGGTCTTTATTTCCTTTCTTGCTCTCTAGGTGAGAAAAGTTAATCTGTCTAAGGAGGAATCTCTGACAATCATGGGGTATGGAGGCACAGGACCAGAGCTGTTAGCGAATGAGACCCTGATGAGAGAGGGTCAGGTGATACGCAGCACAACCAATCAGGTGCACATTCACTATCGCAGTCTCCGCGAGACCAACCATGGAATGTTCAGTCTCCATTATCAAGGTAAAGACAATGATTTTATTTTTTTCCGAATAAAATATATTGTTTTCCTTTTTGAATGAAGTACAATAAACCAGAGAAATAATTTAAAGTCCTGGGAATGAAATAAAAATCTGCCTCACTGAAAAAGTACAAGAGCACTGGAGATCCTTTACGTTTACTTGAACTAAGCTTGAATATGTGAATTAAGCAACAAGACCCAGGTTTGTGACCTGGTCGGAAATAGGGCCTTTGCATGGTGTGTGCATGGGTGGTGTTATCTCCTACAGTTTTTGGAAAACATACAGGCAAAGTGAACATTCTAAATTGACCATGTGTGGATGGTTCTCTGTCTCTTTGTGGCCCTGTAATGGACTGGCAACTTTTTTATTTAATCCTTAAGAGTTGATAATCACAGTTTAGTGGTTATAAATGACCAGCCAATCTCACTATAGGTTCAGTCCGATAAACATTTCAGTGTACACATTAACAGCACGTTCATTTTGGAACACATCTGTCAACTGAGTTTGTTCTTCATTAGTGATCATATTTTGCACTGCAGTTTCACCTGTAGCATAAAATTACTGCTTATCTGGTGCCATTAGATATACAATACCTGCCTGGTTTTGTAACCTGTAACCTGTATCATCCAAATCCAAGCTAACAAAGTTTGTCCAGAATGCTGTGAAAGTCATCAGTCAGAAAAATCAATGTAATATTTAGTTTTTGACCAGTTTCTAAATATGCACATAGAATCCTCCGCGATCCCTCTCGTGTTCTACACTGTCAAGCAGAATATACAAAGCAAAAGAAGGAGCTGTCGCTGGAACAGGCAAACCTTCAAGACAATGCTGCAAATCTTATCGGTTTAAGACACCATATGTCCCAATCTCAGTCCCAGCTCTTAACAGTAGCATTAAATAAGCAGTGAAAATTATACAGGTTAAATTCTTGTTGAATCCTCTATTTTATTTATTTATTTATTTTCAGTCTATGGGTTTGTTAGTTTTATGTCACTGGTTTTAAATGATGTTGTTTACCTTCTTCTGTCTGTTGTCTGTTATGGCCTTTTGTGTGTTAATGGGTCTAGCCTTGTTGTTTGGCTCAAGAGAGAACAATAAAGCACGTATCTAAATCCAGTATGGACATGTTGAGTAGACATCAATAACATTCATTGGGATGGGTGACACGTTCGCTGAGATCTAAAGATCTGAAGATCTGAAGATCTGAAGATCAACATCCAGCTGATTAGTTCATAGAAGAAACTGTGACTCATGATCTGACAGTGATAGAGAAAAAAGATTATCGCAATGCACTTAAAAGAAACGTAGTAGAAAACTAGGGGAAAACTGGCAAAAGGAGAGAGAGAGAGAGCGAGAGAGAGAAGATCCTCTCAGAACTTTATTCTCAAATGTTTATCTTGCATTTTTAAACATAATGGATGTTTCCTTTTTGTTTCATCAACCTCAACAGCTTTTCTGCTGTCCTGTCCCTTCCCTCTGTCTCCTGAGAGCGGTGGGGTCACAGTGACAGACATCCATCCTGGGGGTCAGGCTCACTTCCACTGTGACCCAGGTTTCCAGGTTCGTGGCCACGAGGTGTCCACATGCGTCAACACAACGCAGCCTCGCTGGAGCACCCCGGAACCTCAGTGTGTTGGTCAGTGAAAAAAAAAATGTTGAGATTAAATGGAACAACGTTTGATTATGGAAAATAATACTTGTGTCATTTTTTTTTTCCTCAGCTGTGTCTTGTGGAGGGTGGATTCGTAATGCAACAGTGGGACGGATATTGTCTCCACCCCCACCATCCGTCAGCAACCACAGTAATGGAAATAACCTGAGCTGCCACTGGTTAATAGAAGCCAAAGAGGGACATAAACTCCACCTACACTTTGAGCGGATTGCACTGGATGAAGACGATGATAAGTGAGTTGCCACGGTTGCCTTTCCTCTGTGGTTTAAAGGCCACTAAGAGTTCAGCCACTGAATAGAAATGAGTGCACATATAAATGATTGTCTGTTTGTTTATAGTTTTGGCATCATTTTACAAACCTAAGTTTTTACTTATTTTACTTATCATTTAATGAAAGGTACATTATATACACACATTTTTCATTTTCACATTTCTAATGTAAAAGCCTAAATATAAAGCTTAAAAGGAAACACATTATACAACATTCACTGATGATAAACTGTATCTGTATATGCAGACACTGATTGTATCATCACCCTGTTTTCCTTAACCTTTTCTCGTTCCTCTTAGGTTAATTGTGCGCAGTGGGAACACCTCGCTGTCTCTGCCGCTCTTTGACTCGGATCTGGATGATGTCCCAGAACGTGGGTTGCTGAGTGAGAGCTCCACGCTGTACTTGGAGCTCACAGCTGATTCTTCCTCCATCCCTCTGCTTCTCGCGCTGCGATACGAGGGTGAGCACAGACAATTTGTATACTCATCATCCATCTTTTTCCCCACGCAAGGTCTTTTCTGCAAATCAAGCACAATTCAAATCAAACTATTTGAAACAAATGTGAGTATTTTGCTGGAAAGCGTAGATGTGATTTTGTCGTAGAATTACGACCCCACCAGCTGTATAATTTTTAATTACCTCCGAGGTAATTTAGTTAGATAACTTAGATAAGTGGTAAGTTGTATATTGCGTCCTAAGTGGGAATTTAATTAAATAGATTACATCCATTTAGGCCAAGGCCTTCATTCCACTTGTTTGCTCTTGTGTTGAAGAGGACCATAATCAGCCACTCAAGTGCCACAGTTTTCTGTGCTTCTATGGGTTTACTTTAGGTTTTAAAGGACATTAAGGGGATGGATATGTTTACTAAAATACAAATACAAAAATCTTTTTAGTAGAATAGAAGTAAAATTGTGATCAGTATAAACGTACAAACCCTAATAACAATTTGGCCATATTTTAGCTTTCGACGATGAACACTGCTGGGAGCCTTACATGCCGCATGGAAATTTCAGCAGCAGTGACATCACGTATCAGCTGGGCACCACTGTTACCTTCACTTGCTCTCCGGGTTATGTCATGGAGCAAGGCTCAGGGACGATTGAGTGTGTTGACCCTGGAAATCCCCGCTGGAATGACAGCGAACCTGTGTGCAGAGGTGAGTTTCATGGCTGAGATGGTTCATTACTTTTCTTATTCCTTTCTCCATTTCTTTTCCCTCTGCTTTATTACCTTGATTTTCTTTACAAAGTTGTGTGCTTCATTATTAATATTCACTCATATTGAATTGTGTTAGGATAGGGTGCCTGAAGCATCAAGATGTTGTAGCTGTCTGTGTCAGCTGCTGATCTGTCTGGCACGCTGTGAAAACTGAGAATGGCAATGAGAATGTGACAGAAATAAAACTGTGATTTTGCACCAGGTCAGGGATGTGCTAAAAACACAGGTGTTAGAGTTTCAATCAAGCAGAAATGTGACTTAAAGATATTCGAGAAGCCATATGCTGCAGTCAGTCTGCGGTCAGACTTTTTTGTGGTGATTGACAAGGTGTTGTGTGTCGACATACTGTAGCAAAGCTGCTTCTGCAACCTGAGAGTGTATATGTGATTGATATATTTTTTTATTGATTTCACCCAAATACAAACCAGCTTCAGTCTCAAAGCAAAGCTGTTACCCAGTTTTTATACCTGGTGGTCTTATCGTCCTCTAAAATGTACATGATAAAATTTATGGTTAAAATGATCCCAGAGTAGTATGTATTGGCTTAAAGCTCTTTTCCATCACATCCAAATTGTAGCCACTGGCTAATTTACATCTGTACTTAAAAATGATAAAAGCAACAGCAAGAACAAATGTGAAGAAACAACACAGGCTGTGTCCCAAATAACAAAGACAGACTACGAACATTAAAAAATATGTGATGCATAAAGGAAAACCTGGAAAGAGGGACCAATGCATTTCACAGTGGTTGAAATAACACACAGTAAAAGTGACTGGTGCTAAAGTGATTGTATTATTATGAAGTGAAGTGTTTGAGATGAATTACCCACATTTTATTGCCTTTGTTCTGCAAGGAGATGGAGTAAGTTATATAAAAAATACAGACACTGTTGTAGTGAGAGACGGTCACAGGTCATGTTTGTACTTTGCCGCAGCTTTGATGCAACATTGAAGGGTTAACATTATATTAAGTATGACTTAAAAATGTGCAGTGACCGCTAACCATTTCAGCTGGAATCAAGTAGTCAGTCCTGGCAGTGTATGTTAAGTCAGAAGCAAAATTTGAATTTGCAGTTTGCAGTTGTCATCTCTCCACTGACGCATAATCACACATCTGTTATGGCAGGAAGTTGTTTTGTTTTTTGTTTTGTTTTGTTTTTTTTTGTTCAATAAGTAAAAGTATCTTCACAACTTACTTCATCTTGAGACCCAAATAGGTTTTCTGCTTGATTACTTATTCCATTTCCTCTCCCCTCTTTAATAATGTATTGCTTCTTGAGTTTTTGTTTTTTTCATCTCCTCTTTCATTTGTCTCTTAGTCCACCCCATCACCTCTTTCCTCTCTTCTGCTCTTTAAGCTCTGTGTGGAGGAGAGCTGACCGAGCCCACAGGCACCATCCTATCTCCTGACTGGCCCCAGAGCTACTCCAAGGGCTTAGACTGCGTGTGGCAGATCCATGGCAACGAAGAGAAACGCATTGAACTGGATGTTCAGATGTGAGTTCAACTATTTAAGTTTTTGGCACTTGCGTTTTATGTCTGTTTTCTGCATTTTTGGTAAGTCTATATGATGTAATATGTTTCTGTTTGTACTTTTATGTCAAAAGGTCCAGGTGACCAGGTTATTATGAAAATAAAATAAAATAAAATAAAATAAAATAAAATAAAATAAAACACACAGGTTTGTGCCCCTACTTTGGACTTTGCATTGACCTTCATTTATTTGGACAGTCTAAACAAAGTGTTATTTATAACCTTAACAATAACCAGTTAATGTTAATTACCCTACACTTACCCACATTTCTAATCTTAATCCTAAACTTTACCAGTTCCTCAAAATGAGGTTCTACCTTATTAGGACCAGGTTTTTTTTCCCCAGGGGGAATATTGGTCCTGACAAGGTCAGTGATTATGCCAGATAATGTCCTAAAGAGGTAACAAAATCAAGTATACACACACTCACACGTATTTTTGTTTCTACACTTCAGAGTTGTAGATCTGTCTTTTAAGATAGATCACTGGTTCTCAAATTTTTTATACCACGTGCCACCTGAGAAAATATTGAGCTCTTAAAGTAACACCATTATCAACAACGTTAAAATACAGTGGTGTAAAAAGGCCGAGCAAAGTCAGCTACAGACTTTTTACAGGAGGCAGATTTATTCCCAACAAGGTCACTTTTATCATCCTCCTGTTCCTCACATATACAGTACTTTAGACACTAATACAGTGAAATTAGATAAAGATGGAGTGAGGGATATGGTTAATCGAATTATTCTGTGAGTAAATACCATTTCCTACTTATGGAAATGGGGGTCTAACATGTGCTTAGACTTCAGGCTGAGTGTGTGTCTTTACACATGTACAAAACCTCAGCTCATTATTCTAATATGTACATAAGTAAAACTTTTAGTATTAACAGTATTTAGTAGTAACAGTATTTTGGTTATGCAGTATGTAAATTGTGACAGATTTATATTGTGTCTTTATATACAGTTATCTTAATCCCCTGCTTCTCCTGCCATTCTGTGCTGACAGATAAAATGCAACAAGTGGGTATAATTAATGTTATCTCTGTTGTTGTTCTCTGTTATCTGTTTGGTTTTTTTATCCTCATCCTTCCTCCCTCAAGCTTAAACATCCGCCACACTGATGTGTTGACCGTTTTTGATGGACGCGACCTCATGTCTCACGTGATTGGCCAATACATGGGGTCCCGAGAGCGTTTTCAGATGGTGTCAGGGGGGTCAGAGGTGACCATTCAGTTTCAGAGTGATCCAGATGATTCCAGTTTCATCCTAAGTCAGGGTTTCCTCATTCATTATCGCGGTAAGTGGCTTTCTGTGTGTCGGCGCTGAACAAGACAAATGAAAGCATAAGGACTGTTCTTTAAATCCTCCCAGTGAAAATCTCTTTCCCTGTCGTGTGCAGAGGTTGAGCCAAATGACACCTGCCCAACCCTCCCTCAAATTGAGTTTGGCTGGATCAGCTCTTCCCACTCCTCCCCAGTGAGAGGCAGTGTGTTGACCTACCAGTGCCAACCAGGGTATGACATCAGTGGCTCTGACATCATCACCTGCCAGTGGGACCTGTCCTGGAGCAGCAGTCCACCCACTTGTGTTAAAGGTCAGACAAGTCCAGGGTCCAATGCACTACTGCACATCTGAGATATGTACAGTAACTGTGTAAAGAAGCTTGTTACCCGAGCTTAGCATTAATGGTGTAACCCAGGGGGAAAAAAGTAGTATTTCAGCATTTGAATTTAATTTGAATCAAAATTAAAGTGAATTTTTCTTAAATTTTTCTTTTTTTAAATTTTTCTTAAATATTACTATAACTCTTATGGGTTAGTGGGCAGAATGGGTCGTCATAGTTGGAGATTCAACCTCTGACTCTATTAGTCTACATACCAATGTTTCCCTGGGCACCAGTGTTTGAATGGGTGTAACACGTGTGATCTGTATACATTATGTGAATGGGTGTGAATGAGTGAATGGCAAGACTGGAAAAGTGGCATTACGGCCCATTTACCATTTCTCCCATGAAACCCACTTGCAGGATCAGCTGTAACGCTGTCTTGTGACTCTGTCCCTCACAGTCCAGCAGTGTCCTGATCCAGGAGAGGTGGTAAACGGCGCGCGCTCTGTGCGTCCTGAAGCAGGCTTTGCAGTTGGAACAGTCGTCCGTTTCTCCTGTAACCAAGGTTACCAGTTGGAAGGTCCCAGCCTAATCTCCTGCCATGGCCGAGACACTGGCACACCCAAATGGAGCGATCGCAGCCCCAAATGTGTCTGTAAGTGCCTGCTCTGTTCACGCCGCTGTTTATGACGCCGAGTGATAAAATTAAGTGTGTGCACATGGCTGTCCCCACAGTGAGGTATGACCCATGTCCAAACCCTGGTGTCCCTGATAATGGTTACCAAACCCTGTATAAGCACAACTACCAGGCAGGAGAGACTCTGCGTTTCTTCTGTTATGAGGGCTATGAACTAATCGGTGAGGTCATTATCACCTGCGTTCCTGGCCACCCCTCACAGTGGAACAACCCGCCACCATTTTGCAAAGGTAAATGTTGTCATTCTATCCAAAAATGTTTTATAGTTTATATTTTATATTTTACAGTATGTTATATTTTGATCAGTACCTTCTTTGAACATTTTTTTCCTTTCATAGGAGTATTTGTACTGTGTACATATATGTGCCATTATTTTAATAACAGAATGTAGCTCAGCACAGAAATCTGGCGTGAATGATAATGAATTCATTTTTCTTTTTTGCAATATCTTTATTTCACACAGTGGCATATGAAGAGCTCTTGGATGATCACAAATTAGAAGGTGATGTATATGTGTCACATATCTGTGATATATATCATATCAAACTTTGTTTAGTAATGCATAAATCCATTACATCTTTGTCTTCCATGTTTTGGCACCCTCTGGTGTGCAGTTATATTTGTACAAATAATAATCAGCTCAGTGATAACAGAGAGGAATCGATATTCAGGAAATGCAGCCAATAATTTATATAACCAAATTTTAATTTGTGACA
Organism: Brachirus orientalis; assembly: GCA_016785285.1. Taxonomy (NCBI): domain Eukaryota; kingdom Metazoa; phylum Chordata; class Actinopteri; order Pleuronectiformes; family Soleidae; genus Brachirus; species Brachirus orientalis. The sequence continues at coordinate 5,124,831 of JAFBJR010000367.1, read as the reverse complement.
GTGAGATGTTAAAGAAAATCATGAGTGACATCAGAAACTGTGATTATTTTATGTGTTCATCACAGTGTCCCAGTCTTTTGAGCCATCCCATCAGATCCTGAGTGAGAACATCGCTTTGGCAATAATTCTGCCAATCATACTGGTCATTCTCCTGATCGGAGGGATTTATATGTACTACACAAAGTAAGTACACTGCCTCTTGTTTACAGATTTATATTCACCCATGCTACAGCGGCACCGTTTCACTTCTTCTTCTTCTTCCCCTCAATTCTGTACCACGGCGTTAATTTGTGAGGTGACATGTGATTTTCTTTTCTCACCTCTGCAGCATTTGCAGACTAGAATGGAAGCCACTCTTCTGGAAGTCTCTGTCACACACACACTCCTACAGTCCCATTACAGTCGAGTCGGATTTTAACAACCCTCTCTACGAGGCAGGGGTAAGTAGAAGTCTTAGTTAAATGTTAGAATATTTATGCATTTGTTTCATTTCAAAAATTAAAATCAGTGTTTTAGTAGGAATGTTTTTTTGTCATTTCAGAATCATTCTTGTATTTTGCTGATTGATTAATTTCTTGCTTCACAGGATACACGGGAGTATGAAGTGTCCATTTAAAGCAGATCATCAACTAAAAACCACACAAAGATTGAATTGTTTTAGAAGACAAATTCCTTATTATATATGATAAGGCCTCTACCCCCCATTCTCTTTTTTTAAATTAGATTTTGTGTTTTACCACCACAGTATATCTGATTGATCCGGTTGTGGAAATGCTTTGTTATTCTGTTGCACTGATTTTTGGTGGTCTGCCACACGTGGGTCCTACTTCAAGATCCAGGATTCTGTATCATTAGGACCAGTGCCTTATGAAGGGTAAGAAATTGATTACAAAAGAAAAAAAATGTGTGGAGAATAAAAACAGGAGAGGGGAAAGGGGTGAAGGGAAGGGAATTTATTTATTTAATTAATTTATTTACTTAGTTTGATAGTTGTTAAGGCTATTGGCAAGAACTTGGCCATACTTTACTTGTAAGAATCACAAGTAACAGTTGTGAGTATAAAATATACACATAATGTTTTTTCCTTTATTTATTTATTTATTTAATTTGACTGACTTTTGTTACATTTGAAAGTGTTACAGTAAACAAGAACTATACTTCAATTTTCTTATGACAAAATGACAAGATTTTGACATCAAGAGACATTTTCACCTCCTTACTTTGTCTTTTCTCTGCGTAACACACACAAACTGAATGTAAATATCTGATTTAATATTGATTGAGGTTCATATATATATAGGATATATATATATATATATATATATCCTCATATGTATACACTTACACATGGTGATGGGAGGTTATATATATTTTCATTATATACGTATATATGATGAAAATTCAGTGCCAAAATATAATGTTAAATAATTTATTGTCCGTACGTGTTTCATCTGTTGCTATAATAGTGTTTACAAAAAAAAGTGTTTATTTTATTGCTCTTTCTGGAGTGCACTGTCACCCAGTATCACAAAACATGTAAGAAGAGGTGAGGACATGAATGTCATTATGCTTAGAGCATGCACTGATTGTAAATTATATTGCTTCCGCTCAATCTTGCCATTATCATCATAGTTATTGACAGTTATCATTGTTATCAGATTTGATGTTGTATGCACTATGTTGATGAACAACTGCAAACTTGGCTGCTTGCTGTGATGCATTATGTATTTATTTACAAATGATCGTTTGTACAGTGATTCGCTGTGCCAAATGAAGGATTCGGAGACTGTTGCTTTGTAGACTAAACTGTTCTCTTATCATCTGTAGCATTTTTCTTTTTGCTTTATATATAAATAAACTCTTTTGAAGGCAGTGGGTCGTTTGCTGAGCTGGAAATAAAGTCTTTGTTGAATAGTGTTTGAAAAGACTTGAAATTATTACCTTTTACGTTTCCCTATAAGATGGCCTTATTTGTGCTTATGTGCTCAAAATATGAACAGTATTAATAAACATGTAACACATCCAATGAAAAGAATATCATAGCATAGATAAGTTTATTTATTTATACAAAACATTTCTCTCAGGAATATCACGCTTACCCAATCAAAATATCATAGTAGTTGCAGAAATGGCAGTTGAAAAAAAGTAATAAACAGTTTGCATACATTTGCTCTTGTCAGTATTTTTATTCTAGATTAGGTTTTGATAGTTTTAAAAAAAGAGAATTCCCACATAAAACATCTGGGAAACATTGCATTACATTGCAGATAATTTTAGCAGGTAATAATATCATATACTGTATATTAGTATTTGTACTGTTTTAATTCTGGTCTTTCTTTTAATTACTTCTTCAGGTGAAATTTGTCAGGATCATTTCCGTGCGTTTATTGCAGTTTTGCAGTTTTACCTCACTTTTTTATGTACGTAGTACATACTGTAGTGTGTTGTTGGGACCACAACAGAGCTGCAAATAACAACTGTTTGCTGAACGGCGATATTTATGTTCGTTAGACGAGGTTTTCAATGTGGCACAGTTCCAAATGTGGCCACTGGAGGGCAGTATACAATTAACGTCAAACGTGTCATTCTAAAAGGAAAGTTAGTGTGGAGCGTAGAAGAAGAAGAGACCGGAAGATGATGCTCCAGTTTCTTTTCCGATTGACCCAGTTAGCTCCTGACGTTAGCGTTAGTTTTAATTAAACAGTGTAATTTTTGTGTCATCTAGTTCAAGTGGCTGCTCATGATGTAGCACTTTATTTGGCTGGTTTATGCTTTTTTTTGGTACAAAAGAAAAGAGCGTTGGTAGTATTAAGCGTAAACCAAATAGACCAGCTGTTGTTAGCCACTTTGATTTAGCTGCGATTAAAATGAGCTGTCAAATGGTGGATGTGTTGTAAAGTTGTTCCTCTGTTTCCGAGTGTTCGCTGGCGTGTTATTAACGACTGCTGTCTAATTAACACGTCCACAGCTATATTTGCTCGGCTTTGCAGTAACATTGATGTTCAGTGTGGTGAGTATAATTTTATTCAAGTTACCTCAGTATCACTGGTCTTTTATCACCACGATTAATTCATCACAGTAACTAGATCTATTTTAAAAACAGAGCGGCGCTCCCAGAACAAACTGAAGCATTCAGTTATGTCTGAAGCCAAGAGTTGAAGGTCCGTGTCCCACAGTGGGGATGGGGTCAGAGATGAAAACTGTATTTTATTAGTATTTAAAACGTCAAAATGAGGTTAAGATCTTTTTTGTGCATTCAGACTCACGTTGAGTTGTGTCATTTTTTTCCCAAAAGATTTTTATGAGGAATGGGAGTGAGGGTTTTCCAGAATAACAGGAACGGTGGCTTCAGGGAAACAGTATGTGCACTATTACAGTATGTACAGTGATAGTGCTCACAAATGGGATGTGTTTAAGCTATGGTTAGCACTGTGGTGTATAGCAAATTTCAGTTTTACTGTTTCTACGGTACTTTTCTTCTGCTTGTATTAATATGTCATGCTGCAGTTTTGCATCTCTTAACTGTTCTTTGCCCCCATCTTTATAATAACCAATGGGGAAAGATTAGTCTGCATTAAAGTTTAAGGCCATTATGATTTACACTACTATTACCTAACACAGACACTTTAGGAAGACAGTTGCATTTGCAGTCAAAATTATTCAACCCTCACTGCATTTTCAGGTGTTTACAAAAAACTACACAAGAACAGTTACTTGAGTTAAATAAAACTAATATTACAAGGATTTTATCCAAATTCAAAACTAAATCCTACTTTCAATGACCACTGCAGTTTCAAAATTGTTCAACCCTCTGAATAGAATTCCTTATAAGAGCACACATTTGCAAATCACATTTTGCCTCAAGGGCTTCATTAGTCGCATCAGGTGTGATTGAGATAGATCACCTCAAATACCTGGATTGTTGGCGGTCACGTTTCATTGCATGTTAGAAATATGGCTAAGTCAAGAGAATTGTCCAAAAAGTTCAGAAAAGAGATAATTGCCTTGCACAAGAAAACAAGGAAAAGGGTTACAAACAGATAGCAAAGACACTGAATGTTCCTAGCGATACATTTAGTAGCATAGTTTGCACATCACCTCTGCCACTGGAAACCTGCAGCTTGTGGAGGGCAAGATGGATTCAATCAAATATCAGGAAATCCTGGGAGAACATATCCTACCATCTATGAGGAGCTGAAGTTTTGGCATCATTGGACCTTCCAACAGGACAATGATTCCAAGCATACTTCAAAGTCCACCATGGCTTGGTTTCAGAAGAAGTCCTGGAAGATAGAGTGGCTATCACATTCTCCAGACACAGTTCAGGCAACACAGTTGCCCATGGGGAGTGGGCTAAAGTTCCCCAGAAACGCTGCCAGAAGCTGGTGTCTGGCTATGCATCACGTTTGCAGCACATCATGACAGCAAAGGGTGCTGTCATTATGTACTTAGTACTAAAGATGCTTGTCATAAACGGGTTGAATAATTTTGAGACGGCAGTAGTCATTAAACATGGCATTTTGTGTTGAATTTGGAGAAACCACTTGTATTATTTATTGTCTTGGGTTTTTTAAGTTGTTCTTGTTTAAATTGTTTATTGCAAACAGCTGCTAATTTGTACATTTTGCCAATAAACCTAATTTTTAGTCGGGTTAACCCTAACCCTTTGAATAATTTTGATTGCAGCTGTATCTTTGTTCTGCACAATTAACAAACTTCCATGCTCTTCTACATTCCAGTTGTGAAGTGACTATACAGCCCCATGTCTGCTGAGGCGTCAGTTGGCAGTCATGCTGCCGACTCTGCCCAATTTGCTATTTACCAGCCTGCCTGCCACAACACGGATGAGCACAGAAATCGGGGTCTACTGGGAAGCAAGTATGTTAAGTTAAATGTGGGTGGCTCACTGCATTATACAACTGTCCAGACGTTAAGTAAGGAAGACAGTCTGCTGCGGAGCATATGCAATGGAGGAACAGAGGTTACCATCGACTCAGAAGGTAAGTGACATTTTCACTGGATCTATATTGGTTCTTTTGTACTCTTTTGAGCAATGTTATAAATATAATTTTTCAGTAAAACTAGTTTGATAACTGTAACCCTATCATAGTTTCTGTAAATGTCTGTGGACTTGAACAGCAGGTAGTCACGGTGTTTGACCTGTGTTTGCCTAATTTGACTGACTTCACAAACTGTCGTAACTGTCACTATAACTGACTTGGTTATAGGCAGAAAAAGAAAAATCAGTCAACATTAATGTTATTTTGAAGGTAGTTGTGAGGATTTAGTGTATTTGTATATGCACTTAATATGTTAATCATTTGAATAATCTGAAAAGAATACACTGCCTTGAAGTTTCGTAACCACAAAATGAGTCTCCACATTACCTGAGTATTTATTGCTCAGACTTAAGCAATAAAACAGTAAACCACATTCATTTCACTCTCTGGGGACAGAATAATACTGGAGTTCTTTAAACTTATTTTTTCCTGCTTTTCCAGGTTGGGTCATTTTGGACAGATGTGGCAGATATTTTGATCTGGTTTTGAACTTCCTGCGAGATGGCTCTGTCCCACTCCCAGAAAACCACAGAGAGTTGGATGAGGTTCTGAAGGAGGCCCAGTACTATCAGGTCCAGGGACTCATCCAGCATTGTATTGGAGCCATGCAGGTAAATTAAACAATAAATATAAAATCTGTATGCATACACAAATAGGGATTAAAACATAAAACCACCCATATAAGCTCAGTAATCCAAAAATGTATTGATTTTTATGATTTCCTTTGTCCGTTCCACATCCAATTCACCACCCAGCTCATCTGCTTCCAGCCCTTGTTCCTCCTCCACCTCCTTAAAATAGTGCACTAAAAACCAATAGTGTTCCTTTGTTATCAGATGCAGTCATCATATTTTCTTGATTGTCTTTGAGTTAAATTATCTCCATCAAATCTCTTAAATTGTGAATAGTTTTAGTTGAAATGATGAAAATTACTTTATCTGACAACAGATTTACCAGTTTCAAATCCCCAAACCCTAAGAGCTTTGCTTATTTTCTAATAAATAAAATATTACTTAATATAATTATGCAATGCAAATAACTTATTTATTTTATTTTTAGTATTATTTTGTTATTTTTACGGTAGGTAATTGATCATTTAATTGATTAATTGATCAACCTTACGTAGGAAAAATGCATTAGTTGTGTATGTCACTTTGTTTACCTACAGAAACAAAAGGATGTATTTGAAACCGTGTGCCGCATCCCCATGATCACCTCCACCAAAGAAGAACAGAAGATGATTGCCACTTGTGGCAAGGTAAATGGCATTTCTTTTAAATCTAATGCACCACTGGCCTCTCATTGTGAAAGTCTAGCAGTTGCGATTTTTCTCTCAAGAAAATGTTTGCTGTGATCATGCAAACTGTAAACAAATTTGTAAAGACAACTTTTCACTCAAAACTGTTTCTTCTTTCTGCAGCCAGTTGTAAAATTACAGAACAACAGAGGAAACAACAAATACTCTTACACAAGGTAAAAATTCAGTCTGACTGAATGTATGAAAAGAAATATAATGAATCATATTCTGCCACAGCAAACAATCAGTGTAATACTTTAAACTGTTTATTAATCTTCTCAGTTGACTGTCACTGACTCATTGTCTCTCTCTATGTAACCAGCAACTCTGATGATAACCTACTGAAGAATATTGAACTCTTTGACAAGCTTGTGCTGCGATTTAATGGCCGAGTTTTGTTTGTCAAAGACGTACTCGGAGATGAGATCTGCTGCTGGTCTTTCTATGGTGAAGGCCGCAAAATCGCTGAAGTATGCTGCACTTCCATTGTCTATGCTACAGAGAAGAAGCAGACCAAAGTAAGTGTCATGTTATGTATGGTGTCTTGAAACAGGAGTTTGATCTTTTGAGAAATGTGTTTATTTGCTTTAGGCAGTTCAAGGGGCACTTCACATCCTTTGTGCACACAATGCATTATTTTCTTTTCCTTCTGAGCTCACAGTGGTGTGAGGTTTATTTTACTTCCCACCCCACCCACACTGAGCAGCAAATCAGCTGTGAGTGAAATGCAGTGCTGATAAACTATTGTCTTTGTTTTGATTATTTATCAAAACAAAGACAATAGTTTATCAGCTCCCCGGTTTTGTTTACTTAGTAACGACTTACAGGGCATGAGCGTGTCCCTCAAGCCCCCTCAAAACATCTCTGGCCTCTTCCATGGGTTCTTCATGCGTACTTAATCATATTTGGGTGCTGCATGTGAACAACTCTTAAGTGTTGGGCAACAGGTAACTGGCTTAGTTTAGCAAAGACTAGAAGGACAAGGAAACAGCTAACCTTTTTGCTCAAGCCAGCTACTCTCCTTATAACTTGACCATTGTGTTTGTTTTTAATATAGGTTGAGTTTCCTGAAGCTCGAATCTTTGAAGAAACCCTCAATATCCTCACCTACGAAAATGGACGAGGATCTGGTTCAGGAGGCTTACACCTTTTAGATTCAAGAGGGTCAGGGTCTACACTAGGAGCTGGCCAATCAGAGGAAGAGGGTGCTGTGGGAGGGGACAGACGAGTGAGACGCATCCATGTAAGGAGGCATATAATGCATGATGAAAGAGGGCATGGTCAGCAAACTGTGTATAAGGACTAATAATGTGAAAACATATGTAATGGTAGGATCACTTGTATGTACATTTTTGTTAAATAATATCTTAAGGAAAAAATGTGGATCATAGCAATAGCTTGGTAGTTAGTTTATGTGTGTAGATGTCACTGCAGAAATATATTGGTTTATGACTGATTTTCAACCAGAGTAAGTTTTAAGGAGTTAAAAGACAACAAATTTCTATCTTAATTATAGTAGGAAATTATTGAAACTACCTGGGACATGATGATACTGGCATGAAATGGCTTTGCATGTATAAAGACCCCCTTGGTAGTAAATGAGTAGGTGTCAAAATAGAACTCCCATTCCAAAGGTTGATTTTATCCTTAGAGCAGAAGGCCGTCTGTTGATGTAGCTGACAAAGATAATGCACTGGGAGCCTCTTTTTTCTGCTACACAGCAGTCGGTGAGATTATTTGCATTGTGAAGCATCTGTTGCCTTTTCATAAGTTGGACTGATAATGTGTCAGACAGTGACAAACAGAGGATGGTGACGTTTAGCTTGGATATGTTAACACTGGAATCAAATCAACTGAGTAGACATTTCTAGAGCGAGAGGCTTTCATGAATGACATTGAGCAGCTTACATTTCCTTTTTACTGTTTTAATGTTTAAAATTTTTACTGCTGTTGCTTCAGCATGTTTTTTTTTTTTTATTAATTTATGAATCTAATTTATTGTTTGCTATTTAACTTTTGTATTGTTTTCAACTTTTATGTTAACTAGTGCTCAAGTGAATTTTTCATTTTTTTGTAATGATATGCACTCTATAGCACACATCAGACTTTTAACTTAGTCCTGTAAATGACTAAATTATGAACTTACATTTCAGTTGTATGTTTAAAGAGGAAAAGAGTACATTTCAGTCTGAGCCATGATTTTCACTTTGTCTTACACCAAACTTCTGAAATTTGTTAAAAATAATTGGCCATACATTGATGATAAAATCAAGTAATAATTGATTGTATTTATTTATTTCCCTCAGGGAGAGAGGTGTTTTCTTTTTAATAGTCATCTGTGTGTAAACCAAATTACTTTGAATGGTGACGGAAAAAAAACACTGAATGAGAGCAATTTGTATCTCAGACCTTGTAATACCTTTACTATATGCACTAATGTAACCTCCGTCCAGTAGAGGTCATGTGAATGTTCTAAATAAATTACTTTTGAAATCCAGATTTGACTTTTTGGTCTTCAAGAACAACAGTGGTACATTTGGCTAGCACTGTTGCCTCACAGCGGGAAGGTTGCTGGTTTGCATCCCATTGTGTGGAGTTTGTATGTTCTCTCTGTGTGAGCATGGGTTTTCTCCAGGTTCTCTGGTTTCCTCCCACATGTCCAAAAACATGTAGATGTAAATTGGACACTAAATTTACTGTGTATATGAATGACTAGTTGTTCTTCAGTGAACTGGCAACTTGTTCAAGGTGTACCCCTTCTTTTCACCCTATTTCAGCTGGAATTAGCACTCGCAGCACTGTGATTATCATGTGGAGGATAAAGCAGTAGACAATGGATAGATGGAGGATTAGAATTACTTGTATTTGCATGCACACACCATTTATTTTTTTACACATCAGCAGTTGAACACACAAGTGGAGAGCAATGGGGGGAATTGGGTGCCTTGTTCAGGGGCACCCCAGCCTTTTGACCTGGGAACTTAGATCCTCCCGTTACAAGTCCAATTACTTTTCCTCTTGATCCTGGGCTGCCAAAAATTCAGTGAAATTAATTTCCTTGTAAGATGAGAACCTGTAACCTAAGAGAAAAACACCATCTTATGGTGGATTGAGCTGTTTATCTTGATGAGAATGATTTTGGAATAAAGAATCATGTCTATGTTTTTGTCCGCAGATGATGGATGTTAGTTGTTGAGTTGATAGACTACCTTAATTTATTTATGCCACAAATAATTTAAGAAAAACATTCCCTTTTGAACAGTTAGAGGGAGAGGTTAAACATTTATGATTATGCAAAAATAATCTAAGGATGACCCATGACAGGATTGTTGATTGAATTGTATTGCAGAATTTGATCATTTATACTTTAGTCTAAAATATGTAAATAAAAGGAGATATAGAAAAACAGGCATAATGCATTTTAATGCAACAAAGATAAAAACAATTAAAGTCTGGTTAACAACCAGGAAACCAAATGTTGACATTATCGGTACACAAATCCTCTTCTCTCTTCTTTAAATTACAAACTCTGCTTAAGAAAGACACAATTTGACAACAATTCTTGTCCACCCACCTGTCCAAAAGATGGCGATGTTGATTTTTGTTTAACATGTCCTTACATGACAACGAGAGGAAGGAAAAAAGCGTTCCGCCCCCGTTACGTCACTTCCGTTGAAGGCAGGTGGTCGAGGTCCCGCCAGTTTGTTCCAAAATATGAAACAACCAGAACGAGAATCGATGGTTTCTGACCGAGAAGCAGCCAGAGTCCTCCGGTTTGTGCGCGATCAACTCCGCGGTGAGCCCGACCTCAGGTATACAACATTCAAGAGCCGTGTTTTTAAAGATATTTGTACCGGACATAACAAAAACACGCTGGCGCTAACTGGTCTTTGTATGTATTTTACGTCATCTAGTAAACCGTACTGTTGCAGTACAGCTTCTCTTAACCTTAATTTTACTTTAACCATTTAACCACAGTCCTGTTCAAATCTTAGTCTAGTTGCCTGTTCCCTAATAAAACACGAGCTGTTCACTGCAACGATTTATTTCTCTGTACATGACATTTCATGAACAAACATCAACAACAGCCATGTGCAAACACCGTCATTAATGCAAACAGAAACACAGATAGCTCTTATACAATAGCATTAAACAGAGCAGTATAATATTTATGTATGAGATTAAAGAAAAGGAGGCGTTTGTACAGAAAATTATAAATATCCCCCTAATTAAACAATTTCTTATTGTAAAAAATGTTGGGCTCCAGTGATGTAAATAGACTGGATTTTCCACCTATTAAAAAAAAAACAGTTAAAATATCAAAAATAATGAATGGCATCGAAAACGATGGCAAACACTTTTGGAGTGTCAGGAATGCCAAAAGTTTAAAGAAATTAAGAAATTAACTCAACAATTTTCCATTATCACCAGGTAATAGGGTCACTGAAATTTCAAAGTTAATGTTATTGTTGAACCTGTTTTGATTATATTAAGATTTACCAATGTAGGGAAAATATATTTATAGATTAGCAATCAAAATAAGAGCATTTGTTTGCGGAAATTGGATAGGATTAAGGGGAATTTCTCTACTATGCTATCACATTAAAATTTATTGTAACAATGGTTGTGAACATTTATTACCTCTCACGCCCACATTACTCAGTTAGTAAACACTAGTGTGAAGTAATTATGTTGTAAATGTTCTTCCCTTACTTTTAGATAATTATTAAAGCCTTGTTAAAAGAGCAGTATATATCATCTCAGTGGTGTTTATTATTATTGTTAATTTAAGCCAATAGCGTTAAATGGCACCTGTGGAATTACGGCTTCACTCACTCTGATAGAAAAAACAGTATAGATGCCAGTGTTTAGGTTAGCAAGTTGAACTATGCATTAACATAATGAAAATTTAGTTAAAAATAGAAATTCTATCATTTTAATCCACAAATTGCAAACTAGTTTACTGCTGGGTTTTTTGCTTTGTTTTTTGCTGTTTTTTACATTTGTGTTTCATTTGTGTGTTATATATACTCTACATTTAAGTTATTTACTATAATACATATTTAAAGATGCATTTTCCTTTGCTTTTGTACATATTGATATAATTATTCAGATGTCTTATTCCAGTAAACTGAGCTTGGGGATTTTAAAGAAGCGTTACTTGGCACTGGAGGGACTTGAATCATTAAATCCAGAGACCAGAAATTACATGAAACAGGTGGTTGAAGAGGAGCTGATGAAGATGCAGGTAAATAAATACTTTATCTACACCATACTTTAAAAGCTCTTTTGGGGGGTTCATTATAGTGCTGGGATATTAGTCATCATCATCATCTTTTTCTTTTTTTTTTTTAGGACAATGATAAAAATGGAGGTGAGCAGGAGACCAAGAAGCCCCAAAACAAAAGGAAGCGAGAGAAGGAAAATGATGAGGGGAAAAGTGGGGCAGAAGAGGAAGATGAATGTAGAGCAAAGAAATCCCGCTGTCAGTCGAGCTCATCATCAGGTTAATGATATTAAGACTGTAATTTTATTTTCTTAATAATATACAATGTTTAAACCAGTCATCCAGTGTTTCAGTATTCTGATGAGGAACTGTCAGGAACTGTGTGTTCCGCTCACAATACTAGCACTTGTTGGCATTTTATACTTTATAAAATAAGCTATTCACAACTTATATTTTTTAACTTTGTGCCTTTTTAAATCAAAGCCCCAGCGATACAAACAAATTATACCCATTAAAGTGGAAGGTGAGGCAGTGAGTACATACAGTGCAGTGTTCCAATCCAATCCAACTTTATTTATAAAGCACTTTAAAAACAACAATCTAAAAGACCTAAAAAAGTAAACAGGATAGACAAAACAATAAAACACCGTAGAGTGTACATACTATATATACATATACATTTGTGCAGCAAGTGACACCCTCTATCCTTAGATCCTCACATTGAGTGAGGAAAAACTCTGTAAAACTCATGTCAATAGTCATAGTCCAGGCAGGTCAGCTGTTACTCTTGAAACCAAACATTTAGTTTGGTACATCAATTACAGAAAGCAGTTGTCAGTTCAGACTCTCACTCACCAGCCCCGTATTAACTTTTATATAATTTGCATAGTCCTGTGAGGGTTGTTAACTTTTCAGTTTTTTTCTTTATTGTTTATTTAATGACAGAATCTGAGGATGACAACGGCTGCAAAACAGGAGTTGATAAAAGTGAAAAGGAGGACCAAAGTAGTTCTGGCTCTGAGGACACGGTGGGAAAGGTGAAAAAATCCCAGCAAAAAACAAGTGCAAAACAGACACAGCATAAAAACATTGAGGACTCCTCAGATGAGGACATTAGTGAGTCAGGAAAAGAAGGGGATGAGAGTAACGGTGGTGACAGTCCAAAAGAAGGGATGAAAAAGAAAGACAATACAAAGAGTGACGATATGAAGGGAAGCAGCGGTTTAAGTCCTGGAAAGAAAAACAACTTAAGTGGTGAAGAGGATGAAAGTGAGACTAATAAAGAGAATGATAAAATCAGCTGTAACGAGTCTTCGGATGACAATGAAAAAGGTGACTATATAACTGTTACACTATATATGACAAGTAAATGGTCAATTTAATTTGTAGTGTTTTTATTTATTTTATATGCCTTTCTTTCATGCAGACGAAAAGGTCCCTGTGCAAAAGAAGAATAACGAGACAGACTCAGATTCATCATCACTTACTTCTTTAGAGGAGGACCAGAATACTGAGACAGAAAATAACAATGATGATAAAAAAAAGAAAAATGTGAAAAAAGAGAGAGAGAGCACCAGAGGTGAAAAGGTGAGTCATTTAGTTCAAACCAGAAGATCAGGCTGTTCAGTGTTTTTTTTGTTTGTTACCTCCACCAAGGAGGTAATGTTTTCACCTGTGGTGGTTTGTCTGTAGATCTGTCTTTCTTTCTGTTGGCAAAATAATTTTTAAAAATTTATAGATGGATTTTGATAAAAAAATTTCAGGAAAAGTTTGTAGTGGGACAAGGAACAGATGATTAGAGTTTGGTGATGATCTGAAATGCTGTCTTGATACAGGAATGTTTTTACCATTATATGCCAAAGCACAGCTGCAAAGCCTGATCACTTGACGCACATGCAGCACTACATTCGTTTATGTGTGTGTCCTGCCACCTTCTGGTAATTTAATGGGACTGCAATTCATTACCTCTGCCAAGGCGGTTTTGTTTTTGCCTGTCTGTCTGTTAGCAAAATAACTCAAAAAGTTTGACAGATTTTGCTGAAATTTTCAGTAAAAGTGTGTAATGGGACAAGGAACAGATTATTAGATTTTGGTGGTGATCCAGATTGTCGTCTGGCTCCAGGAGTTCTTTGAAGGACTCTATCATTGTTTGGCGGAGGTCTGCACTGATTGAGTGCTTCGAGTTTGTTTTTTAATATAAGGTTGTTGTTTTGTTTTTTTAACTACTTAATTTTACTTTACTGTTGTTGTGGTGATGTCTTATGTCTTTGATAATTAGTTTTAGAATAAAGCTGTAGAATTAAGTAATATCTCCTCAATTTGTCTGACTCCTGCAGGAAGACAATAAAACAGTTGTGAGGCTGAAACGTTACATTGCCCTCTGTGGTGTGAAGAGAAATTACAAGAAGCTCCTCAGTGGCTGTCGCTCTGTGCGCTCCATGGTTACTGTTCTAAAGAAGGAGCTTGAAGATCTTGGTGTCCATGGTCAGTGCATATACTTTTAAACAGTCAACATACACGTGCCTTTGATAATCAATGGGTCCCAAATTCAAGTTTATACGTTAGTAAGTTGATTTTTTTTTTATAATGGATTATCGTATTAAATTGTTAACACACAATAAGAGAAAATTCCAAAACAGCTCTGGTAGCTGACATCACACAAAAACATCTTGCAACACTTGCAACAAATACACCATTTTGGCAGGAAGCTGCACTGCTCAAATCCATAGACAAATATACGTGGCAACATGTCAGGCAACTCATCACTTCGCCAGCTATATTTGGAAAAAAAAGTGGCGATTAAAGATAGCCCTTGTGCCCTGGGATGCAAAAGCAGTCAGGGACAAGCAAAGCGGAGAGAATTTTACTAAATCACCAAAGATCAGGACATCCAGCAGAGTGGGATCACTGCCATAAAACAATTTCAAAGGGAGCTTGCAAGACGTAGTGATGGGAATCCACAAGCAAGATTCCACATGTATAGTGATCTTTCACAGCAGGTAATCCAATGCTAGCTTACTTTTTTTATCTTGTTAATTTTACATTTGTGAGCGTTCTCTAGAGAAGGATGAGGCAGAGTTTATCAAAAAGGTAAAATGTGTGTACATTTTTTCACACAGGTCAACCATCTGTTAAGAAATGCAAGAGTGTCAGAATGAAGAGAGAAGAGGCTCAGGAACTCGCTGAACTTGATGTCAGCAACATCATTGCCACACGGGGTAACTATTTTTTTTTTTTTTTTTGAGACCACTGTGGTTTTGGTGTCTTCCCAGAAGAGTGGTGTGACACCTGTCCTCCAGAGAAGTGTCACCACTCTTTTGCCTAAACAATCAAAATTATGCCATTGGTTTCTACCAAATGAAAGTCACAAGCACAACACAAAGTACTTGTGAATTCAAATTACCTCGTTCCTCTAAGGTGCTGTGGTACATGCCATCATTTGCAAAAATGACATTTCTTCTTGCTGTATAGTGTGGGTGTTCAGTTTAGTTTGAACAAAAAGGGTAAATTAATGTTACACTCCATGTAGATTATTTAGACTTTGTTATCATACTGTTCCTGGTTTCTCTAATTGGAAACTTTTATACAGTATATTGCACTTGCTGTAAACCCTACATCCTGCATTGTAATAGTACTTTAGGCGTGGCGGAAGACCAGGATAGTCGTTTGTGATATCTGCAAATGTGTTTGTTTGTTTTTTGTTTTTTTTAAATCCCAGGTCGTCCTAAACGTAGCAGAGCAGCCTCTGCAGTTTGGGAACAGCATGACCCTCTGTCCTCCACATATAAGCGCACTTTGCACTCTGGCTCTGATAGTGATCAAGAACACGATAAAAGCAAAGGCCAGAGAAGTACAAGAGATTGGGCCAACCTCCAGGGGATCATCAGTGATGACGCAGACAGTGACTGACAGGGTCACTATTCCCCCTCCACTTGGATATGGACACTATTTCTGTCTGGGTTTTCAGCTTTGCAAATTGTTTGGGTAGAGTTTTGACTTTGTAAATGTTTGCATTTTCTTTGGCAAAAAATATTCTTTGAATTGAGGACGGTTTTTGTGTGGGGAAAAAAAATATATTTTTATAATATATATATATATATATAAAACTACTTCAAATAAATGTTCAAATATTGTATTGATATGGAACTATTATTTTAAGACAATACATAAAGAGTGCTGATTTACATTATCTAACAGAAGAGTATACAAAATGGGCCTATAAAAAATTCAACAGCAGCAAAAATATGTTTCATATATTTTGATTTAGGTTTTTTCACTCAACAAATTATATATTTTTCATGTCAGTAGGTACATAGAGCAATATTAATATCCCAAAGGTCGTCAGGGGCCGCGGCTCACGGATAAGACGCCCAACAAGTAAACAATTATCTCTGATGGGAATATATGGTGATCCCAGTTCATCCAATGAACAAACTTCATCCTAACTCCTGCAGTAGAGGCGCTGCAGGAAAAACATCTTAAATGAAGACAACGCAATTCATCACGGAACTAATATAAGCCCGCGGACGTACGGTATATTTTGTAGGCGGACATAGTCCTACAGGCTAATGTGTCCGATGCGGCCGTTCTCCTTCAGGTCACGGCTCTATTCGTTGTGTGCGTATGTATGACATTAGTCTTTAAATGAATTAAGTACGTATGTTCCCAGTAAGGTAGCATGTCTGGTCTGCTTACAAGTGACCGCCAACCTGCTGCGTCTGTCACAGAGGTACGACAGTAATATATGATAGTAACGACTTCAGAGCCCACGTTGCGTTTAAATTTTACTCAGATCAGTAACAAACGTTCAGCTGAGATAAACCTACACTTACGGTTACTGTATTGTTAAAAATCACATTTTCCCAGACTATGAGCTTTCTTTAAAATTACATTTGCACAACACGTTTAATGCAGAAATGGATGATGACACACCAGAAGAGTGCTTTTCAGAACTCAAGACCGGGCACCTCGGAGTATGGGGTGTTGCACAGATAGCTGCTGGCACTGGGCTTGCTGTATATGCCATGTGGGTGGGAATCCTCCAGCCAGGTTTTCGAAAGGTCCCTTTAAAGCTGCAGGTATAGCCTACATTTTAAAAACGTTCTTAAATAACCATGACATGGGTGTAGCTCTGCTTGTCACAGTTGTGCCAGTGAGAATGTTTTAGACATATAACTCTTTCTTTTCCAGGTGCCCTATATTCCAGCCAGCAAAGCTCAAATTGATAATGTCATGAGATTGTTGAGTGGTCGAAAAGGAAGCCTTGTTGATTTGGGGTCAGGTGATGGTCGCATTGTGAGTATGATCAGGATAAGTGGGATCCTAGTCTTTCACTGGTTAACCATGTGATATTAACTACGGTTATTTTTACATCTTAAGGTCTTAGAAGCCCACCAGCGGGGTTTCACCCCCGCTGTTGGTTATGAGCTCAACCCTTGGCTTGTTCGCCTTGCCCACTTTCATGCATGGAGAGCAGGCCATCATGGAAAAGTGTCGTACAGACGAGAAGATCTCTGGAAGGTTCGACATATTACACTTCCATTGTAGCAATAGTAACATTCTTTCACAAAATGTTAATGTTACATCAGCTACAATTATGTGACTACATTCATAGTATTATTGTATGGTCTTGACAACAATATCCTGTATGATTGCAACGTTTGACTAAGTTGAATTTATTATGGTGTTGTGTGCATATTCAGCATACTTAGATGTCAGTTTCATTGCCCTCCCCTCAGCAGGAGCCTTTATAAACATTAAAATAACATTGATAGGCAGTAAATCCCTTTGTTTCCACAGATTTCAAGAATACTATAACATTACTTTTCAAATGTGACCATGCACTGAATCTATGTTCTTTGCAAGGACCAGTTTTCTTCCTATGTGTTTATATCCTACATTTTACTGTATCTTATCACAGGTTGACCTGACAGAATGTAAGAATGTCACAGTGTTCTTGGCTCCCAGCGTGGTGAGTTAATTTAATGAACACATACAGTACATATTAACCCTCAAACTAGTAGATAATGTGTAGCAACCAGCAAAATGTATAACAAAATATTTACCAATCAAAAATTTACCAAATCTTAAACTGTGTGTAGTCCTGCTCTAGCCAGGTAGCTCAAACAGTTTAAATTCTTGATACCAGTAAAATTGCTTTGCATTCAGATGCATTGCTTCAGTAAATTATTTTCAAAATTTTGTATATAATAATAATAATAATAATAATAATAATATCTACATACAATAATAATATCTACATAAATTGTGCTTTTATGTTCCTAGCTTTCACTGTTGCAGGATAAGTTGCAGGATGAGCTTTCAGATGATGCCTTAGTTGTTTCTGGACGTTTTCCCTTTCCTGACTGGAAACCCTGCAGGATTGAAGGCCAGGGTGTGGACAGAGCATGGGCATATAGCATGCAAGCACAAAGACAGCACATCGTCAAGAAAAACAACAAGCTAACCTCCAGATAGCTACCTTGACAATGAACTCACTCTTACACATTTTCTACCGCTATCCAAGGTAAAACAATCTACTTGAAGTTACATGGTCATCCCTGGACTTTGCATCCTTGGTAACATAGAACTATTATCATTAACTTGTAAAATGAAAATATCTGGGATTAGAACCATTTCAAGTATATTTACTGCACATATTCAATTTCTCTACTGCTTTGAATGGATTAAATCTCCAGATTGTTATCTGCAATGTTTAAATAACTTCTGCCACTCAACAACTGTACTCTTTTGGGTGATCCCCTGCTTGGGAAGCAATGCTTTTATTCTCTGGTTTTATATTAGTTGGTTGTTTGTCTGTTTTTAACAAGCTTACACAAACTTGAAATCTTGGATTCCATCAGACATAAACAATAACTAATTCCTTTGTGGATCATGATCAGGTACACTTTGTGCTGGAGAAACTTGTGGAATTTCTGTAGATGGCAAACTTTTTTTCATCCTGTCTGTCCGAGACTTTATCACATGTTTAAACCCCACCAGGTCTACAGTGTACATCCTCTGATGGTTATAGTTATTTAGTTATATATGTGCACATATTCATCTATTTCCATTCTTCTGCATGTTTAGAATTTATCTGTCACTAAACAGCTCTGCTGGAAAAGTAACAGTGCTTATATACGGTGTGTATGGGCAGTATGGAAATTGGTCTAGCTTTCTTTAATTTGTCACATCAATGCATTTATTGGCCTAAATAAAACAGCTCTACAGTGACCAACATGTCTATGTTGCCACAGACCATGTTTCAAAAAAGATAATTGAATTTATGTCACAGTGCACTTTTTACAGACAGTTTTGGGAATAATCTTTACAACCAAGCTACTGCGGTAGCTCTTTTAAGGGAAGTATTATTTCAGCATTTTAAAAAATTATGTTTAATAAAAATAAAATATCATAATTTGAAAATTAGCCGGAAGTTGTGAAGGTATTGTTTTAAACTGAAGTTCATAAGAACTGACCGGGTTGGTTGATTTCTGCGGCGAAAGAGGAAGTTGCGCAGCCGAAGCTGTGATCTGCAAGCTAGCTGTATTTGTGAGCCGCCCTAAACTCAGAGAAGGGGAATAACAGGAGCAGGCGCCCATAGTTTTTCAGTTTATATTGCAAATTTGTCAAGAATACAACGTCATTCTCTTTCAAGTAAAGGCAGGTTGTCGTGACCATTAGCCTTGGAAGCATGTTCGCGTTTGACTGCAGGCTGAAAATGATGCCTCCATCCATCTAGAAAAGCTAACGAGTTAGCCATCCGCTTCAGCGTTATTCACTAGCCTCGATACGCTTGACACAGAAAGCTAATTAACGCAGGACACTTCTCCGTTGTCGGAGTTAGATGTCTGGTAAACAAAATTTAACATTGTAACGTCATGGTAAACGCGATAATTTGACAATGTACACAAACTTGCCGATTCAACATAGGATCACAGTGTTAAGACTGTATATTTGCTAAGCGAGAACGCCCTTTACTCCAGCGAAGCGTTTATTGAAGCTATTGAGAGCAGATTCAACGACGCCAACGCTTTGCTCGCTAGTTGTGCGAGGTGTGTCGACCCGAGCAGGCGAGGAGACCATGACAAACACTCTGCATTCGCCAGCCACAGTGTAGCTAACGTTAGCTACAGAACTGGCTAGTCAGGCAGCTAATGTTGGCTCATTGCTGTATTTAAGCCGAGACTAAGTGAGCTGAAGAAATCATCTGAGCCAGCCAAACATGGTAAGCATAACATAACATTTAGTTATTAATTACAAAGTAATTAGTTGTTGTCTCCCTGCCTTGTTTGCAAATAGCTAACGTGGTTCGAGTGCTTTGGATTCGAATGTTCCAACACGAAGAACCCAACGTCATGTAATGTTTTTTTTCATCCGCACATATAGCTAATGGCGCGTGCTAGTTTTGCACCATGTTTCCGTGTGTGTTCATTCACATAACGGTTTATAAGAGGGCAGGTATTTCATGGGATGTGACAGCTCTGAATGCCATTTCACGCAACAAGACGCCCATCTTGCAAAACCGAGTATTTGCTCTGAGTGGTGTGAGCCTCGGCAAGTTGTGGCTTATTTGAGGAATTCAGACCCGCCTGCTGCCACAGGAGCTGTTTTTTTAAACTATCCATTTGCTGCATTTCCCCGGCAGCTTAGCTTCCACCAGCTGTCAAATTGTGCCGTATCAGTTGATACGTTTTGATTTGTTTTATATAAAGCTCGATTCAGATTGTATGACTAAGATTGTTTTTTCTAACGCAATCCTTGGTGCACGTGTGATCTTTAGATTTGCCAAGTTGTATGAACTGAGTCTATGCCAAAACGTGCACACCAGTGATACATGCGCAGTAACCAACTGTAGCTATGGGCAGGCATTGACCTTTGTAGGCAAATTCCCACCCCACGCAGGGATTGATCGAGCAAGATGTAATATAAACGGTGCACTCCGAAGTTCAAACTCAGATAATGCCCTTTCCAAAATATACAACGTGTTGAAGGTTAATACATATATACACGGGAATATTTGTTAATTACTAATAAATTCTCATAAATTCTGACTTTGACAATGGGTCTCATTTTCCTTCTGCATATGTAAAGTAAGTCTGCAAGTTACAATTATTCTCACAATCTCTGAATTTGTTCATTAGCTTCTCAATGATTTATTTAGTGAAACTGTTTAGATGTTTGGTTTATACCATGACAGTAATTTGCATCTCAAATATTTAAAAGAAATTTTAACACATTTTAACAAATATCAAACCATTAATGAAGGTTTTCTGGATTCTTTGTCCTGGATGAGCAGACATATAAAAAAATATACCCATTTAAGAAACTGGAAAATCAAAGACCTTGTTTTAATTAATTCATACATTTGATTGTTTTGTCAAAATATTTTATTAATGTAGGTTATTTTATGTTTACCTTTTGTTATCATTACACAGGAAGTGCTACAGAATATGCATTCCTTTTTTCATTAAATATTACTTGTTTGCATCAGTGTGCAGCTGTATAAATAGGCATCCAGTGCTGCTTGCGGGCCTAGTTATTTTATATTTAACTGTCATTTGTTCTCTACCAGGCCTCAGAGGAGGCATCACTGCGTGCACTGGAGAGCCTTATGACGGAGTTCTTTCACAGCTCTACAACCAATGAGCGAAAGAGAGAAATAGGTAAGTTCAGGCATGAAAAACCCCCAAATGCTTGAAGTTGGTCTATGATCCATAACTATTTTCAGTGTGTTTTTCCACCAAGCTGGTTTGTAGCCATAACTACTTATGACTTGTCACTATAATACAATTTCATCAAATTGTTTGGTTTGGTTTGTAAAAATTGTGAAAAGAAATGATAGTCAATAGAGATAGTCAATACAATTTTTTGCTAAGGTTAATGTTTCCACACAGGGTCCAAAATTAACATTCACAGAGTGCCAAGATACTCTTGTTGAGTTAATCACAGAAGACTGTTCACCACACTAGAGGATTTTTTTGTACTAATGTAGTTATGTAATAAAACACTATCCTAAGAGAGTCAACTGTATTTTGATTTGTGGAGCACTCTGCTTTGTCTCCAGTGTTGTCTAAGTATAAGTAAACTTTTGTCAATTAAGGGGCAGAGTAGGGAGACATTTTTCCAAAATTCATCTGACATCATAACAGTGATTTGGTGATGTTTACAACTCTTCAAATGAAAACCTACCAAGACAAATAAGGCCAAAGCAACTTCATAAAGTGGTCCTTTTAGTACTGGTTTGAGAATAATCATTATGGTTTCTCCAGTATGTTTGCAGAGGAAATGTCTTTTTCAGTTCTCCCTAGAATGCCAAAGATGAAAGAACAAGCAATTGATATGTCAACAGAAAGTAAACTATAATACATTTTTAATCATCACAGTAGTGTTGCTGTTATTGTTGTTATATGTATACCTTCCTAAATTCAGTATATTGAAAGTAACACAAGTGATTTCCAGTCAAGTGTAGGAACACCTCAGATGATCAGGAGAATTGGAAGGCTCTTTAGCTCAACTAAAGCCTCTGAATACATGTGTCAGTGTAATTTTCTCCCTTTCTTTAATGGATATACAGAAATACTGCAACTTGATGTGAATAAGGAGTCTGAATTTGTCACTGTAGCATATTAACTGTGTCCTGAAATAATTTGGTTTCTAAGAATGGGCTTTTAGTGTTACCTTTTGTATACTTCCTGTTTTATGACGCACTGCTTTTTCAGTCTGCAAGTAAAGACCTACATTGCAATTAGCCTCTGCTGGTTTTCAAGCCTACTTCCTTTTTTCTGCAGAAGAGCTGTTGAATAACTTCGCGCAGCAGACTGGAGCATGGCGGCACTGCTTGTTCTTCCTTTCAAATACTCGGAATGAGTATGTAATGATGTACAGCCTGACAGTATTTGAAGTAAGTCCCGTAGGTGGGAACTTCATATTATTTGTTTCTACTACTTTCCAAGGCCTTCTACACCTTGTTTAAGAATAAGACTGTACACAAAAATGCATTGCATATTTAATATTACTGAACATATGATGTGATGAAAATAATTAATTTTTGTGTTTTTCTTATTTGCCCATAAAATATGTTTGTCATAATATAATATAAAATATGTTCAAAAAAAAAAAGAATTTGTATAAGAGGCCATGTGTCTTTAACTTTACCATTTATGTTTCTGTTTGTGGCCTTATGATTGTACTTATTTTTGGGGGGGCACAATATGATTGAATCTTGATGAATACATTAAAATAATTAAATGACTATATATATATATAGGATTAAGTTTTCTGGAGAATCCCTGAGACACAGATTTGACACTTTTGACACCCTTTTACTCTCAGAACCTGGTGAACAAGATGTGGATTGGTGTTGCTTCACAAGATAAGATGGAGATCCGCAGCTGTCTGCCAAAACTTCTACTTGCTCAGTACAAATCTGTGCCCTATTTCATCCGTAACAAACTCTGCAAAGTCATCGTAGACATTGGTCGCCAAGACTGGCCAATGTTCTACCATGATTTCTTCACAAACACCCTTCAGGTAAGCTCTAATGGGGAGTATTTAAGTATATGTTTTAGTCATCATCAGTGACAGGATGCCAGTTGATGTATTTGTAAATAGTTGCAAGTTGACAAAGAAAAATCTGCCTTAACTTACTGTAAACATGTAAACATGTTACACCTAAAAAGGTTTTTTTTTAATGTGAAAATTTACTCAAAACATCCCACTGGTGCTGCAGCATGAAACATATCTGTTCAGAAGTCTGTCTTCTGAAAGCACAAATACTGCACATTGTAGCACCACTCCCTCACTTGGGTGAGAGAGCTAGAGATGTGGCAGCAGGGAGTGTAGGCTGAGGCCCAAATAGACAGTTAAGCTCAAATACTACAATGTCAAATGTACTATTTGATCTAGTACCCTGTGTATTTTCAGTTTGTCTGGCTCAAAACATGGTTGCTGTACTTTGCTTAAAGCTTATATTTACTGAATTCTACGAATTTAATTTAAATTTTGTTAAGTTGTATGAACTCTGTTAGATGCAACCAAAGCATTCACAACTGCAATGCAGTTAGACCACTAAGTGTGGTATTGGCAGACAGAACAATATATCTGTTCTGTGATAGGCTATCACAGAACATAAAATTATTGCAAGGTGGTAAGTGTGTTTCCTTTCATTACACAATTGAAAGGCAGCAGTCTGTACTGGAGGTCATGTCCTATCTCCACTTGCAAAGCCTAGAATCTCCACTCTCTGGGTGTGATAAAATCAGTTAGGCCAGAATGGTCACCCTATGTTGTCAAGTTTAGTTTAATTTCCAAAAGTTGCTATAAGTGTAACAGAATTGGATCTTTTTTAGATGAGATGTACCACACCACCTCTACTAAAAACATTGTGAGGAGCCCTAAAATGACAAACTGTATAATGGAACATACTTCAGAATGAGCGAAATTAATTAGGACTATGTGTAAATCTGTTGTGACCTACAGTTGATTCAGTCTCCAGCTTTGGCTCAGTTGGGGTTGGTGATGTTAAAAACCACATCAGAGGAACTTGCATGTCCTCGAGAAGATCTTAGTGTTGCCAGGAAAGATGAGCTGCGTAAACTGCTGCTGGAGCAAGTCCCAACTGTACTTGGACTGTTGACTGGTAAGGACAACCTTAAATGTTCTATACAATAACTCTGATGTATTTAAAGGAAAAGGAAATAGGAAAATCCTGCATTCATTTTCAAGTCGACTGGTGTTTTTCAGTATAGAAGGAAATTTCCCGCGTGCAGGCCAAATATAGAAAAGATATTTACTCACTTATTGCTTTATCTATTAACACTGCCAGGCTGGGCGACATATATTTTCATATGAAATACAGAACGAGACAATATTATATCGATATTGTTTGCGTTGAAATCATACTCTTAGAGCTGCTGCCAATTCCCCAGACACAGATGCTGATGAGGAACTGGTTAGTAAAACAAAAAACAAAGGCTCAGTAACCGCTGTGGAACGATCAGATAAATGTATTTTTGAATCCCCGGTTATGATTTCCGCTTGTGATGAGTGTCCTGTAGCATGCTGAGTCTGAGGAGCACCTCAACAATAACTACATAATTAATTATATAACAGTGTATACTTTGTTATACAGGTCGGTAACATACATTATTTAATTTTATTCAACGAACAGTTTTATTTTAAAGACTTTATTTCTGCACAAATTTGCCAGTATGATATTTGGCACATGTGGCTTTGATTTAGAAGTGTCCTTTTTGTAAATGCAGAACACAATTATTGTGTTCTGCATTTTTTTGAAATGTTAGACTGACATTTAGAGCAAATGTATTGATGGAAGCCTTTCAGTACATGTTGAGTGACTGTGGGTCTTACCAATTGTTCTAGGTATCCTGGAGACCTACTGGGGCAAGCACAGTGTTATAGCTTCAACCCCACCTCCTTCACCCACCTCAGGAGAAAGCAGTGAGTGAATCATCTTTAGTTATGCTGAACTAGGTGTTGTGGTGTTCTGACCGGTCGAGAATAAAAAATAGCTCTAACCTGTTATCTGGTACAGTGCAAAGGTTAACATTTATGCTTTAATTGTATGCTCTACCTTTCAAATAGATTAACTGAAATCTAAATGTGCAAGGACACAATACTATTAGTGTGTTTATAATCATGAAACAGATGTTGCTTGCTTTGTTGCGTTTTAACTTGACTCTTTTGTGTCTTTTTGCTCTATTAGTGGAATTGCTGGGCAGTTTGTTTCAGGGCAGCCAGTACTCAAAGCTGCTTTGCCAGCCCATGGCAGCATTGGACAGTGAGAGCCAGCAGCTGTGTTGTCTTGTTTTGGAGTGTTTGGCCCATCTGTTCAGCTGGATTCCTCTGTCCACAAGCATCACACCCTCTCTGCTGGCATCCATTTTCCATTTTGCACGTTTTGGTTGTGATCTCCAGACAAAGGCCAAGATGGGATCCTTCATCTCTTCCAATTCTTCCTCATCTAATGGTCAACTTAATCCTGGGACAATGGGACCCACATCAAACGGAGGAGGGCGAAATGGACACCAGAGTGAGGGCAGCAAGGTGGCTCGTGCCCGGCTTGGTGTACTCGCCATGACATGTGTTAATGAACTAGTGTCAAAGAACTGTGTGCCAATGGATTTTGAAGAATACCTGTTGCGAATGTTCCAGCAAACCTTCTTCCTTCTGCAGAGGCTGACACGAGAAAATAATGCACATACGGTTAAAACCCGCCTCCAGGAGCTTGATGAGAGGTATGTCCTCGTCCACTGCAGAATAGAGTCCACGGTATATGTACAATAGTGTGAACATTGGCATGCATGCATACTCAAGTTAATGTGAACTTTACAGTTTCTAGCTTGAATATGGTAACTGTTGCAATCTTCAGACTTCTACAGAAGAAGAAAAAAAAAAGAAAGGTTGAGGCAGGATAGTGATTTGTAGACATCCATATGAACCAAACATGATATTTTTCCATTTGTGGCAATTTGTGCACACACACTCACTCATTGCATTGCCACAAGGTTTTTTTGTCCTGTGCCAGTGAAAGGCTGTCAAATTCTGTGACCTTTGTCATTTAGGAATGAAACAATGATGACATCATATATATATATATATATATATATGAGAGAGAGAAAGAGAATCACAGTAACTTCTTTCCTCCCTCCTGAGATTTCGAGCTTCAAATAATGTACATTAGGTTGATTTTCATTTCTAATAAATTGGAAAGTAAAACAATGTAACCATATTTGTATAAAATGCTATAACACAGCCTACTGTACCTGCTTTGAAGAAATGGTTGTTTTTATATTAGAAATCTTCCAGCGTTGTTGGTTCCTCAACAGATGTACGTTACCTTAACATATATTTAATGACAGACGGTGCCATTTACCAACTGTTGGGGGACCGGAGAGCAAATCATACATTGTGTTAATTAATTGTGTTACTTTTTTTTTCTTCATCCTGCAGTTACTTGGAAAAGTTCACAGATTTTCTGCGACTATTTGTCAGTGTTCACTTGAGGCGGATTGAGTCTAGTCCACAGTTTCCAATTGTAGAGTTTCTTGCTCTGCTTTTCAAATACACATTCAACCAGGTAATAATAATAATTTAATTTGTTGAAGCAGCACACCACACAAGTTCAGTTTCTTTAGGTCAACTGCAAACACATCTTAACATTTTATTTTTTTCCTCTCCTCAGCCTACTCATGAAGGCTACTTTGCCTGCTTGGATATTTGGAGTGTGTTTTTGGACTTTTTAACAACTAAAATCAAAAGCAGACTTGCAGACAGAGACAGTATCCTGAATAGGTAAGTGGCTCAGAAAAAAAGGTTTTATCCCTTTTTAGAGGTTTTCTGAAACATCATGTGAAATAAAATAGTTTTATGAGCTCTTATTAATTTATATTATAACAATAATTATAAATGTATATACGGTATATGTAACCAATATGTCAATACCACCTTGCAACAATATTATTTGTGTTACATTTTTTTGTGATTGAAATTGTTGCTAAATGTATTTTTCTGGTTGAACAGGTACAAAGATGCCTTAATTCTTTTGTTAAGGGAAGTTCTGAATCGAATACAGTTCAGGTACAATCAGGCACAGTTAGAAGAGCTGGATGATGAGACTCTGGATGATGATGTAAGAAAATATTTTACATTACATGTTACTGTCATTTGCAGGTTGTATTTCTTTAAGCCTCAAGTTTCAGATAAATATAATTAGAAATATAAGAAATGTGTTAAGTGTTAAGATGTTTTTTTAGCATTCTTTTGAAGTCCAAATATTTTACTCCATTTGGTTACCATAGAAACAGACAGAGTGGCAAAAGTACCTGCGTCAGAGTTTGGAGGTGGTTGCCAAGGTGATGGAGCTGCTCCCATCCCATGCGTTCTCTGCTTTGGTAAGACATCACTGTACCTTTCCATAACAACCCATAACAGTTATAGTAGATGTATTAAATTGAAAGTGCAACAATAATATGTGTTAAGGAAGCAGGTGTGACTGTCATGCTTATATTTATGTCATGGTTAATAAATGAAAAAACAAGGCTGTTTCACAGATGAAGGACAATCGATTATTCTTAAATGATAATGAGTTTGCGGTCGGTTCTGTCATGTTGGCTGGGTTTTTCATTTTTATATCTGTGTGTATTACAGTAATTTTCACTGTGCATGCCTGTAATCATGGAGAATGAGCAGAGTCCTTGCAACAGCACATCAGGGAAACTGTATAGGTTATTTTAATTGCATCGCACCATTATGAGTGGCTGTTCAAATTTTGTCAATAAGAAATAGATCAAGACTGTTACAGCTCTCTTTGGGACTGGTTCTTCCAAATGTGGTTGCTTTCTAAATAACTTGATCAAAGCCTCACTGAGACATGTTACTGAGTTTTTTTCCCCCTTTTCTACATGCTATGCAATTTGTGCGTGTTTTTATCACTGTTGTTTTCAGTCACGTATTTGTACATTGTACGTTTTAAAAATTTCTCATGTATATTGGCTTTATTGTTACATGAGAAATGTATGGCGACATATCCAGTGTGATTGTCTCCTCTTTATGCTCTTTCCTATCAAGTTTCCAGTCCTACAAGAAAATTTGGATGTGTACCTGGGTTTGCGGCAGTTTATTGTCACCACTGGCACCAGTATGTAACTTTAACCTGGGTTTTTATTTCAAATAATAGCTTCATTTCTAGCTGCATGTTTTAAGTAAAGAAAAGGAAATATCAGCAATGAATGTGGATGTTTCCATACATTAAAATGTTTAATCATCTTTCAGGTCGTAGGCTCAATATCACTGCTGAGAATGACTGCCGTCGACTACACTGTTCTCTCAGGGACCTCAGCTCCCTACTTCAAGCCGTTGGACGCTTGGCTGAGCATTTTACCAGCAACGTTTTTGCTGCACGTTTCAGCGATGCTCTGGCTGTGGTGGAGAGGTTTGTGCTTTAATAATCATACAAACATAGAGGAGGCATCTTTGCACATGAGGCTAATCTCAGTCCGAGAATACACTTGAGGACGAAATTATTAGCCCCCCTATGAAATTTCCATTGTTTTTTAAGTATCTCCCACATGCTGTTAAACAGAGAAAAGTGTTTTTCAAACACCATAGTTTTATTTTGGCTGCTTCCAATATTTTTTGCACACAGAAATGAAATTATTCCACAAAACTCAAAAACTACCGGGGTCAAAATTATTAGCATCCCCACAACATAATACTCACACCACCGTATTTCACTGTGGGGATGATGTTCTTTAGGTTATACGCCTTTTCCTTCTTTCTCTAAACATATGCAATGCCTCTATGGCCAAGGAGCTCTAGTTTGGTCTCATCTGACCAAAGGACATGCTTCCAATATGCATAATCTTTCTCCAGGTTGTCCAGCTCAAACCTTTACTGAAGATTTTATACTGTGTGTAAATTAGGAGATAACCCTCAGGTTTAACTTGATTTTTAATGTTTTGAGCATTACACAGTTAAGCACTTGCAAACCATTGCGCAACAGTGTTTTGTGCTATGACTCAATAAAAAGGTCAATTCTTAAGGGGGCTTATAATTTTGACCCTGGTAGTTTTTTGGTTTTTGCGCAAAGTCAAATAATGGAAGCATCCAAAATAAAAATAGAATGTTTGAAAAAGCTATGTTAAAAATTCTTTGCTCTGTTTAACAGCACCTGGGAGATACTTTTGGCTGTGGCTATTTTTTCCTTAACTGTATATTGTTGATCAACGTGTCATTACATTTTCATCTCACTTTAAAATTTGTCTTCAGATATTATGTGCAATTAATCGATTTCTCTATTTATTGTTTATTATTGGTAATAATAAAAAATTCTAATGGTGAATAAATGTGTTTTCTACTGACTTAAGTGAAAGATTTAAATATAATAAACCTCTTCTTTCTCTTTTTCAAGGTTGGTTGAAGTGACTTGTTATGGCTCTCAGACTAGTCTTTACGACCTGGAGACTGCTGTGCCTTCTGTGCTCAAGCCAGACCTCACTGATGTGTGAGTATCACATGTTTGAAGCAGAAATTAAATCCTAATATGTTGCATGTGACTCACTGGTTACAAAAACAAAACTATACTTTTCTGTTACTGGCCACAGTGCTAGAAACAAAGTGATTTTTGTGTAAAAATGACACTTAAGACCTTGACAACAACAAAAAAAATTGTTGTCCCTGTTTGCACTGTGTGACATCATTTTCCATTATATTTTGGCAAAGCATCTTTAAATTTTGCCTAAGCTACACAACAATCTTACTGTATGCCTGAAAGTGATCTGTGTCTTTTGTGTTTCTGAATTTCATCAAAAATAAAACATCTTCTATCGCAAAAACACTTACAAGTAATGTAGATGCAAATTTAGAAGAAAGTAAGGTGAGTTTTGTAAAGAAGCAGGCGTGTTTATTTCCAAGTTTTTAACTGTGTTTAACGTCTTGTTTGTTGCAGACATGCACAGGCTCTTGCTGCTTTACAGGCCTATTCTCACTGGCTTGCGCAGTTCTACAGTGAAGTCCACAATCAAAACCAGAGCCAGTTTATCAACCTCATCACATCTGCGATAGATGCCACCAGCCCTCTCATCACATCCAAGGTAGCGTCCTTCTCTTTATTTCAGTAATAACAATCAAAAAAACTAGTTTTGCACTTAAAAGATTATTAAAATAATAATAATAATAATAATAATGAAAATAATAATAAATAATTTACTCTATACATGGAGATATAAGTCTGTTTGGAAGCAACAGGTGTGGCACTTAATCAATGTTTTTTAGTCTTAAAAGGTATGTCTCAAACTGTGATTAAAACCTAGAGCTGACTTTCACAGAAGCTCTTTTGGTTGTGTAATCAATCTCATCTTTTTGGTTAATCTCCTTACTTCAACTTTGTTTTTGTATTATTCACATCTTGTGTATAACAACTTAATTAACTGTTATAGTGGAGTGTTGATGATAATTTTACCTTGTGTTTATATACACATACATGACGGCAAGAAGAAGATCAGACAGGAGAGTGTTGTATCCAAATAGTTCTTATTCATTTAGCATTCATTCATCCTGCTTTTATCTCCAGGTACCCGACAAGTTGCTGCTTTCAGCGTGCCATCTGATGGTTTCCATCACATCAACAGTGCGGCCTGTTTTCCTGGTCACTCTGCCAGCTGTTCAGAACATCTTTAACCTCATTACTACAGAGAACCAGACCCACAGACTACCCCAAGAGGTAGATGTTTGTTGGTTTTATTTTGCATGTGTTATACTCATTAAGAAGACAAAATCCACCAAAGAAGATGCACCTGTAAAGCCGTTTATAGGACTGATTTGTATATTTATCTGTTTTAGTGTTTAGTCCAAAACTTGGAGTTTATTTAAAAAAAAAACCTGATTTTAAAAACGCATTTTGTGCATGTTTCTGTTCATACAGGCTCACATGTTGGTTTGTAGAGCTTTATCTAACATGCTACTGCTCCCATGGCCAAATTTACCAGAGAGTGAACAGCAGTGGCAAACACGCTCTAGCAACCATGCTAGTCTGCTGGCAGCCCTCACACGAGAATATCGACTTTTACGAGGGACAGTTAACATTACTCCACGGCAACCTGCTTTGGATGACAGTCAGTATTGTTCTCTTTTGTTATTTCTGGACTTATTACTGTGGCACTCTTTCATTTTTTGTGTTCTTTTGTGTTTGCTGATCATTTTTCACTGCAGTGAAAGCAGTGATACAGCAGACACTGCCTGTGCTCAGAGACATAGTGGACAGCATCTCTGGGGAACCCACAAAATCACGTCAGATCTGCTATCAGAGTCTTCAGGAGTCTGTCCAAGTGTCCCTCAGCCTTTTCCCAGTGTTTATTCAACAACCAGGTCAGTATCTAATTTGTGGGTGAACTGTTCTAGTGGTTAAACCTAATATTAAATCAAACCAATTTCATATTCCACAGCATAGACAAAATGCAACAGAAATTGGTGCACCTAAGAATTATCAAGACTTAAACAAACTGTATACAAAGGGTAATCTGATTGGACAGCTTAAATTCTCTTTGTCAGATGTGACGGATGAGATGCTGGCCTTCTTCTTGACGCTGTTTCAGGCGTTGCGAGTCCAGATGGGTGTAACCTTCACTGGACAAATTATTCATACTTTCCTCAGCATGTTCACCAGGTAAATTAGTTAACCTAATTTTTGTAGTTCAGTTCCCACAATATTGAATTCTTTCCAGATGGATGAAATTTTAAATTCCCACTGTATATTCTGCTCTTACACCAATTAATGTAATGTTACCAATCTGTGCTTCAGGGAACAGCTAGCAGCCAGTATTTTGCAAGAGGGCAGTGCAGGGTGTAGAGTGGTGCAGAAGTTCCTGAAAATCCTGCAGGTGGTGGTGCAAGAACCTGGTCAAGCTTTTAAGCCCTTCCTACCCAGCATCCTCTCTCTGTGCATGGAGCAAGTATATCCAGTGGTGGCAGAGGTCAGTTAATTATCACATGCTCAATGTCTACATTTATTCTGGATTATTAGCATCTAAAATTAAAATTTTTGGCCCCCGATCTGATCTTTTTTTTTAGTAGTATAAAAAAGTATTTAGTAGTATTTAGTATTTGCTGATACCAAGACCTGATTCAATACTAGTTAACAGAACTGCATAATACATCATCTAACAAACAATATGACTGAGTAAAGTAATAATATTTCTGTCTGAAGTTTAGCTTCTGCTATTTAACATATAGTTCTGCCTTTAAAGATCATATACAGGACTCTTCAGTATAAAGCCACACATATGTGTGTCCTGCAAATATTTTTGAATAATTCCTTTTTTAATAATTCCTTGTTGGAAAAAAAGTGATTGGATTTTAGGAACTGAAAATAGAGTGCTGTTACTTTGAGAAGTATGAGTGTGTTTTTAAGTTTGTGTGAATACATTCAGGACAAAGACAACAAAAAGAAATCAAGCAGATCAAAGTGAAGCAATATTAAAATGTGACCAATTGTATCAAACACAGGTAATATAAAATCTCTCTTTAGCAAATAATCCAGGGAAATGATCAAGGTGATTGCAGATTTCAGAACAAAAAAAAAATGGCTTGTTGGTAGGAAACAAGATTAATATTTTTATTTGAATTAAATGTAATTTGTTATGTCTAGGGTTGCAACAATTAATGAATTAATTGATTCAGTCAATTTTATAATTGAATAATTGCCTTAAATCAGGGGTGTCTAAACTTTTTGCAGAGGGCCAGATTTGGTGAGGTTCAAATATGTCAGCCTGACATTCTTTGAACCATTAACCTTAAATGCAAATTAATTATTTATTGAAATTTTTAGTGCAAATGGCATACTTTCACACAATTTTTTCCAGACAGAACACAAATAAATTTTGGTAAAGTTTTTATCAAAATCACTCTTCTAAATTCACTAACTTCTAAATTTAAAACATGTCAATAGGAAAATAACGCTAATAGTTATTTTATTTGAGGGCCATATGAATTTGTGTATCACTCTTTCGTTTTTCAATTGACCATCCACATCAAAATATGAAAATGTTATTTGATTTTGAATCAGATATCAAAAACCAGATTTATTTCAATTATAGACTCGGATCAAAAATACGAAAAGGAAAATCGGGCTGCCGGACCGAATTAGATTTTAATATTTAATTTGTTTCCAGATCCTTTCCAGAAATGGGCTGGAAAAGGGTCACACAAGGGTCATGGCGAGAGTAGGCTACGGCCACAGTTTTATTGCCACCTTCTGGTGAAATATAAAATAGCTTTTTTTGTACGCGTGTATTTTATACAGTGGTCAACGATGCTGGCAGGGCGCATAGTATTGATTTTATGACAGAGGCTGCGGGCCAGTGGAAATTTGAACACGGGCCGGACTTTTGACATTCCTGCCTTAAATGTTTTATTTAAGTGTTTTGTTGATGATTTGTGGTTATTTATTTTAATCCTCTCTTCTATAGCGGTCTTCCCCAGATGTCAAGGCAGAGATGTTTGAGTTGCTTTACCAAATACTTCACCAAAACTGGAGGTACTTCTTTAAAATATCAGTTTTAATCAGTGTTCAAAGAGGAGCTGATGATACCATGGAAAATGAAGCCCAGTTCACAGCTGCCATGCAGGTGAGCTTATGCAAGTACTTTCCTGTATCTTACGTCAAATCTAGAGTGTTTTCTTCAGTTTACTGTTCAGTAACAGCAGCTTTTTTTAAAATGTGTAGAGGATAAATTCTCATGAAATAATGTCAAAGTATCTCAGCTGGTGAGCCGTTAATAAATACACTTGTTTTCTTGGCTTGACTTTTGTTTTAGGCTTTTGGACAGTCTTTCCTGCAGCCTGACATCCACATCTTCAAGCAGAATCTCTCTTACTTGGAGTCACTTAACAGCAAGCACAAGTTGTATCACAGAGTAAGATCTTTTGTATATTATATTGTCTTTGTTTTTAGATGTGTCCTGTAACATGGTGCACCAACAACGACAATTCAGTTGGGCACACATGAGTGGACACAGTGTGGTTTGGCAGCTAGTTATTGTCCAGTAATGGTTAAATTGTAGGAAACGTGAATTTCCAGTTACAAAAACTGTCATGGTGCCAGTCAAATCTTTATCTGGAGTCTTCATAGCAGGAGTTCATTTTGAAACCAGAGGACTATGTCCACTTTTTTATATGAAGTCTGTGGGTAATAAAGAGACTAACTCTGATAGCACCAAGTAATCTGCTGTCATTTTTTTGGTTTACTCTTAATCTCACATTCCATTATTATTACTTATTGATCCCCCTTAATCCAGCTTACTGGTCCTTTTACTAAGACAATCCATCTCTTGAAATAAAATCAAACCAAAACTCTTGCATCATATCTACTTATACACATGATTGACCTACAATTAATCTCATCCACACATTATGGTTTATTGCATGCCACAGCGAGTCTTTTTAACAGACACACACTGTACAGGACTTATCTTCATTTCTTTGTCTTTGTTCCGCAGAAGCTTTTCCGGACCTCGATGCTTTTCCACTTCATCAACGTGCTACTGCAGGTCCTTCTCCACAAAAGCCATGACCTTCTTCAGGAAGAAATCACCCTTGCTGTTTACAACATGGCCTCTGTAGATTTTGATGCCTTCTACTCAGTCTTCATGCCAGAGTTTCTCAACAGTTGCCAGGGAGTAGACACCAGCCAGCGAGCTGTTCTTGCACGCAACTTCAAGCTTGAACAGGTAAAAAATAAAATGTTGAATGGTGATCTCTACCAAATGAGTAACCAAGTGAATTTTTTGCCAGGCACATATATTACACAAAGTGAAAACGGAACTCGCCAACTGTGGCATGTACACGATTTGTGAAAAAGCATTGCTTTCTTCAGGAACATGGTAATAAGACATTATTATCACAACTCAAGACCTCAGTGGCATTTTACTGGACGGCACAGTCCAGCCCTTATTGGAAAGATATTATCATCTTAACAGAGGACGTTATAATCTGTTAACTCGTGTCTTTATATAGCCGCCATTTTGACAAATTTTAGCAGGGAAATCACAGGCGTCACAGATCATTGAACAAGCATTCTCCCTGAAACTGACGGAGCTAAATTAAACTCTGTCCTCGTTAATTTGATCATTTACTCCTGTGATTTTCCTCCTGTGACCTGTCAAAATAACTGCTGTGCAATAAGGATTGTTAATTGGTCTTTATGGAAACTGTTTTGTCAGATCTGAAGTAAAATAGAAATATTTTCTGGAACTGGAGTTGCTTTAGATGATTTTTGTTTTTAATGTTCACTTCTGTAATGCTGTATGATGAATTAAATTCTACCAAGTGGTCGCAAAAATAAGATACTTTTCAAGCAGGTTGTTGTACTCTCGTGGTCAGATATTACGAGCTCAGACTAACTGCATGTGGTCTATGTTTTTGTCCCTTTTGTTAAACTCATGACAACTCTAAATGTTTTCTCTTCTTTCTTAAGGACCTGCCCTCGTTCACACAAAGTGTGCAGCGGCTGGTGAATGACCTTCGCTACTATAGACTGTGTAACAGTAGTCTGCCCACTGGCACCATCAAGCTATAGCACAATGACTGTTTTAACCACTCCACACATCAGTTTTGATCTTCAAGGACTGCCTGTGCTGACCACTTTGCCCAACACTCCTCCTCTAACTTGGTGTTACTCCACCTCCAAAAAGAGCAGTAGGAAGGAAAACACAAGTTATTGTTGATTAACTGGAGTTTGAGGTTGCTGCTGATGTTTTTCTTTGATTTCTACTGTAGACGGTCGGTGCATTATTTTTTTTAATAAAGCAGTGCCCTCCTTATGTATTGCCACTGATAATTTGGTAGGAAATATCAACATGGTCTGCAGTTGGCTTTCGCCCAGACCTGGAGCAGTCTGAGCCAGGCCTTCTTTCCCACGCCTCTGGAACACACCTGAGCTGGGAGTTAGCACTTTCAACTCATTGTGAGTTTTTAAAATGTCTGCTTTTAATTCATTTTGCCTTTGATTTGTTTTTTCTTTCTTCATCTCCAAAGGAGACAAACCCTCAACTTAAGATCTTTCATACCATTCCATTCAGAAAAAGAGTAAAATCTGCTTGATTAAATAAAGTGCTTTTTTTTAGTAAAATGTAGGTGTTCATGATTTATTGATCCATGTGCTGTGGTTTTGTTAATTTTTTAACTCATCTAGTTTAATTCATCTACTTAACTTGTTGCCACTTGTAGACGTGAAACATCTACACAAGAGTTTGCGTGTTGCATGTGACACATCACGTGGCGTGAGAGCACAACAGAGAGAAAACGGGACGTGTCAGCACAGAGGAGTAAGGAACTAGCGTCACAATAATAAGCTTTCTGTAGATTTAATTCATGCCATGACTGCATTTTTCTCTTTCTATTCAAAGCTTACTTAGATGTTCATGTTTACAAGTCTCATGCGTTTCTCAGCTGCTGTTTTAGTCTTTAGTTATGATTTTAGCTTCAGGGTTTTTCTTTGTGTGGAGTCATGTGTCTTCCAAAATGTCAGTCTCTTCTTTACAGAGATACATTTGATCACTTGACAAAGTTAATTAGAGCTGGCTTTTTTTGCTCAGAATCTCATTCTGATGCTAAATATACAGTAGGTAGTTGTGTAAATCTGTGTGTGTGTGTGCATATATATATATATATTTTAGGTTATATTTTGTGCTTCATTGACAATAAGCCTAATATTTAATGAGATTGTTCATTCTTATGTTTATTTGTGTGTGTTACATACATTACATTTATGTGTTACATATAGGTGTGAGGTTTTTAGCAGACGTTGAGAATGTGGACATGGCTGTTCTCCCCGGTGCTGATGTTTTTTGATGGTTAATGCGCGTCCAACAATGGCAGTTGTCACATTACCAACATTACCAAGTCTTGCTATATGGCTCCTTCTCATGTCATACTGCTTATTGACGTTTCTTATCTCTCTTCCTCTTCTGTGTTTTGTTTTCTGCTTCATATCAGAATCTCTTCTCTTTTGTTTGTGGTGTTTTTAGCAGTTGGCATCCATAATAACTGCTTTATGAACTAACGATGGCATAAGATAGTGGGATTTGCACTGCAGCTCCCTACCTGTATGGTTCTTTGTTTTCAAATATGGAATTCACAAATATTCTGCCTTTGAACTCTACAACTAAATTATTACATCATGATTTTGCTTCAAACATCTCTGCATCTCCAAGGTAAGATAATGTTATCTTGGAGACATGAGCACTAGGGTAGAATAACAAGTCTTTGATCCGTTAAAGATGAAGGGCAGTAAAACATCTGAAAAAGGTTACTGTTAATTAACAAATGTTTATAGCTTGCTGGAAATTATAAGAAAGCCAACTGTTGAACTGTGGACTCAGAGCTTCGAACTGTGGAGGGCAGCGTTACACCTCTTAGTGTACAGCCTGCCAGAAATTATTAGAAGAAAGTAGGACTTTGAACTGCGGACTGAAATATTTTTCCTGTGGAGAGCAGCATTGCACTTCTTGGTGTACAGCTGCTGGAAATTATCATTATTAGGAGGAGGAGGCAGTAATACAACAGTAAGGATGCCAACTGCCATTAAACTCCTAAACCAACCAACCAGGAGTGAAGAACAGGTGAAGAGGCAAAGGAAAGAGAAGAATAAGACAGTGATGCAACATTGCGGAAGCCAACTGTCATGAAACAAGGACAAGTCGACATTAAGTTCAAATTGTCTTAATGTTACTTTTTCAACAGCTCGGACTTGCCATCAAAAAAAAAACCCATCAGAATATTAAGTTAGGAATGATGATACTTCAAAGTCATACCTCTGTCTACCAGGTTATGGATTTCCAAGGTGAAGGAAGTTATGGTCAAGTCATCAAGTGTTCAAATTTACACACATCTGAGGTGGTGGCAATAAAAATCCACAAACAAGACAAACAAAGCTTTATGCGTGAATTGAAAGTATTGGAAGTAGTCAGGGCCCTCGACCCAGACAAAATGAATATAGTCAGATTCATTGAATATTTCCGTTCCGGTTCCCTCCATTGTATGGCCTTTGAAATGCTGGACAGGAGCCTTTGCGAACTGATGGATGAGAGGAACGGGCTTCCACTGAGTCTTAATGAAATCCGCCCAGTGACTCACCAGTTACTGGTTGCTCTCGAGGCTCTGAATAATATTGGTATTATGCACAGAGACTTGAAACTCGACAACATAATGCTCGTCAATCACAAGTACGAGCCATTTCGAATCAAAGTGATTGACTTCGGCTTTGCTCTTCCGATTTGGCAAGGGATGGATCCAGAGATCATCCAGAATCTCTCTGCCAGGGCTCCTGAAGTAAACCTAGGCCTCCCTTTGTCCAAAGCTGTTGATATGTGGTCAGTGGGTTGCATCATGGCACACCTCTACTTTGGCTACAGCCTCTTTCCTTTTAAGTGTGTATATAATTGGATGGAAACCATGTTGTGCCTGCTGGGTTGGCCATCACATGAGATGTTGGTTGCTGGTAAATACAGCAAGTTTTTTTTCATTCTTGAACCGACTGAAGGGTGGAGACTGAAATCACCCAGTGAGTTTTTGGAAGAAGCCAATGTTGAATGCGTTTATTCGGGTGTTTCTTGCTTTGATTTAGACTATGAAGTAGAGAACAGTAAAGAAATGCAAAATGAGCTCGAGTATAGAGATAGGATGGAATTTTTAGACCTCTTAAAAAGTTGTCTTCATCTGGAGGCGCAGCATAGAATTAATCCCAGTAAAGCCCTTACACATCATTTTGTAACAATGGTTCACATGGTAGACGCACTAGAAACAACCTCATACGGAAACGCAGCCCTCAACCTCATGACAGTTTCCCCCCTGGATAATCTGGAGCAATCGGAGTCTCTCAGCACCGAAACATATGATGACGGAGATTCAGAGAGTTTGTGGGATCATCTACACCATTCACACACTAATATACCCAACTGTGCCAAATCTTGTAAATCTCCAACAAGTGCCTTTTACAGTGGGCTGACCTACACTTCTGATCTGGCCATGGAAGAGTTGGGTACTTGTGACAGAGGTTCAGATGATAGTGCTCCAACACATGGAGCTGCAGACTCCATTTCTTCAAACACTGCAGATGTAACTCCCATCAGGCCTGTCGATGCTAATGATCTCCACACTTGCCCTGGAGGAGGCCCGCGAAGGAGCCTGTTTCAAAAGGCCAGAAATTTCTTACGCAGACAGTGGGAGCATGTGATTTCGGGCAAATAGTCTGCTGACCGTATCAATGACTTAACTGAGGTTAAGAGCCAATCTTAATGTGTGTGGTTGTTATGATTGCAGGTTGCGTCTTTCACATTCACGGTTCACACCCAGAGTGTGTCAGAGGTGCTCGCTCAGAGAGAGGGTGAGTGAGTGTCACACTGTGTCACATGATCAGGGTCATGTGACGACAAATGACGATCATTGTGAGGCAAATGGAACTAAAGACATCATGATATTCAAAGCAACTCTGGGAAAAAGACTGCTGATCAATCGGTCAGGAAGTGAAATAAATAAATTAAGATGCAGCTGCTGGAAGACAGCGAGAAACAATACAGAATCACTCTGCCTGTATCATTTTCAGACCGTTTATATGCATGTATGCTGCAGCCTTGTTCATTCACCTGCCCGACCCAAATACACAGCCTATATGAAACTAAGAAGAAACTGGAACTCCTGAAAAGTGCAATGACTATTGCATTACATTTCTGACGTTTAACATAATGTGACCTTAGGCTTACGCGATGGCTTTGAGGCAGAGCTGAAGATGCAGAGATTTTCTTTGGGAGTGACCAGGATGGAAATAAATTCGGAGAGTCAGGGTTGAGATGCTTTGGTCACATGTGGAGGAGGGATAGTAATTATATTGGACAAAGGATGTTGAAGACAGGAGGAAAAGAGAAAGACCACAGAGAAGGTTCGTGGATGTTGTGAAGGATAGTTGGTGTAATGGAAGAGGACACAAGGGGACGGGACAGCATGGAAGCAGCAGATCTGCTGTGACGACCCCTAAGGGTAGAAGCCAGAAGAAGAGAGAAATCTAAAAGTCAAGTGGATAAAGTAACTTTCGTTGAGGAAACAAATGATACAAATGAATTCATGGAGGGACAAGAAACCCGGCATGTTCCACCAACAGATCGAAGACACGACTGAAATCAAGAAATCCAACCAGAGGATGAAACGGGCACCCAGTACAAGATCAACAGAGGCTGATGTCGACCACAGAAGACAGGGACCCCACGTGCAGGCTGTCCAAAGATGCCCGTGAAACAGATCAGCATATCATAGCAGGAAGTAAGATGCCGGCAGGAACACCATAACCATAACTGGGCATGACCTCTAAGTGCCAAGGTCAGGGGGGACTTTCCAAGATGACAAACTTGACCAGTTCTCCTTTATGAAAAGTCTCTGGGGACTTCAGGGTTCAATAAACATAAAATAATAGGTTTGTTGGTCAGATTAAGCAATTTATTATTACATAATTAATTATGTGTGCATATTTAACAAAAAAAAAAAAAAGAACTGATTGGATGGCCCTTTTCTGAACATAACTGAACCATAACCCTAACATTTGGCCTGACCACAAACTAACACAATGTGTACAATGTTTCAAAAGATGTAAAATGTCTCTGAACCCGATAATATCGAGTAGGAGGAGGAGGAGTATGACGGCAAGGAAGATGCAGCCTGTGCTGTGCCAATTTGTATATAGTTAACGTTCATACATTCAAACGCGCCTTTTTTTTTTTTTACTAAGCTCACACTTCACTTTCATTCATTCCTTTTTCTAACTCCAGTAAATTAATTAAAAGTAAATAAATACTTGTTTAAATTGACTGCAAATGTAGCTTATATCCGGACGTTTTATACCAAACAGGCACAGTTTATATAAAATGTTGTCTTTTTTTAAATTTGGTAAAACCACAACCCACAGCAGTAAATCACATCATGAATAATTAATATTCATACTTCAATCAGAAATAAGGTTAATGGATACGTTTTCAATTATAATTTCATATTGGTCATGACAATATAGAAAAGGTTTTTATTTGCAGACGCAGTCCACACAGTGCAACCGCACAAAAATGATCTACATATATCGAAATCTGCTTATATCCATGTATTAATATGCATGAAAACAATTTCCACCAATGACGTTATGTTTTCATCCCCACGGGTTTATCTGTAAGTGTCCTGAAGTAGGTGAAAATTTCGGTAGGAATCTACCCACTGAATACATTACAAAGAAAATATCAATT
Source organism: Brachirus orientalis (assembly GCA_016785285.1). Classification (NCBI taxonomy): domain Eukaryota; kingdom Metazoa; phylum Chordata; class Actinopteri; order Pleuronectiformes; family Soleidae; genus Brachirus; species Brachirus orientalis. The sequence continues at coordinate 5,083,452 of JAFBJR010000367.1, read as the reverse complement.
ATTTTTAAGAAATCCCTTCTCTTAAACTGGGTGAGTGTGTGGGGGGGGACTTTTATCTGTTAAAACTTATCATATTTGAACAAAGTTATAAGGATTACAAGTCTAAGGATTCCATGATAATTATTATGAATTTATGTTAAAAGTGCAGTGGGTAAGTTTTAAATATAAACACATTTCTGTTACATTCAAACCACTGTCAAATGAGTTCACACCATTGCAGTGTTTAAATCGTGAGTCGCCCAGCAACATTCCCATACTGCATACAGGAAGTGCTTTGATTTACAGTACTGTATGTCACGACAGACTGATGCAACGGCAACACTGCTCTAGTGCGGCGAGACCGTTGCAAACGGGTTGGAGTGCGACTGGACTTATGAAGAACCGCCTACGAAAAGGTCCATTAGTGAATTCTTGTGTCAAAAACAAAACCTGGCCGTTTGGCAGTTTCATTAAATTCGTCTTGACCCTGCATGACCCTGCATGACCCTGACACAGACGCTTTCCTCAGTCAGGTCTGACTGTAGAGTTTGACAGAGCATGTTTTCAGCAAACCTCAGCAAACAAGTCATTTGACATTTGACATCATTCATTTCACACAAAGACCCAACAGAAGAAGGGACGACTCTTCTTTTTTTTAATCACCAAAAGTTCTGCACTGCAGCTTTAAGTGTCAGTGTGAGTGACAATCAGGTGGGACAGACAGACAGTCAGTCAGACAGACAGACGGGGGGGGGGGGGGATGTGTGACTCGTGAGTTTTGTTTGGATAGTGTTTGACTCTCCTCTTCAGAGTCTGACGGGATTCATTCACCTTCAAGCATGATCATGTTGCAGAAGCGCGTCTTCAACAAAATCATCCAGCCGTTTTTTTCCACACTTCCGGACACTCGCACTAAAGCACCGGCGTCTGCTTTATCCAAAGTGCTGCTGGATGGACGCAGAGCTGCTGGACACAGGAACGCGTCAAGTAAGCGACTGTTGAATTGACACCAACGCTATTGATTAACGTTGCTTCCTTTGAAAAGAAAATTAATAAAAAAAAATGCATTCAATTAAGTAGCCATATGTTTTAGTAAGGCTAATCTGATAAATAAAGAAATATCTCTGCGGTAACAATTGAACACGCGCAGTATTTAGATAAACATTACTTGCGTAAACAAACAGACTTTACCTCCGACACAGAAAGAAGTTTATTTGTTCCAAACTTGATGGGCTCATTTGCGCAAACAAGTTCTCCTGCCAAACCTCATGGGGTCATGAACGGCAACTAGGTTAGAGGTACGGAAGATAGTGATGATGATGATGATGATGATGATGATGATGATGGAGTCACTCAGACCAGGGATGTGAACAACTAGACTCAGACTTTCATCCCCCTTCGAATGCCATCGTCACACTGCCATTACTCTTTTCGTGGCAGGTCACGTGTTTATTTAAGTGATCAGATGCTGTCACTCATTAGGTCGTGCGTGTGTGTGTGTGTACCTGGAATTCCTTATGCTGTGGGGACCTAAATCTGTTTAAACAGTCATTTTAACAAGTCATTATGAGGACTTGTCTTCCTTATGGAGACAAAAACATAAATTACTACATTTTAAGGTAAAGACATGTTTTAAAGTCAGGGTTAGGGCACTAGTAATTATGTTAAGGTTAGAGTAAGTCTCCAGGAAATGAATGTAAGTCAATGCAATGTCCTCTGAAGTCATGGAAACCAATGTGTGTGTGTGTAAGCGAGAGAGTTCAGGTGAATTCAGGTCAAAATTTGTCCTCAGTCCTGTGTGTTTTGAAATGGGTGTGATGTTATAGAGACCAAAAAAAAGAAGCTTTTGTGATGTCATGTTATGCTAAAATATAAAATAACTATAAAATGTCTTATTTTATGTTGTGCTATGTTATCCTAGGTTTGCCAGATATAAGGGAGCGGACTCTCATTGCTGTGAAGCCAGATGGAGTTCAGCGCCGTCTTGTTGGACAAGTCATTCAGCGGTTTGAGCAGCGAGGCTTCAAGCTGGTTGGTCTGAAAATGTTGCAGGTATAGAAGCCGGAACATGAAGGCGTTGACGATGCTCCAGTTGAATGTAATGATCTGCATTATGTCTGATTTGCACCTGTGCTTCCGTCTGTTGTGAAGGTGTCCGAGGATCTCCTGGATCAGCACTACTGTCATCTGAGGAAAAAGCCCTTCTACCCGAATCTAGTACATTACATGACCTCAGGACCTGTGGTCGTCATGGTGAGGGCTCCTCTTTTTGGTTTACTGCTGTACTGAGTGCAGCAGCTCTACTTCTTGCTGCTACACATCTTGATTTTGTGTGTGATTTTCACTTTGTGTGTTTGTTGTTTCATCCAGCCTTCTATTATCTATACCACAGTGGTGCAGATGTAAGACTGTCAGGCAAAGCTGCTTCTTTGGTGAACTATGAGGGGCGAGCAAAAAATATGCAGAGCAATGAATCAAAGACACTAAAAGTTTTTGTTTTTTTCTTGTCGTTTCTCAGCCATTATGATCTTAAGCTCAAAAAAACAAGCTGCTGGGAGTAAAAAACAGGCACGAATTGAGCTTCTGCAGTGAGTGACAGAGACGCTGCTGTGAGGTAGACATGTCTTCTCCTGCTGCAGCTTTTCTGACACACATACGCCCACATGGAGTCTGTCCACTTGAGTCAGGACTACGAGGATTAGGAGGGAACTTTTCATTGCACTATCATAGCATGTTATGCCTCCTCCTTCCCTCCATCAGTCGGGACTCAAACACATCACTGTTTGTGCAGCATGGAAATACAAACACGGAACATTTCTGTAGTGAGAAACACACAGAGTCATGTTGAGCTGATAGGCTTAATCGGCATTGTGTGATCTTTTTGACAGTTTGCACAACAGACATTCATTTACATTTAAAAGTTAATATGCACTGCTGCTTCACAATCCTATTTAGCAACTTCTTGAAATGGCTTTTCATCTGGGTCTGCTGCACCTTTGGCTCACCAAAGTGAAAAGGAGGGTTAGGGTTAGTGACAACAAAATGAACCAGTCAGTTTGATATATGGCGATGGTGACATCCACAGGGTCTGCATGCAGGTCCCAGGTGATCATTATTATAAACCAAATCGTTAAGGTAATTCTTCATGTATGACATCTAAGGGTAATGCTGAGAAAATGGCAACTAATGGGGATGATGACATTGTGGCTGATTTACTTTAAATACAAGATAAAACAGATTTCTCACAAATAGAGACAAAGCTCAAAGGGCTGACACAGGCAAACAGAGGCTTTGACAGACATTTTAAGGATCAGAAATATTACCACTTATCCTTTGAGAGTGTTGCGGAGCTGATACTGGATGAAGAAGCAGGGTAAACCCAACCCATCACAATATACAGAAACAACCAGTCACACCTGTGGGTATTTCAGAATCACCAACCTGCATGTCTTTGGACTGTGAAAATGAGCCAGGAAACCTGTAGAAAACACAGAGGGATAACAAACTCACCAGGATTTGACCAGGAATCCCTCTGGTTGTGGTAACACTGTTGATGTCTGATACATTAAGTGTTGATAAACTTTTCTGTTTTAGGTGTGGGAAGGTTACAATGTAGTCCAGACCTCACGTGCCATGGTGGGTCACACTAACCCAATTGAAGCTCGGGCAGGAACGGTCAGAGGAGATTTCGGCATTCATGTCAGCAGGTAACATGGTGCACTTTGATCTCCTGGCATCAGAACTTACCTTAAAACAAGATGTTTCTGGATTGAGGAAGAAACTTGAGACTGCCATTCTCCGTAAGCTACTTTTCTTGCCTTGTTTACTACTACTACTAATAATAATGTTAACTGGTTATTCATAGGAACGTGGTCCACGCCAGTGATTCAGTGGAGGGAGCTCAAGGAGAGATCCAGCTGTGGTTTCAGGGAAAAGAGCTTCTGACGTGGGAATGCTGTGACCAGACCAGCACCTGCGAGCTGTGAAGACTGAGGTGAAAGCCATGAGAATCAGCGGCTCTACTGTGCCTTTTCTGCTGCCGCTGCTGCTGCTGCTCAAAGTTCTGTCTCTTCTGACACTTTGACTCTAGTGATTCAAATCAATACCCAGTGCACTTATAGGTGTTCATGGTTTCTATGCAAAGAAATGTTTTCAAAAAGTGTTTCCGAATTAATTTTGTTTCAAATCTCAAGCTACATTGGCAACTATGCATTTATAAATGTAGGAGTCACATTTAATAGTGTCTGATTTGAAGCTGACATTTTTTTGAAATGATCACAGTATATGTTGATCTAAAAAGTCCACGTTCTAGATTATGATACTGAGCAGGACAGTGGGACCATTTTGTCCGCTCAGTGTGAATGGGTGAATAATGAGGCTCATCACGTTAAGCACATCAAGTGGCCGCTTAGATAGAAGGAAATGACAAATAAAAGTAAAGATATAAAATAAGTCATTAAAACTATTAGGAATTTCTATAACTTACACATTAATAGAGCCTGAAGGAATAAAAATATATATATATATATATTTTTTTAATTATTATATGACAAATTGTATCCAATAGTGTTGACTAGGAGTAGTATGTGCAATATTTAAATAGAAATGTATTAAAAACGATAACTCTTACTTGAACTTTATCCTCAAATACTAGTTGAACTTCATTATTCTGGAATGACCAGATCTGAGGGTTATCAGCTATTTTCTGAAATGTGAATAATTACTTGATTAATATTAAATACTTATTGTTTACAGCAGAGCAGTCAAAGCAAAACTGATTCTGATTTTATGTCTGCGTCTTGGATGTCGCTATAAAAAAAAATTCAGTTGAAAAAAAAAGTAGATTGAAGGTGTAGCCTTCAATCTACACTGTAAATGATGAAATGCTAATAGAAAAGTGTCTTTTTTAATTTTATCTATGAATCCTTTAACTTGTCTGTGTCTGGTTATAAAATAAATTGATACTCAAATTCATCTATTTTATAGAAATACACACACTTTCTTTTATTAAAATTTATACAGCCACAGCAGTACCGGTATATCCCTTATGTTTCCATATTGTACATGAATTTTTGACGTGAAAAAGTGAAATCAAAATTTCTCACCAAAATTGTAACATACAGTTTAGGCTCAGTTAAAAAATAGCATCTGGCTGCAACAAATAACATTGTCTTTAACATTATACTGTGTATAATATATACTTTTTTTTAATGACATAAAATGCAATTTAAGGGTATGAAAAGTAGTTTCAGGACATCGTAGCATTTTCTTAACAGCTAATGATAAAATTTGAGTAGTAAAAAATTATAAACTAAAGAAAGTTTGAAGCCTCTTTGTTTGTCAACCATTTCCATGGTAACTGAACGTGAATCACTGAGAGCAAATGTGAAATTTAAGATGTGGGAAACCTCAAAATAGATGATTTTAGTAAATGTTGCTGTGTGATCGGGATTGTTAAATTGAACTCAGTTAGTGTTAACATAACACTCAGTTAAATATAGTATTAAACTGACTCTTTTATTTTTTATTTTAACACTGCTAGACGAGACTGTGTATTAATATCACATTAGAACAGTGTGATGCAACAGTGTCAGTATTTCCTAATTAATTATAAATGAAAGAATTAAATTAACTCTGTCATTATAGTCACATACGTTATGAGCAATTTGTTCAGTTTCACATCACTAAACCTGAGTTTTAGTCTCACGTCAGGTGGTTTTCAAACTGCAGGATGCTCATGCATTGTAGGGGATTTTATTTTTGTTACACAGCTTACTTTTACTAGTAAATGCAGCAGAGACAACAACAACAACACATATGGCTCAAACGTCCCTCTGTGACACCAGCTGTACGAGCAATACTACTACATTTATGCGTGTTTCACTGGGTGTGGAAAGCTCAGTCAAAATGCCCCACTCTGAGTTTTCAAGCCAATCTTCTGCTTTTGCTTCTCCATCACTGCCTCTAATTCTGATGCTTTGCGAACATCCTGAGGAAAAAAAATAGTATGAGTCAAGAGAGAGAACTATCCATGAGCAGCTGACATGTGTAGTAAAAGTGGAACTCCTCAAACATATTACAATAAAGGTCAAAGAGTCCAGGAACAGGAAGACTCAGTCATTTAAAAAGACATTCACTGCAACCATAGGCCTGTTAGGTACAGAGGTAAATAATCTTTAGTTAATGTAGGTCAAAGACGGCGTGTTAACTGACGTACGAATGTGCATAAGCCAAGGCTAAGCAAACAAATGGCTCAGGACACATGGACCCAGGCATAATCAAACATACAAACACATAATGAGGCCAGAGGACATTGCATTGGCTTACATTAATTTCCTGGAGACTTACTCTAACCTTACCCATAATTACTGCTGCACTAGCCCTGACCCTAACCTTAACCTAACCCTAACCTCAGCCTAACTTTAAAACATGTCTTCACCTTAAAATGTAGTAATTTACGTTATGGGGACTTGATTTTTGTCCCCATAAGGAAGACAAGTCCCCATAATGTGACTGTTTAAACAGTTTTAGGTCCCAACAACATAAGGAATACCAAGCACACACACACACACACTGCATTAACACTCATTGATTTGAACAGCCTAAACAAAGCACATAAATCATGCCTAATGCCTAACCCTAACCTTAACTTCACCACAATTCAAATCTTAGCCCTAAACATAAACTTAGCCATAAACAACTAGGACAAACCTCGAGAAGTGCCTTTTGCACCATTATCTGGCTGTAAACTCTGGCGCCCTCTTCTGGAGACACTGTTCGGAGCGCCTCTTTATTCAGGGAGAACAGCTGTGCTCCAGTTAAAATGCCCAGACTCTGAATTGTCCTGACAGAGAAGAAAAGAAAAATAAATCTCAATTGATAAAGATTCACTTCTAAGATTAATTTTAAAGCATTGCATGTTGCACATGTTATGAAAATAGAATTATCCAGCTGCTAACGTTGCTCATGCACATGACTTAGTGTATTTTCAAAACCTTTTGTCAAACAAATGCTTGCACACATCTGACATTTTTTCACTGCTGGATGAGATATTCCTTGGTAAAAGATATATAATGCTGTAAATGATCCAGTAGCTTGTATGCAGACTATAGCCCTATGCCGAATCAGGTTGCAGATAAACCTATGGACACTCACGGCTGACTGAAGCCCTTGGTGTTGAGCCAGGCCTTCACCTCTGCAGGTGATGAGTGGTAGTTAAGAGGTGCAGCGGTGTCAGCAGTGCGGGGAACCACCAGCGAACGGCCTGTGCCGCTTCTCCCAGTTATCCTCTGCAGAAGCTCGTCATTCATTATCAGGACTGCACACACGCGCACACACACACACACACACACACACACACACACACACACACACACACACACACACACACACATTATTAGCATATAGTTGCAATTCATATATAGCTTCATATGCAGAACTGAGTCAAAATGTCACATTTCACTTGTGCAGAATTCGTGTCATGTACTCCATGAATCGTTTTACACACACTGATTCTGCCATCAAAATGATTATTGGCATTTTTCTTTTCACATCAAAAAACTACAACTTATCCTGTAAAAATATTTTAAATGCATACATAACATAAGTCACGAACAGCTGTCAAAAGTTTACTGACATTGGTGTCACATGCTACACAGGAAATAGGGATCCTCTCACAGACACCGTGGCACTCTGTCCAATTCTCTTAGGAGCTATGATCGATTAAATACCACTTAAGTGGCACTAAAGAGAGAGAGATGAGAACAGTGATGTTGAGTGTTACTGCTGCAATGAACTGTGTGTAAGAATTAGTGACATCCAATGGTGAGACAGTATACTGTAACCAATGGAGGACTCCCCTGCTCACGCCTCCCTTTCCCAAGTACGGCAGAGAACTATGGTGGCTTTTCATTCTTTGTTTGCTTGGTAAGCTTTTCCTTCCAAACAGGAAAAACACATCTGTTTGTGCTGATGTAGAAACACGGCGACACAAGTCTCTGTAAAGCAAGGCCTTGCCTAAGGTGCATATAAACGGCTCATTCTCAGGCAGTGAAAACCAAATGATTTTAATTTTAAAACCATAATACACTTATACAACATATTTAGTATAATATAGTTTTGTCTACATGCCGATGTGTTCATGCACCAATGTGTTATTATGAAGAGAATGATATTTATGTTCATTTGCAGAGTTTATCGCTGACTCTATGTGTCACAGATTTTAAGCAATTATGGATAAGAAGTTCAGCGTCTGTGAACTCCGTTGATGAACACGTTCATTTTACATACGTGCCCTCCTACACATGATCTGTGTTACCTCTGTTGTTGTCTTCTCCCAGTGTTGTAGGTGGTAAGACCATACTCTGAGGGCGCAGTGTTGGGCTCGTTGTGGTGGGACTGACCTCATCCGGGCTTGACGGATGATACGAGAAATACTTTGACCGAGGGGAAATAGCTGTCTGTTTGTGGAACAACAACAGGTTATGAGACAAAGAAAGACAAAGTTGAAGCTGCATTTCAAGGCACTGACACAGTATGTGTGGAGTTGTGTCTGTGTTGTAGCTGTACCTTTGATTCCTTGCGTTTGACATAACTCTCCATCTCTTTGTGGTTCAGAGCAGACAGAGGTTCCAGGATGTTTGAGGGAACAAATCCTATCTGGTCAAAGCGATTCCGACACTTCCACCATCTCTTTGATGAATCAATTACCTGAGAAAATATGCCTCAAAAATGAGTTGGGCTTTGTGACATATTTCAAATAAACATGTTTTTGTACAGATGGACCATAACTAGGGCTGGCAATTGATCGAAATGTTTCGATACTGTATCAATGATGATATGTGGACTTCCTGCACGCCTCATGACATTCATTCATGAGCTCTCAAGTGAAGAGCATTCTGTTGGCTTATTGACTCCCTGGTGCTGATCAGATTAACTCCTTAGCTATCAAAGATTGATATGGAATGACAACACATCTTCAGTATTGTTTGATTCAGATGAAGTTTGATACACTATCAATATCCCAGTCACCACCTTTAATCTAATTCTGTTTCTTTACCTCCAGTGTTTCTCCTTGCAGCACAGAGAGTTCACTACTGTTTCGAGCCACAAAGTCATAACTGCAGCAGTAATACCGTTCACCTTCTGGTGGTAGCCCATTTCCATCTCTGAAATGATGATGTTGTGTAAAAGAAATACAGATTGTACTTAATAAGGTGCAGTCAGATATCAGTATTTATAATTTTTTGATAAGAAACAAAGAAATGTGGCACCTTTCTTCCAGAATCTACAGACTTACACTTCCTCAGTGCCTTCAGCAGGGACTTCAGCACGTTGTCGAGTTTGCTCCTTTAAAGTCTGAGCCTTCCGTCTTTCAGTGAAAGCTTCGTGCTCGTGCTGCATCTTGATGGGATCTTCTAAAGGCTGGCCAGCTGAGTCATAAGCCTGAGGCTGCCATCCATCCAGGAACACAGGTGAATATGGAGGACCAGACACATTAAGATGTGAACTATGAAAAAAAGAGAGAAAGAGGGTGTGTGAGCTTTGTATTATCATTCAGTCACACACATTTACACAACTATACGTGAACACACAAACCGGGATGAAGTCCAGTTGGGTCCTAATGAAGTCCACAGTTCTTTTTCCTTTTCAGTCAGATGCTCCTGGAGCAGTGAAACAGCACCACTGGTCATCGTAGGACTAGCGACTGATGCGCCTAAGGTTGGACCTCCAGTGGTGTTCACCAACTGTGAAAGAGAGGGTCACTATAGTCAGTGTCACGGTGAGAGGAAAACACACTAAATGAAAGATTATTTCGACTTACAAGTCTGAGAGGCACAAAGATGTGATGCAGCAGGTCTGGTGCATCAGGCTGTGAGATGACCGTCTTGAGACGATCCTGCATAAACCAACAAGCAGCTCCAGTCATTTTATCAAGATTCACTGGCACTCTTATGGTGTTATACAGAGTTTTATTGGGACTATCTCACCAGCAGGCAGAGGGAATATTTGATTTTCTGGAAGAGGTCCACAAAGTCTTCCTCTGATGGAGGACTTGCTTTCATGGTCAACAAATCATCTGTGCAAAACAATAACACAGGAAACACTGACATATGCCTTTTTCGCGACAGACATTTTGAACAGATGACCGTAGGAAAAGCACAGGTGTAAAAAAAACATTATTAATGTTTGAGATTTACTGATCCTCCTCAGTTTTAGGGAAAATACTGGCTCTCCTGACTTACATGAACTGAAGAGAGTCAATTCAGTTTAATTTGTATAGCACCAAATCACAACATACATTATCGGAAGGCACTGTACATAGTAAGGCCAAAACCTTTACAATATTACAGAGAGAAAGGAAACCCAACAGTTCACACAACGAGCAAGCACTAGGCATCAGGTGAGGGAGCGACAGAAGAGAGAGACCAGGAGCAAATAAACAACAGTTGTATCAAGTTTAGAATCAGTTATGTCATGTTTAGAGAACTACGGTGTCATTTATACAAGAAGCAGCAGAGATTATTGATAAGAAATTATATTGATGAACTTTTAATCAAAGCATAATTCATTGGGGTGGGGGGTGTCAGGGTTACAAGCTCAACTGGTCCATAAAAATTGATGCTGATTTTTTCTTTTCAAGGCAATGCTGACTCTTTTTTTGAGTTATTAAGGAAGATATTGAAAAACCTCACTGTCTCATAAGGTTAGCATTAGTTAAAAGAAAAACCCTGCATCCTGGTTTACCCTGGTCCCATCAATGTCTCATCATGTCTCATCAATTTTTTAGTTGTGCTCCTCACAAATAAAAAGACAAACTAAGCACTGGTAAAAACACAACATCCTCAGCAGAGATAGATAGATAGATGCACAAGCTTGTCCAACCTCAGACTGATTAAAACATGCAGCATTTCTCTGCACACATTAAAAGAATTATACCTTTACTCCAATGAATTCTTGCCAGTCACCAATGATATTGCATGCTTTTGAAAGTATTGACACGTGGGAAAACTGGGTGGCCTTGAAGAAGGTTTGTGTTCTCTGAATGTTTTGTCTGCTTTACAATTATTTTTAATTAGGGTCAATAACAGGTTTATGTTTAAAAAAAGTACAAATAATAATAAGAAAATAGAATTAAAATGAAAGAATATGTGAAATACTACAATATTCTTAAAAGTCTCTCTGTTTTTGGCCTTCTATACTGAAAATACACATAAGACAAAGCCAGTGGAAATGGCTAATATGAATGTGTCTCACCTTGGGTCACACCTATTCCAGAAACAAACAGACAAACACAAACTCCCATTCACCGAAAAACAAATAAGGCTGGTAATTATACCTTAATAATGTTTTCAGTCCTAACCCTCGTGTCAGAGCACAACAGACTGCATTGTTTATTAAGCACTTAAAGGCCAAACAGGATGCTGTGAAAGTCTTTTCATTCTACTGAACGGCCACATCATGTCTGGCAACTGTTCATTACAAAAGCTTTTTTGAAATACTAGTTGTGGTTTGGATCTTCTAAATTGGATCCTCCCCAGCTTCATTCACTTCTTCGTCGTGGTTCGTGGGCATGGTTGCTGTAGGCAAGTATTTTCTGATTAACCTGAAGTTTTCTTTGGCAACTTGCCTTGTTGATCTACTTCCAGCGTGCAAAATAGTATCCAAACATTGAACCTTTGTCTATAGATTCCTGCTTCGTGTCTGCTTCGGCAGGCGACTTTAATCTTGAACATTCAACCACAGTAGTTCATTAATGGGATGGTAAAGGTCCACTCACCATTTTGGCCTGCCTTGGTCTTGCTCTTCCTGCTTCTCTTCTTTTCCCTTTGGTTGAGAATACTCTGGGCCTCAGCTGTTTGCTGCAACCGTCCCATGAATCGCTCTATGTCGTCAAAGCAGTGATTCAGAATCTCCTGATGAAGACACAAACAGTGTGTTTGGTCTACACCTGTGTGTCTCACAGAAAGTCTTCATAATGCAAAAAGGTCACAATGCTATGCATTTTTTTTTTATTATTATTAGTGTTTAAGCTATGAAGCACTGTTTATGTCTCTCTGTGTTTCATGTTTTCAATGAGAAATGTTGCAAGTTTTGTAATTTAAATTATATATTCTGTTTTTATCTGTCCACGGACTACAGATGAAAATTTGTGTTGCTTTTGCTAATTCCTGCGACAATAGCCTCTGTCGTGACTGTGCAGTGTTGCACAAACTTATTTTCACTGAGAGCCTGCACACAAGTTATCATCTAATATGACGTTGGGATGAACTCATTCATGTCAACAAACCATCATATAAATATCAAAATTATAAAATAATTGTGCGTAAAAAAAAGTGCGTACCACTTCTCTCTCTGCATTCACTTGAGATGTATGGATTGAATCCCTGTGAGGACCATTCGCTAAGCAAAGGAAGAGTAAAGCTATTACAGCAAACTGCATGCAATAAAATGCATTATGTTCTCATATATTCACATTCTGTAAATTGACTTAATACATATACCTTTGGTAGAATCTCTGTGCGCAGTCAGGCCATTGGGAGGAGGCTGACCTCCAGCAGTTATCATGACTCGGACACCAGAAGGTTTTCTGGGGACCATCGGAGGTGGTGGTGCAGACATCTGTTGCATGTAGATGCAAACACAAAAAAATCAAGTGCATAAGTAAATAGTAATAGTAAAATAGTAATAGTAAAATACAGTTTTTAACAGAAAGGTTTTCCCTTAATATCACCTTCTGTGTGGCCCCTGATTTCTCGCTGCTTAATTGCTGTATCTGTTTCTCTGTAATTGTCAGGCTGCCAGCTCATTACTAGTTGATGTGACTCACACCCTGCATTCTGAGATTGTTACACGTTTGTTCTTTTAAGGGGACACATCCCTGTATGAATTAATGCAACATGAAATTATTTGATAAATTCTGTCCGATTGATTACACACTCATTGCGACTTCATCTGAATATTTAGAGAGAGACAACTGAGAGCTTGATGAAGCCACATTCCACAGGCGGACTGTAAGAATGCCGAGTATTCTGTGCACACACTTTAAGGTTCCTGCATTTGACAGGAACAACCACTGTCCTGGTATGCAGATGACACAACCACCAAAACTTGATGGTGAAACTGTTGATGATGAATTAAAGAAAAGCGCACGTTTGTGCTGTGAAAACACACAGACCAAAATCGACATGGAGCAGTAATTACACTGCCTCCACTTGTTCAAGCATTAGCAGCTTCTTATGAAAGACAGTCAAAGCTGTCCATGCAATTACAAGTCATTCAATTTTCTTATTTGTCAAGATAAAGAAAAGTCCACATCTCAACATATCACTGACATAACGCAGTAATCCTTCATGTGAGAGGTGCACCCTTCGTGCTTTCTCTCTCTCTCACACACACATACACACAGGGTAAACAAAGTCAAGGCATGAAATGTAGATAAATCACTGTACCTTTGATTGTGATTTGAGTGTTTAAATCCAAAGGACGGGAAAAATTCCTTCCTCGTGCAGCACTGTCTGTGCACTGAGCTTTTCTGTTGACATGAGTACGTCCCACCTTCTACAGATATGCAAGAACAAGAAAAACAAGTCTGCCTTTCCTTTTGCAGTTGATCTGCATTGCTTTCACTCTCCTCTGACTCTCTCATATTCACACACACTGTGTCCCGTACATTCCTCTCCCTGCATCTCTGTGAGCTTCTCCTTCCTGTGACCTGAGAAAGCCATTTCTACCAGCAACAGCCTGTGGCTTGTGCAAAGCGGCCTGTGTGTCCATTTATGCAATAATGGCTAAAGGCTCATAGTGTCAAATTTAGGTGAAATTATGTGGCAGAAATTGAAAAAAAGACCAAATATTTAAGTATACAACTTAAATATTTTATTTCTGCTATATAGGAGAGGAATATTTGTTACACTGTTGGAACTGCACAGATGTGTTGTTAACAGCTTCATGGTTTCATAGGCTTAAAATTATAGTATCTGACTGATATCGGTATCGCTAGATACTCATGGTATTATGTCACTTTTAAGCAAGCCATGTAATTGTGAATTGTGAAATATTTAATTGAGAATTTATGAAATAATTAATCTCATGAGTTCAGTTAAACAACTGGCTTAGGAAACAATGGTTGATCAGTGTCTGAAAAGCCATAAAAATAATTAATTTATGGCCCAGAACTATGGAACACCCTCCCCTTAAACATCAGAACAGCCAGTACCCTGGGAATTTTTTTTTTTTTTTTAAAAGAATAAACCTTCTTCAGTTAGAACTTCAGTTGACCTATGTTATATATTGACCTTATTTTATTATTAATAGATTATACTGGTATAATCTATTATACCAAGTACTGTATTTTTATTTTTTGTTCCTGTTTCATTAGGTGTTTCATATGCCAACGTAAAGCACCATGGATGCCTAAGGTGGGTGCTATATAAATAATTAAAATAATAATAATAATATTGTTGTTGTTATTGTTACTACTGCTGAAATCTTACCTGAAGCCTTGCAGTTGCCAGTGTGGGATTCTGCTGTATACAGGGAGGATGCAGCACACAGTGCCACCGACTGGTCATTATACTGTAGGTGAGGATCAACAGCTTTTCCCCTCAGTTGAAAAAAGTCCATTCATGTTATTTATCTCTCTACTAATGTCTGTATCTGTAAAAAAAAAAAAAAAAAAAATGTCTGTACCATGTACCAGGGGGGAAAGTTATTATATTGATGTTATAATGTTTGAATATTTTATTTATTTATTATTATGCCAGACATATACTGTATGCATAAGCTGCATTTAGGAGCATGTTTAAAAATAATTCAATTATCATTTTTATGATTTGGGGGGGGGCTTTCTGTGTGTAGTTTGCGTGTTTTCCACAGTACTCAAATTTTCTTCTCATACTCCAAAAGCATGCAGAGGTTAACTGTACTGACTGTATACTGTACGTGTGAGTGTGAGAGTGAATGGTTGTTCGGTGGCCCTATGGACTGGTGACCTGACCTGACCTGACCATGGTGTACCCTGCTCCAGCAGCCCCGCGACCCTCCTGTGGTGGATAATAGAATAAAGAATAAAGCGGTATACAATTAATTACTTTTCTTGATTTGTTTCTTTTACTTTTCATCACTTTTCACTCTCAAACCAATCTTGCAACAATTAGTCCAGTTAAACATCTACTTCTTTTCTTCAGCCCAATTTTTTTTTCTTGAATTTCCCTTACACGTTTTATCAGCTGTGTTTTCTCTTTATTGTCTTGTTTGTTTTGTCTTTGTGTGTGAAAAACATTGTACATTCATGCATTGTTTTCGTGCTACACCATATAGACGTTAAGCATTAAAATCATTGTGAGTCCACATTGTACTGAATGCTACATGAATACTGTTGGCACATACTGTACCTACATCCATTCTGCAAATTCCAGACTCAGGTGGCCAAATATCCGAATTTCAAAGCAACTGAATTTGTTTATATTAAACATATTAAATGATTCTGCTCATGGAGACAACACCGGGGGCTGATCCACTCATCTTGGTTTTCCTTTAGGAAGATTATTTGTCCATGTTTGACCTATTTCAAGAAGACTCTCACTCTTTTGAGGAAGTTGTCTCCTGTGGCCCTGAATATTGTACTTGTAGTAAGATCACTGACTGTAATCTTCTGGCCTTATTGTTTGTTTTGCCACCAGTCTTTTGTGGTTTGCATTTTGCTTGAATATGAAACAGTAATTATAAAGTTTCGCATATTGTCTTTGTTTCTTTTGCGTTCATGCTTTTGATTTTGCAAGATCACTGGTTCTCATGTTGGGGATAGAACTTAGAAGCAGCCTAAATGACTGGGGGTCAACGAGAGTCCTTAAAAGGATCGCTGTGTGTGTGTGTGTGTGTGTGTGTGTGTGTGGTGTGGAAGAGGAGGGCAGTTCAACCTCTCCACTTCCCTCATTGGCTCCAGCTGCACTAACTTCTCCTTCACTTGGCGACGACAGTGAGTTTGACCCCCCCCCCCAAAAGAAAATGTGGGCACTAACTTCTCCTTCACTTGGCGACGACAGTGAGTTTGCCCCCCCCCCCCAAAAGAAAATGTGGCCACGACATTGTGGCCAAAAACCCGGTCCAAGCTAGACTTTGTCTCCCATCACAAACTTGACTCTTTTCCCCGAATAACAGCGAAAACCAGGACGTGTGAGTTTGAAACGTATCCTTCCTTGTGAGAAAGCTGCTGGAAACTCTACTCCTGTGTGGGACCGCGCTGTCAGCATGGTATGTTCACAACAACACACACTTTAGAAACGTGACTTTGAAAAACATGGTACACTCATATTTAACCTGACTTTTCATGTTGTGGACTGAAACAGTTGTATCAGTAACCGTTATCTTCCAGACTAACTGAACCAGTCCTGGATAATCTCAGTTTTGCACCTGATTGTGTGTGTGTGCGCGCGTGTGTGTGTGTTTTTGTATGGCTATCTTTGTGAGGACCAAAACATAAAAAGCTAATGGAGTGAGGACATTTTGGTTCGTCCTCACTTCCTGTCACCCCTTAAACGTGCTTTTTCAGGGTTAAGACCTGGTTTTAGGGTTAGAATTATGCTTAGGTTAGGGTTAGGCAGTTAGTTGTGATGTTTAAGGTTAGGGTAAGGGGATAGGGAGTGTATAATGTCTATGAGTGTCCTCACTATGAATGCTATACAAACGTGTGTGTGTGTGTGTGTGTGTGTGTGTGTGTGTGTGTGTGAGTTTACACTGTTCCACCATATGTTCAGCCACAGATATGTATCACCACATACTGTATCAATGGCAGAACATATGTGTTTTCATGTCACTGCCTTTGCCACAATGTACATATTCATAGTTGTTGACTGGATAATTTCCTTACATTATTTTTCAGTCTGATATTTTATTCACATTCCCTTGTGTAGCTTTGTGTAGAGTATGTTTTAATTTTTATATGCATATATATTTTTTATTTTTATTTACACTTTTCATCATCTATCTATCTATTGATGAAGATCTAACATAACTTAGATATGCAGTGTTATTTTGTTTTCATATTGTTTATTGAAGAGAATATAGTAGCAATGACAACAATCACCCGGATGTAAACACCATCATAAAGCAGAAGCACAGCAGCATTGTAAACCTAATAATCTTTATGTTTTTGTTTGTCAATTAAACACAATGTAAACGTCAAATGGGACAATACATTTTCATTGTTTATTTTGATACAAATCCACTAACCCTAACCCTAACCTACAATAAGTGATCGTGGTGAACTTTCAATATTGGAAGAATCGTGAAAGGGAAACTTTAAATGCTTTCTAACTCGTCATCATACACCCCAGGGTTTTTTTTGTTTGTTTTTGTAGAGGGATTAATGTGGATTTTTTGGTAGTAACTATGATAACAATAATAATGTGTTTCTTGTAATGTCAGTAATAATTTTGTCTAATATTAGTAATGAGATTATTGGAATGTTAATAATGTGCTTTTTTCTGAAATTAACTTTTTCAACATTACCATATGATTTGTGGTAATGTTTTTTTGTATCCTCTGTGTCTGAAGGCTTTCAGAAATGAAGGTAGAGTTCATTTATGTTTATTACCAATATGTAAGTTGAAGAATCTTAAGAGGTTAACATAGATTTTTACATCAATACTGTGAATCTCTTGTACTTCAGTTAAGAAAATTCTTGTCACACCTAATGAGAGCCATCACTAAAGACTGTCTACAAACGCGCTATTGCTCTGTTCCTGCATGTTTCGCAAACTATGATGAATAATTCCCTTTCTTTTTTATTGTTTAATTAAACACACTGTATGCAGAGGTATTGCACTCCTATAGGTGTCAGTTAAATTAGTCTGATTGACAGCTACTCATGTTGAGCAACACTCTGGGTTGTAAGTGTGCTGGGGGGATGTGTATTTGGTAACTTATAGCTGCAGAAGTTCTTGGTCCTGCATGCTGAGATTAACTTCACTCCAACATTAACAGCTAATTATATGTTGTAGCTCCCACTCTGCATTTTCTCTACTGCCATCTAATCTTCAACCCACAGCGGCTTACTTGAGTGCAAGCTGAAAAAGTATAGAAAGTTATTTGATGGCCCAATGACCACGATTGTTTACGTTACTGTTGAGGGAAGATGGGAGTGGAGAGTAGAGTAAAAATATTTGGCCTACTTTTCAAACATGTAAAATGAAAGGGGACTTTTTTATGAATGTTTGTAGAGGGTTTCTTCAGGAAAACTACGTTTTTTAAAGTATCTTGAGTATGTGCTATAGGTTTGTGCTTGTTAATGCAACTGAGTTTACTTATGTTCCACTTCATTTCAATACTAGATATGTACTACACACACTTAAGCCACTTGTTCATGTATGTTACTCTACTTTACTCAACATTTACACAATAGAAACTGTCCACCCAGATAAAGGTTCTTCTTATTTGATCTTCATGTCAATGCTTTTTTGTTTGTTAGTCTCAAATATCTTTGTCTCTGTAAAGTAAGAAACATGTGTCTGCAGACCATGCTGAAATTTTAATTCCAAGTTAATCTGCATTGTAAAATAATTCCAATACAACACATCCAGTCTGGTGTGAGCCAGTTTATATGAGATGTTTAAGTTTAATATAATAATGTCAGTTGGAGTTAGGCACCAGCGCCCCCCCGCGACCCTTAGTGGATAAAGTGGGGTAGAAAATGAGTGAGAGAGTCAGTGAGAGAGATTATAGGCAGGTTACATTGCTGTATGCATTCCTGTTCACTCAAAAAGCACTGTATGTTCAGTACATGTACAGTAGATCTGACTGACTGTCAGCTTATAGCTGATCCGTCTGTGTGTGTATTTTTTGTATTTGTTACCGAACACTGACCTGTTAGAACCAGTAGTCCTCATTAGGACCCAAACCTGATCATAATGTGGCACAACTTTTTACGGAAGAACTGGTTAAGTTTACACCTAAGATTTGAATGTTAAGGGTTAGGTATGAACTTGTTGTGGTTAAGGATAATGCTTTGTTTGGCTGTCCAAATGAAAATTAGATAAGAGAAGCAAATAGGAAAACAAAAGTCCCTTTGAAAGGAAAATGTATATGTATATGATTTCCCTTTGTAATTCAAAGGGAAATCGAGGTGTGTTGTATAAGATAAAAGGCATAATGAAAAATTATATAAGTGACATAAGATAAGCAAAGAATAGGCATTTAGATTTAAAAAGACTATGACCAGAGTTTTTCCCATTTGCAAGGCATCCAAATATAAATCATTGTAATGGTGACAGATGGAAACCGTCTTGCTGACACTTTTATTATTAATAATTGTTAATATTATTGTTAATTTTATTTATGGGCACCTTACAGCATCAGAACAGTAAATTAAACAAGAACACACAAAAAAGAACAAAGACAACTACATAAGAACAAAACAAAGAACAAACACAATAAATGGAGGTGCCTTTTACACAAAGGAAGTTCCTAACTTATTTATACATTTGAGGCAACATTATATGTGCACCAACAACAAATATCATAAGAAAACAATAGGTACAAACTGTATAGATGAAGAACAAAGCATTAAGGCATCAGTGTGTGACGCAAATACATTGTCCTCCATAGTTTGAGACAATATGGTTTATGTAACCAAAGTGTTGTTTGTTTTTTTTATAACCATACAATAAGACCTTCAGTCTTTCTTTGGGCTATTTTCAGAGTCGCTGTTGACATCATGTCTCATTAAATGACAAAAATCGTTTACAAATGAGAGAAGAAAAGAGAAGACTTTGTGTTTTAGAGGCACATTCTTTGCCTTATTTCCTTAAGGAATCCACAGGTTATTACTGGTGCCTCACAGCAGGAAGGTTTCAGCGTTCAAATCTTGTTTCGACTAGAGCTTTTGACATGTGGAGTTTGTGTGTTCTCCTTGTGTGTATACATTTTACCCTTTGTACACTGGATTTCTCCTACACTACCAATATAGGTTTTTTGCACTGTTGAGGGCTTAGGTTTGGGGGGAACTATAAAATACCCATAGATGTGAATGTCTTTTTGTCCCTCAGTGTTGGCATTGTAATAGGTTGGTGTCCCCTACCTCTTGCACAACATCAGCTGGGATTCACTCCATTTCCCCCATGACCCTCAAAGAATAAGGTGTAGAGAATGAATGAATGCTTAATTAATAACTTAATAACATCACACGATCAAATGTGAGGCACTTAAAAACACTCGCTTTTTTCTCTGTGGAATTAAAATATATTTAATTTTATGGTCTAGTGTGTAACATTCAGGAGGGGCAAAAATGTAATGTGCTACCCCTAAGTACTGTATGTTTGGATATTGATTCAATATAACAATTTGTTTGCTTTTTTATAGCCTTAGAGTCAACCGTTTTTAGTGTATGTACTTTAGGCAAAGACCTTGCTTTATGAAGGCCACCATCTTGCACCACCATGTTTCTGTCCTGGACAAACTAGCCAGAGTGTGTGTTTTGAATTTTAAGTGGGAGCTCACTACATTAACAAAGAAGGATAACATCCTTTCTGGTATGTGAAGGCCACCTTACTTCTCTGACTCACATACATTTCATGATTTTGTCCCTGACTCAAGATGCCTAACATACTAAGCTAGCTTGTGAAAGTGTCAGAAATTGCTAGGATCTATAGTACGTCTACTGCTGACGAACCAATGGAAACGCAGTACGAAATGATGTATTAATCGGTGCGTCTGTATGAATCATACTTGATGTCTAAATCTCACTGACTGTAGGAGACATTACACACTGGAACTTTTAAGTGAATTAACTTTATGCTGCCAAAAAGGAAGCCTTTCCCTCTTCACCAATTATTGTTCATTAAATTCTGCTTGTTGCTTGTTGTTCTAATAGTCTCTCTCCTTGTTAACAACTGTGTCTGCCTCATGGCCTACCATGTGCTTCGGTACCACCCACAGTGTGAACCAATGCAAACTAACACCCCCCCAGTAGACTGCCCTTCTCGCTCTCTCCCACGTGTCGCTCACCTTCAGTTCTGTCCAGTGGCTGCTGCTCCTTCCTCTCTATTTGTGCATGCATGCATATTTTTGTCACTCTCACACTTCTCTGTGTGTGTGTTGGTGTGTGTCCATCTGGCCATGTGTCCTAAGCTGCCACATGCTTCTCTGGGTCACACGCCTCTTAACACACGTAATTTTCCATCCTCACCCACTCATACCAGAACAGACACATAGAAATAATCCAGCTGGGTCATGTTCTAAAGCCAGTTTGGCTCATGCAAAGTCATTTTGGATGTGGCCCATCCATCATAGTATGAGGATGTAGTTCAAGTGTAGTCTGCTCATCTGATTTTCTTTCTTTTCGTTCTTTTTTGCATTTGAGTTGATATCAGTCAAATTTTACTGAAGCCATTCTTCTTCTCCCTTTTTGTTTATAACAAGACGGGAAAGCTTCCGCTAGACAACAGCGAGGACCGAGCCTGGCTGGGTGAGGGTCAATCTGAAGTTCAGCTAACAAATGATCCAGGTGAAGCACAGACAAATGATGGAGACCGGCCTGCATGGGGGTCTAAAGTCCAGTATGTGTTGGCCCAGGTGGGCTTCAGCGTGGGCTTGGGAAATGTCTGGAGGTTCCCATACCTTTGCCATAAAAATGGAGGAGGTGAGGTTTTAAAAAAGGTCTTAAAAAAAAAAGCTGTGTTTTATATATGGACTCACTACTGAACTGTCTTGACTCAAGTATCAAGTATCAATGTTGTGCCTGTTTTAGAGGCATTTTCCGACCAAGCCACATAAGGTCAACACATAAGGTCTGAAAGTCCAGTGTGTAACAGGTAAAAGTGGTTTTTGACAGAAATGTTTGTTTAGCATGGAATACAGGATGAGCCATACATTCTTATTTGTCATTTCACATAGAATATAAGGGTACAATTGAGTTAAAATAAAAATAATTTCCTTCTTTTCACTTTCATCGATCTGTCCTGATATATGAAGGCCACCACAGTTCCCTGACTTGCTTAGGAAAGGATTGAGTGAGCAGAGGAGTCATTAATTTGTTAAAGTCTACAGTCCCATCAGTAGATGTCACTTATTGCTTAGTTTAAAGTTGTAAATAAAAATATGACGGGTTGTAAAGAAACACATGAATATGGAGAGGATTATATGGGATGTACCAACTGACAATATTGGGTAACTCACTAAAGTAATTTGTCTACACCCTTGTTTTTTCCCATCTGTCTTCCCTCCAGGGTCTTTCATGTTGCTGTATGTTTTTCTTCTCCTGGTCGTGGGAGTCCCTCTCTTCTTTATGGAGTTGGCAGCTGGTCAGAGCATTCGACAGGGCAGCATCGGTGTGTGGAAGCACATCTCCCCAAAACTGGCAGGGATTGGCTACTCCAGCTGCATGGTGTGTGGACGTTTCTTCTTTTGTTTTTTTCTGTTTTTTTTTTCATTTTCTATTTCCCCTTAAATTTTAAGTCAAACTGTTTATGAGCTTATTTTTATACAATAAAACGGTTTTCTTAATGAGTGGCTCATTGTACCCAGGCTTAGCTCTTTGTTGGCTGTTTTATGGGAGCAGTTTTAAAGGCACAGGTATGGTCAGTGTTTTTAATGTCAACATCAGAATGAAAAGAATGATTCTGATTCTGAAAAAAAAATCTGAAAAATGGCTTTGTCCTATCATCTTATCAGAAAATCCACTTAGTATCACCTGTCAACATCATTGCTGTTTCTAAGCAGCCACACCACATGTACTGGACGATAGGAAATCCTGCGCTGCTGTAACATGAGAGATTACACACTGTGCAGCTATAAAATAATATTTTCTACTCAAACAAACAGAAAAAGTCTTTGCACATAGTAAAGAGGGAGATGCCGGCTTGTGCACTTTAGAGATGAGTGTTTTTTCCGCCTCAAACTTGTTGATTGTACAAAAAAGCACCATTGCTACTTAATTTCCAGTCAACTTTAGGGACAAAATCATTTTTTACTAATTTTTCAATATCAATAGCAAAGCTAAATATCTTGGGTCACTTCAGTTTAACTGTTCTACATGTAGGAGAATGATTTTTGACTTTGAAAGCAGTTTTTACAGACTCCATGATATACAAGTTGACATATATTGTTTATTGTTGTGTATTTTAAGTACTTGCCATGTCACTATCTACTTTGATAATCATAGATAAAACCCTTCTTCTCCTCCAGGTCTGTTTTTATGTGGCACTTTACTACAATGTTATCATTGCATGGAGCCTGTTCTACATGGGTAACTCTTTTCAGTATCCTCTGCCTTGGGAGCACTGCCCAGTTGATTCAACCACTAACGACACAGGTACGCATAACTGAGAAGTTAAACAAAATGAGACGTCATTCAGATGGCAGCCATTTAAGGTTGAAGTTTTTTCTGTCCTCGATTTACAGTGAAAGAATGTGCAAGCAGCTCTGCCACATCATATTTCTGGTTTCGCAAAGCTCTCAACATCACCAACTCCATTGACGAATCTGGAGAGTTTAACCCCATCATGACTGGCTGCTTATTGGCTGCTTGGACATTTGTGTCATTGGCAATGATCAAGGGCATCAAGTCTTCTGCAAGGGTAAATCATGATCTCTTCTCCTGTGTACAAACAAACATGGTCGTTTGGATGAGAAGAATGTGGTGAAAATGAAACAAGGTAATATTATTCTTGAACGTGTATACAGTATCAGCACAAGCAGGGGTAAGAAGAAGTCATACTGTCAAACTGCTGAACATCCATGGTTGTTTGAGTCATTTCTGAAACTATTCATGTGCGCTTCTTTGTGTTATCAGTCAGACTCCAGCCTGTTTGCAGCCCTCTTGTTGCTAATGCCAAGTCACTATTGCCTCCTCTTGCTATCTCTCTCGATATAAAACAAATGACTTTGTGTGCTAAACATGAGTTTGTTGCAACAACACGAGATCTAAACATAGCTATACAGAGAGCTGATAGGCTTAATCAGTTTGAATGAAGGGAATATGTTTGTATTTAAATGTTGTGCACTTTTAAGTTCACATAAAAAACGTATTCAGTGTCTACAAAAAAATAAAACATTTTTATTTAAGAAAGAAATTCTACACTCCCGCGCACATACATATGGGTAGTATATTCAATCTCTGTCAAGAAACCTCCCTATATGTTACACGTTGGACCTTGAACTGTTGTGGCACAGAAATAACCCTCCACTTGTTTTTCCTAATTCCTAGGTGATGTACTTTTCCACAGTCTTCCCCTATGTTGTGCTCTTTATTTTCCTCATTAGAGGGTTGATGTTGGATGGAGCAGTTGAAGGAATCACCTACATGATTTATCCTAAAGTAAGCCAAGTGTTGTTTTTCCCCAGATTTGTTTCTCTCTATTTAACCAATCTAATAAATCAATCTTCTTATAGTGACAGACTTAATTTTATGCTGTCTTCCAGCTGGAAATCTGGGGGAATGTGCAGGTGTGGCGACAGGCCGCCACACAAGTCTTTTTTGCCCTCGGCCTGGGCTATGGCTCCGTTATCGCATATTCCTCCTACAATCCTTTCCACAACAACTGTCACAGGGACGCACTGATGGTCTCTGGCATCAACTTCATGACGTCTGTGTTGGCTTCACTGGTAGTTTTTGTTGTTCTGGGCTTCCGTGCCAAGAACATTGCACTGCACTGCGTAGCTAAGTATGTGTGTCTGTGAGAGAGAGAGCATGAAAAGAAAATTCCCCTGACTTATTATTAGCAACATGTAGTTTTTTTGTAGAACCACATTAACAGATGGAAATCCATGGCCTTGCTCTGTAATACAACTTTTAACCTCATACTGTCCAGCCAGGCCTCTGAGTGTGAGATCTACTGCCGCTTTAAAAAATCTTTACAAATGCACTTTTATAAGTTTTTAACAGTTATTGCACTTGTTTTTAGTATCATTGTTTTGTTTAGTACCATTATTAGTTATTATTTCACACATTTTTATACATTTTACTCAGGTTATTTTGTCTCTGCCAAATCAAATATGCTTATCATCCAAGTTAATTTTAATATTTGTAAATTTTATGTGATTATCTTTTTCTTGACATTTGTTTAACTATGGCCACAGTGTTGCTTGATGCATTTCATAAATTTAGTTTGTCATTCAGGGTGATGGGGGGCATGCCTTTTTGATTTGTCTTCTTGGTTTTATTCTCTATTCCTATTGTGCAATCCTTTTTCCTCAGAAAGCACATTGTGCTTAAGACTGAAAAGTCCTATATTAATTTTTTTTTTTTTCTTAAACAGGTAAATGTTCTTTTTCACATTGTATTCTCTTACAGAAATCTTGGTCTGCTAAGCTCCATGGCATCACATGGACCTGACCAGCACTGGTGGCCTTTGTTCAACATAACAGATCCAGACTCTGTGTCAGTAGCCGAGTACAGTGATTGGTACAGTCACTACAGCTCCATGGTGAGCTCTAACATCACTGACTGCAGCCTGGAGGCGGAGATGAATAAGGTTAGGGACATTATTCATAGTGTCTTTGTTGAAATGTATGGCAACAATAAGTCAGTGTTGCAGTGAGAAAACCAATGTGCACAGACTAACACAGTTTGACAAACTCCACATGTTTTAAGAGTGTGTGTGAAGACACAGTAATTAAACCCATTATGCATGTCCTGTCGTGTTTTCTGTCACTGTAAAGACATTTAATAGTCTCTTCATTAGGTGATGACACAGGCGCACTTAAATAAATCTCAGAAGCTCAACCAGAAGAGAAGGTTTCAATAACAGTGTGTAGGTGAACTGCTGAGTTTCCCAGGACCCCTTAGGAATCTGGGAGGTGCAGTAAAATGTCCAGCAGACATGAGCATGAAAACACATGTGACCCTATATCTAGTATTTCCACAGGTGAGATAGAAGCAAGCTGTGACAGAGGAGTGAAAGGAGAGAGAAATCAAATAGAGGAAAGGGCACTAAAAGTCATCATATATCACGTTGTTTATTTTATGACAAAAAAATCTGTTTTTAAACATTATACATAGTAAGGGGTACAAAAACACACACAATCGGGTAACTGAAAATACAAATCCATGAATCACGAAGTCACACAATACACAATATATGTTTTCATTATGGCTATCAGTGGCAGCATGTTAATTGGGATTAATTGACATGAAAAAGTAAAATAAATAAGTGAAGCTACAACCATGCTGAGAGACAGTGAGTGGAAATTCTGCTGCTGTTTGCATGTGTTTATACAACACTGCAGCCTGGTTCATTCATCTGCTCAACCATAACTAAATTAAACTCTTGCACAGGGCACAGATGCTGTTAAATTAACATCACTGAAGAAGACATTGTATTACTTCAACCTTATTGCACTTCTTTAGATTGGAAATAAATGTAAAAGTCAAGTTCATTAGGTAACTTTCTTTGCATTCATTTGGGTTAGATAACACAAGTTTGAGTTGCTTAATATTGTTGATATAGACTTCAAAATTGTTGTGAATTTCAAATGAATACAATACAATTAAATGTGATTTACAATTTACCATTGAACATCTGCATTTAATTGCAATAAAAAAACAGTTTGACATCACTAGTTTTTACACACCAGTCTACATTTTTAAATGACACTTTTGGACATATAGTGTCTCTCTTCTGTGTCCCCATGTGTGAGTGCAGGGTGTTGAAGGGACAGGTCTGGCATTCATAGCCTTCACTGAGGTGATGGCCCTCTTCCCCGCCAGCCCCTTCTGGTCCACACTGTTCTTCCTAATGCTGCTCAACCTGGGCCTCAGCACCATGTTTGGCACCATGCAGGGAATCCTCACACCACTTATGGATAACTTCAGCATCTTGGGACGCCACAGGACTGTACTCACTGGTAATACACAAATTAACACATGTTCCACTTTGCTGTTTATTAACGCCAATTAAAGCTTATTGTTATAAATAAAAAACAATTTCTCTAACCCTGTTTTAATATTTAAACAGTTATATAAAGTAAGTTCTCCTGCCCCCCATTATGTATGAAAATATAAAAGTTTAACATCAGAATTAATTATAGTGTTTTACAACTGTAGTGCATACAATAATACACAATAATGATTCAGTCTGTCAACTCCACATGATTCTCTGTTTCTCAGTGAGTGGTGTTGTATTTTGTCCCCCAGCGACATTCCTGCGCCACACACAGGAAGTAATTCATTTTATGTCAATGTAGCAGCAACATAGCTCTAGCAAAATGAGATGGCTTCAAATAGGTAGGTTGTGGTATGACTGAATACACACAAATGGGCCCATGAAAGGTTTCAGAAGTGAATTCTGCTGTTCAAAAAAGCAGTTTTATGGGATAAATGCTTCTAGCCTCCATCCTCCCCTGCACTGCTAATGTATTATATACACAAACACTCCTTCAGGTCTGATAGTATTGCTTGACAGAACAATACTTTGAGGTAAAGGACACAGCAAACAAAAAGTGTTGCATCATTTATATTCACACAGACAAACTGAGGCAGAATAATAATGGGGAAAAACACCAAAGGTACATACCAAAGCTTTTACATCAGAAATAAAACCAGCTGTGTTTTCTGGTATTGCAGTCATATATTGTAGCAAATGCCAAATGTGCTTTCCTTAACTAATTTCTCACTTGTTTTTTTTTTCCAGTTTCCAGCTGTGTATTGGGCTTCTTGATAGGACTACTGTTTACACAGCGCTCAGGCAACTATTTTGTGACTATGTTTGATGACTACTCAGCAACTTTACCACTAATCATTGTAGTAGTTTTTGAAACTATCAGTGTGGCATGGATTTATGGAACTGATCGGTAAGAAAAGAATGTATTTGGCTGCCTTTACTATATTTGTGTCATTAAATTCTCTATATTTTTATTCTGAAAAATATGCTTCTGATATTAATTTTTTACTTCCTCACTGCAGCTTCTTGGATGATATTGAAGTCATGCTCAAATGGCGCCCTCCAGTGGTGTACAAATATCTTTGGAAATATGTTTGTTTGCTGGCAATGATTGGGCTTCTGGCTGCCAGTTTGTTGCGTATGGTCTTCATATCTCCCACATACACGGCCTGGAATCAAACCACAGTAAGAAGAATTAAATGTCAAATAGTAGGCTAAAGTTTACAGAACGTATGACAGTTTAACCTTGAAATGTTTGTTGTTTTCTGCCTGTTAAGCAGAAAAGTGGTTTCTTTAACATTTTGTTATCTATATTCCAATGTATAATGATAATTATTAGTACTGACTGATTTTAAACTTTTTTATCCTGATAATGTTTTTTTGCTATATTGTTTCGAAATAATGTGTATCATTTGAAATACACAGCATTTGTATCAGCCTATAGAAGCATGTTGTAGTATCATTATTAACACTTAATGTTCTTTCAGAATGTGTGGTCATTGTAATTACTTTGCCTAAAGTCTGAAGCTCATCTGCTTCAAGGTTTAACGTGTGGAGATGTTCTTCTACATAATTTTAAATCTTTAAATCATTTTGAACCAGTCTGGTCACTCTTCTCTAATGTATTCACCCAGAGCACTGTTGCACACAGATATTTACTTTTTTAAACAATTTTCTGTAAACACTATAGTGCGCAGTTGTGGATGAAAATCCCATTAGATCAATTTTTTTTTCTGAAATAGACCAGCTTCTTCAGCAGCAACAAACATTCCACAGTCACATTCACTTGACCAACACACTCACATTCACTCCACTCTGACCAACTTCAGTGGGGAGTCTTGATCATGTCTATATGCCCAAATGTATTGAGGTGCTGTATTTACATTTAGATAAATATTTACATTTAGGAATAATTGAACACGTGTTCCAAAGTAGCTAGTGAGTGTTACAGGATAGGAATTTCTTAATCAACTTAAGGTCTTCTATAAAGTAAAAAAAAGGCTCCAGGACTCCACATTAACCCCTTTACCATGTATGCCTCCCTTCCTCTCTTTCTCTCTCTCTCTCTCTGATGTGCTCTGTCCCTTCATCTCTTCAGGGTTCTGAGATGACTCTGGAGTATCCAGGCTGGGCCTTGGCTATGATTGTCATGCTCATAGTCTTTGCCAGCTTGCCTGTTCCTATTGGTTACATCCATTCTGTGCTGAAAAACCGCAGGCTCCTTAGCACTCACTCTAAGGAAGGAGGCGGCCAGGAGATGCACCGCGAGTTGTACACCAAGTGCAATTCCACTGAGCAGCTGGATTCAAGCACCCACCATCGAGCCCCCGCTGAAGAGGGCGAGCATAATCCCACGACTAACTTCCCTCCAATGGCCAACGAACACTACCAGCTCCTGCCCCAGCAGGAGGAGGACGATGAGGAGGAGGAGCAGGATACAGGAGTATAAGCACGACTCGCAAAAGAGAGGGATGGCAAAATTAACACAGGACAGACATGAACAGAATGAGACTTATATCAGTGGCAAAGTCTTTGGGCTGCACCTCATCATCGCGTTCAAGTGAATGCTACATCACCGATAAGCCAAAGTTATTTTAACTATTTATATTAGTACACTACCTGTCAAGTTTAAAGATTTTTAAAATGTGTGGATGTATGACATGTACTTTATGAAACTGACCTCAGCTCCTTGTACATAATTAATTCATTTACTGAGCCAATAGTGCTGTCAAAAAAAAAAAAAATAAAATAATAGGATATAAGGCAGTATGTTTGTTAAAGGGTTTTGTTTGAGCTTGGATTTACCAGCATGCCACACTGGCGTTGTATATTGTATATACCAGTCTGGTTTTTACTGTGTGATGTAGTTTAGTAACTGGTCAAGTGAAAGAGAAAGTGTTTGCATTTCAGTTTGTATGTAAAATGATGGATATTAAATAGGTGTTTTTTGGTTTTATGAATGTAATTTTACCTCATAAGAGCTCAGTGATGTTTTTACATGTGTTCACACAGTGTTGCAGTATTGTGTAGATGAGGACTGAAATAAACCTCCAGATGGCAGTGATTCACACAGCTTCTTCAATCAAACCTGAAGTGATTCACACCTTTTAAAAGGTAAAATCGCACTTTCATTTCGAGAAGAACTTTATTCTGGTTCTTCATAAGGCTGAATGTTGGATATGGTTTGGCTGACTTTTTAAACAGATTAATAGACTAAGCTTTAAATTAAATAACACCAGTGTTTTGTGATAATGTAAGATAATGCCAGTGCTCATTTAACATTGAAATACATTATAGGTCTAATACATAATTGTAATTTAAAGTGACACAATTTTATTTTACTGTACTCCCTCCAAATGCCACAGGACTTGATCTCCAACAACCTATGATGGATTAGAAATAGATAAATAACATTGTACATGCACATGTCCACTATATCACATTTTAAATACCTTAGTTAGATTAGAACAATTTTATTAGACCACAACCCAGTGCCCTAAATTAACAGCATTGGTAATTATCAAAATATTTTTTTTTTTATCTTTCTCTTTATTTGTAATACACTAGTATGTGGAAGCTCTTTAACCGAAATTATATTTTTAATGCAAAATATTATCCATGGATTATTATTTCCTGATGTCAAATTATAGTTATTTACTTGCATTCCTGACCAGAAAAATATAGTTTTGGTGGCTGAATGTTAAATTTCTGACTTCTCAGAGAAGCCCAGTGAGCCAGCTCAAATGTGGATATAAAAAGATGATTTCAGTTTATTTACCAGATAAATAAAAACATTTTTAGTTTCAAATCAGCTTTTGTAACATTTCTAACTATTTTTTTTCTCGTTTGTATGACAGGTGTTTAATACATTTTCTAAACACTGTATGTAACTTTGCATCTGTGGGACTGAATAAAAATCCACCACTCCTACAAAACCTACAGAGTTTTACCCAAGACACATATGGTGATGACTAAGCATCAACAGGAAAGGGGAAGTCAAAAGCTGTATTTACTGTGAGGGAGGGAGAGAGGGAGAGAGGGGTGCGCGCGCTCGGGCAGGACAGGAGTGCGCGCGGGACATCAGCACACCGGCCGGGTCAAGGAGCTGCAAGGATGGAGATTCGACCAGACAGGTTTAAGGCGGTCGCGGGCAAAACTCTGGGGAAAATTCACAGGTACACACTTAATTCAATAATAATTCTGACCCCACACCTCCGACCTTTTCCCCCGTGTCCATGCGTTTTCAGATGATTGTTCTGCTTTTGCTCTGCGGGACACTGTAGCTCCTTATGCCGCGGCTTCCCATCCTCTCTGCTCCAACCAGTGAAGTCTGCAAAATAAAAGTTTGATCTTTATTAAATTTAACTTAGAAAGGGAGACCAGGGTTGCATTAAAGCAGTAAATCGTGAAGGGAGCGGCTGAAGTCCAGCTTTACGCAGCGCAGAGGGTAGAATGGACCGACGGGACAAAACTGGTGTAGTCTGTATTGTTCCAAGTGATGAGAGTTTTTGGCTCATATTTCATGTAGACACTGATATTTGAAATCGTGGAAGTGTGGGGAACTTGGAACAGATGCTTTTGCGTTGTGTTTTTATGCTTTTAACTTATTTTTCTTCTTTTTTATTTATTTTTTATTTTTTATTATTATTATTTTCTCTCTCTTATTATCTGCTTACATTTTAATTAGTTTGCTCTTGTGAGCGTTTGCACCAGCACAGAGTAGATTGTTGTTTCAGACAGAAGAAAGTGTGATTACATAATATCTCCGTGGTACAACCTGGCTGAACGAGAGCACTGACCAGATGGTGCCAAAGTGTGTGACGTCTGCCCTGTGATTATTGTAACCTTCGATCTAAGCCATTATTTATAACAAGTGTATAATTTCTATTAAAAATTTTAGATGAATACCACCAACCATCATCCAAAAGAGAATAGCAACATTGATATTATATAATAGTTATCATGGTAATATGAATATGATTTTGAATTCAGATTGATTATTCAAAAGAAATGTAATCTGAAAGTGTTTCAGTAATTCACCTTTAAAATAAAATAGCAAATGTATTGTTTTTATTTCAATTTAAAATCCTTATTTTTTTCTGCACATGCTTTCATATTCACATAAAAATTATTTAAATTACAATTAATATGAAGGAATTTATCACCGTAGCCTGGACAACTGCACATATTCGTAAAATGGTAAAAGGCAAAATTTCAAAACTGTATTTATCAGAATAAGTCTAGGGGACATTTTTAAAATAACCAGATTAAATATATATATATTGCAGTCCTTTAGTGACATGAAGAAATATGAGCATTTGATTTTCAAAGAAAATTACAACACATGCCTATGTTGTTGTTTTTTGTTTTTTGTTTTTTTTGTTTTGTTTTTTTTTCCCATTGCAAATGTGATAAATAATATTAATAATTACAAAAGTTGCCTCAGACTTTGTGTGCTCTGTGCAGACAATATTTCATGAAAAAGAGATTAAAGTCTCTGATAGAACCTCATGCTTTAAGCTTTTACTCTCTCGGGATTTGAGGTAGAAACCAAACGTATAAATCCCGTCCTGAAATAGCCTGTTTTTCAGTCCAGCTGTCGAGCCACGAAAATCCCTAACCCCCACCCCACACATACACACCCCATCCCTGTCCGTGTCACTTCCTCCAGCCTCTCCTTCTTCATCATCCCTCCATTCATTGAGAAACCAGCACAGACAATTTTCTGCCTACCAGGGTCTCCCAGATTAAACGACATGCAAATCCCAGGCTTTTCCTCCGTTACTGCTCATGAGCCATGCATGTGCACAGGGGCTATGGAAGAGGGGATCTATGGGAATGGATTCAGATTGGGTGAAGTGGGTGTTTCCTTTGGTTTAGCTCATGCAGATCATGTAGGTTTATGTGGCCACAGTGTAACATGCAAGGTATGATTTCTATAGGCAACATAAAAGTGTGTGTGCGTGTGTGTGTGTGTGTGCGTGCGTGTGTCCATATAAATGTGAGGACTTCCCTGCACTGTATCTGTGTGCAATGTCACCATCTTTCAGACAAAATCTTAATCCCTCCCTGATGAAAGCAGCCATGGTTCCATCTATTATTTAAACACCTTTTCCATCTGAATGCATCTCCTGTTTCTATATTAAACTCCACTATGTAAGCATAAACGTCACTACTATAGGTCAAGTGCACTCCACTCTTTTAAAAAGACAAAGATCTGGTCATATTCTACAACTACACGGCACTGCATGAAAATTTACATTCACTATATAACTCCTTGAAAACGTTTATAGTTGAGATTCCCTCATAATAATGTCCCATATTGTTTTTAACAGACATTTAATTGATCTTGTCTGAATCTGCAGGAATGCTTGGATTATTTTTCGCTACAAACAAATCAAAATATAAATTATATTTACTATAAATACAGATTTTATTCCATTTTACTTGCACATTAGTATGACAGATGGTATATATGAAATAGATGATAGATAACAAATAATACATACTATATAATAATGACTAACTCCTATTGTTCAAGCTTTGTAAAAATGGAAGACCTGCATAGTCATTTTTAATTTTAATTGCAGTCAAAAAAAAACAATTAGATAAATTGTTCAGAAATACTACTGTGGCCTAAAAGGGAAAACAAGACTAATGTGAAAAACATGCCCATGTAGTGCTGCGAGGAAGAGCTCAGTAAAAAACAAATGAAGAAACATGAGTGACATCAGTGAGGACTATGAGTATTTTCATCATCAGTGAGATTTATGTGATTAGAGCTAGAGAAAGATGAGGACTCTGTTGACATTCACTGTACAGGAAAAAACCCTCAGTCAGTTCACAAATTAAAGAAAAGCTATTCCGTCTCCATGATGTCAAATGCAACATTAAGTGTTTCTGTAGCCTCTGTGTGTTTAGAACACAAAACAGAACTGTCATAGCATCTTAACGTAATGATAATGAAAATGAAATGTGTGTCATGACACAGTTTGGTGTCATCTGCTGTCTTGTTATGGGAGCAGGACCTGAAGCATATGCAGTCAACGTTCGCACAGTGATTGAGATTTCTTCTATGGGACTGTTTAGATGATAAGTCTATGAAGGTCGTGTGTCTGTGTGTGTGTGTCCACAGGAGAGAGTGAGAGAGAGAGAGACAAAAAAGTGGTGTGACAGGATGGGGAGGAGGGTTTCTCCCTGGGTGACATATTCCCACTGAGACCCAATCTGTTCACTTCAGGGTGAGAGAGAGAGAGAGAGAGAGAGAGAGAGAGAGAGAGAGAGAGAGGCTCATGCATGGAGGAAGGGGGGCACAACACTGTCAAAATTACAAAGCAACTGCCGAAAATTACAAAAAAAAAAAAAAAAAATCCTTAAAGCTACTGCCCATATCTCCAAAACCCAACCTATGACTAAAGCACAAATGAGATTGAAAACCAATTTAAGAGAGGAGTGAAGGAAAGACACTTATGTTTAACATACAGCACAACGGAGGATCAATCAGCACACGTGTGGGAAAGTAATGAACAGGCCATCTGATGTTATATAATGTTTTTACTGTCAACCTCCCTCGCTGTCTCGCGCTCTCAGTATCTTTCATCCTCTTATGACAGGATTACACAGAACGCTCTGAGAACCGGTGAATTCAATATAGAGAGTAAAGGAAAAACTTCCAGGTCACCGACCTGCATGTGCAGTTTTTTTGTTTTGTTTTATTTTGACATAGTGTTATAAAAAATTACACATTTAAGCAAAATTCTGAAGATTTTTTTTATCACAATTTAATTGCAAATCATAACTATGAGAAGGAAAGATGCTGGAGACCAAGCAGATGTTTTACTCTCTTCACCCTCTGGTTAAAAGGAATAATAATGCTCAATGATGCTGACTGTAAATTAAGATTAAATCTCTTGTCTTAATATCTGTATTTAAATATATTCTGTTATAGTGATGCACTGTTAGATGAATTCATTGAAGGAAATAGAGTCAAAACTCAATGTTTTTAATTCTAATTTAAATCAGGTAGATCTACCACTTTAAGAAGATATGTGTGTAGAGGTAATGAGGTCCCAAAACTTTGTTTTGCATGGACACCAATTATCCAAGTATTGATGTTATTCTGAATAACAGGTTGTCCAGAATATATGATCCACAATGAATGTCCAATATTTCAATACATAGAACAATGTTTTAATTCACTCATGCAGGTTGCAAACCGTTACCACCAAATATTAAAAATCATCAATAGATATTAGGATAATGTTACAGGTCTGGTCTGTAGAATACATAGTCCTATTTACATCACACAGTGAGAGCCACATTATGACTTGCATCTACAATACATTCACTGCTGTAAAAACTGCAGCTGGACATTATAATCTGATAAAGACCTTTACGTCTACATACAGTATATGCCGAAAATCAATATATGCGTCTTAAAGGTCCAGTGTGAAAGAATTAGTGGCATCTATTGGGGTGAGTGCAGATTTCAACAAATGGAGGACTCTTCCACCCCCACGCCTTCCTTTACCAAGTGCACCAGGGAACTATGGTGGCCTTCATATACCAAAAATGATGTAAACACTCTTTCACAACTCTCTCCACTCTCCCTCTACCATTTCCTCTTTCTTCTTTGTTGATTTATGCATCTAAAGTCCATTTGAAAGTTTTATACAAAAACTAAAACAAAATCTTTGGCATATTTAATAAACCCTTCCTAAATGTTACACACGGACCTTCAATTTGATAATTGGCATTATGAGTATGAATTAACTCAGGTTAAAGTCATAAAGTCACATGCTGTTTACATGGCAGTGTCTTATTCAGACTATTGTTTTGTTAATACTCGAATATTGCTGTCCATTTGAACACTTTGACTTACTGTCAGGTTTTACGTTGTTGCTCTGGCTTTATCTTTAAAAGCTGAAAGTTGCTTTTGTGCTCAGGGGAAAAGCACAGACTACAATGATTATTCGGTTAATCGATTACTAAATTAATAGTCAACTATTTTGATAATCGATTAGTTGGTTTCAGTGTATCTTCCATAATTAATTCTTTTCTGGTTTCTTTGCTCCATATAACAAATAATTCATTGAAATGGAATCATTTTGGTTTGTGGACAAATCAAGATATTCAAAAACGCTTGGTAAATGCGATCAACATTTTTCAACATTTTGTGATATTTTACCGACTAAACAAATACTCAAAACTCAACAGATTATCGTGGAAAATAATCCACTTTTCCACTGAGCCCCGTTACTGTTGTAATTCTGACATTTCCAAAAGCCCAAGGTCATAGGGCCTCGTGCATGCTCATGCATTCTGGCTCGTTAATTGTTGCCAGCTGAGACCAATCAGCTCTTGCTATGTGTGCACAAGAGAAGCTGCATCACCTGAGTGGAGGCTCGTCATGGTGTGAGTCTCACACAGAGGCAAATGTCCAGCGACAACTGAAACACCCACTTCACTTCTTTGCAGAGTGAGCGTCCCAGTCAGCTCCTTCATTAACACCTCAAAACCCCATAGAAGAAGGGGAGACCCTGAGCCAGTGTGCCATTTTGGGGTTTGCACACATTCACACACACACACACACACACACACACACACACACACATGCTGGGGTAAGATTGCCCTTTACTCGAATGCATCTGTAATTAACAGTAATTGTTGCTGTGGGCTAGCCTCGTTAGCTGGTAGCATATGTGTAGGTGTCAGGCTGCAATCTGTCCGGAGGTTTATAATGAGGATCCTCCTGCAACCTTCACTAACTCTGTAGTAGAACACTACACGGAGCTCAGTCGGTATCCTTCACTGTCATTCTGGTGCCGCGTCAGCTCAGCTGTTTGTTACAGAGAGATGAGATGCGTAACCTTATGGAGAACATAAAGGCATTTCACAATCAGGGCTGTTAATTGGCAAGCATCTGGCAATATCATGCATATTTGGATGCAGGTGTGACAATATGATATGCTGCAATTCAGTATGTCTATTTCAAGGCGTTGCACAGAGACAGGCAGAAACTGTTACAGTATTATAGAGAGAAGACAAACCCAACAGTCCATATAATGGGGCTCATTTTTTTATCATCAAAAACAAAAAGAAATTTACAGTTTTACTAAATCAGTCAAGTTGGTTTGACAAGTTTGTTTGGGGGGAAAAATGCAATTGTTTATTTTGTCTGACTCACAGTAATAAGCAAACTGAACCGGTGCAAGTCTGTCCTTCCATATTAATTTCTGGAAGTAAATCATGTTTGTAATCCTCATCCGAATGTTGTAACAGATTAACAGAGAGAGGGAGAGAGAGACAGAGGACCCTCTCTAATCTCTCTCAAACATTGCTGTGCAAAATATTTATTTCCTGATTTCTTTACAGTGGAAAAAAAATCTCATGGTGGATTTGGATAAATCATTTAGAGATTACTATTCTGGCATATTTTATACCGAGCAAATGCATGTATCATGCAGAGAGGTAGAGATCATGCAGTTTGCTTTGTGGAAATGGACGAGGCAGTCTTCAACCATTACATATAAAGACGAAAGACAGATGAACCAGGCACAGAAGCAGAAAAACAAGATAACACATGGATCGTGACAGGTCACGGTGTAAAAATTCTTATCTCAATATCTAAATTACTAACCACTGTCAGAGTTCGGCTCATCTTGTGTGTGAAGTCATTTAGTAATTTTAGTTGACGTGAGCCAGAGAGCGATGACTTGTCTTGAATTGTTTTTTTTTTTTTGAAAAACTGGAATGTGCACTTCAGTAAACGTTTGTTTTTTGGGAATTTGATGAAGCTCAGATTCAAATCAACATTTTAAAAATCCAGTGACGATCATAACACGGAACAAAGCCTTGTAGTGATTCTGCCATTTGCTGTGCATAATTCTCTGACTGAGTGTATCAGGTTAGTGTAAAGTGCTGTGAATGTACACATTAAAAACACACTATTGTTAAAAAAAAACACATATTATTGCACCACTAAAAGTTGCCCTCTGATTTAAATGTTGAATTGTGTACCTGCAGCTTCAGTGTGTGTGTGTGTGTGCGTGTGTACCTGTGTGTGTGTGTATTTGTTACCTCTTTAGGACTTTTTCTGATGTAAACACTGACCTTCTCGGGACCAGTGGTCCTCATCTCTGATGACCTGGTTAAGAGCTAAGATTTGAATGCTGGTTAGGTAAAAGTAAAGATTAAACATGAACTGGTTATGGTTAAGGTTAAAGCCCTTTGTTTTTGTTTGTATAGGCTATCATACAAGCAGTGTCTTAAGAAGAATAGCTGCACAAACCTGAGTGTGTGTGTGTGTACCTGGTATTCCTTATGTTTTTGGGGACCTCAAGGTTAAGGTTAGGGTTAGGGTTAGGGTTACGGCACTAGTAATTATAGTTAAGTTCAGAGTAAGTTTCCAGGAAATTAATGTAAGTCAATGCAATGTTCTCTGAAGTAATGGAAACAATTCTGAGTGTGTGTGTGTGTGTTTCAGTTACAGGGACACTAATCAAGAATCTAAATACACAACAGAGGACGATTTTATATGCGTAGTACATGCCATTATTATGCAAGACTAGATTTAGCCAAGCAAATACACCACTTTCTCCAGCATACCTCTCCCACTTCTTGCTGTGTGTAACAAGTGGGTTAACTTCTCCATTAAACGTACATTGATAACAATGTCAAGGAAGATTTCAGATCTTCTGGAGCCATATTTAGTTATGGTGTTTTTGGTCGCTGCCAGCATCTTTAGAAGGTAGACTGTGTCATGTTTTGAGCATCCTTTAGGAATATGTCCAAAATAAGAAGATAATAAGGTCGAGTGCTTTTGATACAGTTGTCACTACATCCTTCCTTAATGGCACAAATTTAGTTTGTTTTTTTTTTAAAAAAAGTGAAACACGACAGATCTCCCAAGATCTTCTGCTTGTGTCTGGTAGAGTGGACATCTTGAATTGCACCAGTATGGCCACGGGTCCCAGGTGTCCTGAAGGGGAGGACACTGCAGGAATGTGCTGTCATAGCTAAACCTGCTCCTCAAACAATGACAGCTGCTTCCACACACTGGGACATGCTTAGTCAGACACCACCCCAACATGGTGCATGTTGTCTGCATGGAGATGTACAGTGTGTGTCAGTGTGTGCTTCTGTGTCAGAGCATGCCCAT
Source organism: Brachirus orientalis (assembly GCA_016785285.1). Classification (NCBI taxonomy): domain Eukaryota; kingdom Metazoa; phylum Chordata; class Actinopteri; order Pleuronectiformes; family Soleidae; genus Brachirus; species Brachirus orientalis. The sequence goes on along the minus strand of JAFBJR010000367.1, from coordinate 5,044,437 downwards.
GAATTTAAGTCCAACAGTGGACAAAATGACTCAAACCTCTGCAATAAAAGACATGTATGAAGAAAATATATACTTAAGTTGTAACTCCAAACACATGGAAGACGCTATGTAAAAATACACAAAAAAAAAAAAAACACAGGACACCAAGTGAAGTAGCAGGAGTGGTACCCACTACCCGGTGTGAGATTTGTTGTCTACAACAAATTATTAGAATTATTGGTTACTAGAGTTACTGCTGCCTTTCTGTCTTCTCATGTCAATCTGAGCATTCTACATTCTGACCTCTGGCATCAACAAGACATTTTTGACCGGAGCACTGACGATCAATGGATACTTTCTCTTTAAAAGTATCCATTTCTCTTTTCTTTCTCTTTTTCATAAAGTGTTCACTGTAAACCCTAGAGATGGTTGTTCAAAAAACCCCAGTACATCCGCAGTTTCTGAAATACCCAGACCGGCCCCCTCTTGTGCCAACAACCATGCCATGTTCAGAGTCACTTAAATCACCTATCATCCTCATTATGATGTTGGATTTGAACTTTTGAAGGTTGTCTAGATTATGTCTACATAACTAAATGCAGTGCCATAATAGGATTGGCTGATTAGATATTTGCTTTCAATTGTACCAGTTGGTGTACCTGATATATTGTTAATGATATATTGTTGATAATGTCTGACACCAGGCCACCATACTGAATGTGAAATGTCCCCCACATTCCCAGGAAATCACAATTTGAGCCAATTTTTCCAAATTAGACAAGTGTATGCCCCTAATTGAGGAGAACCTCATATGTCATTCTTACTGTCACCTTCCCCACTTGCAAATGAGCCACATCAGTGTACATGTCCCTACATTTGACCCATTTCATGCATATGTGGTGGAATCACTTTTATGTAGTTGTGTTAAAGACTTTAAGCTGCACAGATTTTATGGCAGCAATAGTACATCTCGAATAATGTCTTGTATAAATATCCTCCTTTTTTTTTTTTTTTTTTTTTGGACAAACTTTCTTTTCTGGCGTGCAGTCATGGACTCTCTGTGTCTCCCTTCAGGCTGATTGAGAAGCGGCAGCCCAATGGAGAAACCATTGAGTTATCAGCAGAGGGCCGTCCAGAACTGGTGGAGGAGAAGGAGCTGCCGGTGGTTGACTGTACCTGCTTTGGTATGCCCAGACGCTACATCATCGCCATCCTGTCTGGCCTGGGATTCTGCATCTCTTTCGGCATCCGATGCAACCTGGGTGTGGCCATTGTAAGCATGGTCAATGATCACACTGTCTACAAAGGCAACAAGGAAGTACTTGTGGTGAGTAGCACATGAGAAAATATTAAAATGGCAGAATGATGAAAGGTACGTAAGTTTGGTTGTCATTCTGATGACTCTTCAGTGTTATACATTTTAAAAATTACATGTAAAAGTCATAGATGCAGAGACATGTATTGTTTCTCCAGGCAGCACAGTTCACATGGGATCCTGAGACAGTGGGTATGATCCATGGCTCCTTCTTCTGGGGATACATCGTCACACAGATCCCAGGAGGCTTTATATGTCAAAAATTTGCAGCCAACAGGTGAATATCTTTGAGTTTCCAATATCCTCTCTGAATTCTACTCTGTTATGAAATGGCTGATTTGGCAACAGTATTGGATATTTACTTTACCAGACAGCTTCTTTTTTTTTTGGCATAAATTCCCTCACTTACACTTTGAAAGTTCACCAGTTCACTGGAAAAAACTGTGAATTTGGCTTTGACAGCATCATCAGCCACAACATCCAGCCATAGTCATACAGCAAGGCTTCATCTTTATGCACCTCATGCTGCTCTTGTTACTGCAGATTATCTGACATGAAGTGCCTTGTTTATGTTTTGTGTTTAAGAGTGTTTGGCTTTGCCATAGTGGCCACCTCCACCCTCAACATGCTGATTCCCTCTGCCGCTCGATGCCATTACAGCTGTGTCATACTGGTCAGGATTTGCCAGGGCCTTGTCGAGGTACGGCACGTTTCTGTGTGCACATGTTTCTGAAGGAATGTGTGACGGTGAGTTTCTCTGACTGTATTTTGCCCCTCAGGGTGTATCATACCCTGCCTGCCATGGGATCTGGGCCAAGTGGGCGCCTCCTTTGGAGAGAAGTCGATTAGCCACCACAGCCTTTTGTGGTAAAGTTTTAACATCCTAGATATTACATCTGTGATATCTGGGATTTCCACTAGAATTATCAGCTGTGGATTTGACGAGATGGCAGCCAGATTTCTCTGCAAATTTTAAGAGATTAAGAGTACAAGACATTTCCTCTTGTGGATAGACTCATAACAATAACAAAAACAACAACAATAATAACAATAAGTGCAACATTTTGTTTGACAAAGTAATACATAGGTGGAATGAACCTTTAAAACTTCAACAAAGTAATATCTTGGTGGTATATACACCTCTAAAACTAGGGCCGTGACACTGCAGCTAGCAAACCAGCTTAGAGGCTCATTACTGCCACCTACCTAACTGGAGTGTAGGTGCACTTCTAAGTAATTTTAATAAAAACTGCAAGTCATGGCAGAATGAAAACAATGTACAGGGTTAGACAGCAAACATAGGGATTATACACATTATACACAATGTTCATCCATTATACAATCAGAAAAGGTCTTAAAAAAACACAAAAAACCATGATTGTGCAAAAATCATTATAGTTATCAACACATGAATTTAACAAAGACTCAAGTCTTTTGATCCGTTCAAAGTTTGAACCCTGTCTATATGTTAAAGTATTTACATAGTACACTGTGAGGCTCCAAAGTGGGCTGGGTGGTGGTCATTTTAACACCCCTCTCTATATTCTCTGTCATTCATGAGAAAAATATTTCATATAGTTTTTCACAATTTACACCATGGTTACTTAAAATATTTAAAAAAAAAAGACATAGCACACATTTGGTGTCGAGCCGTTCCTTTTGGTGTAGGATGTGTGGGGTTTTTCATTGCGAAATTTGGTGGAAGAGGAATAATAATAATAATAAACCTGGACAATATTAATAGATGCCTTGCTTTGCATTGCTAAGCAGGCACTCTAATAAATTAGATTGCAGAGATCACTAAAAATGAATGACTAAATGATGTTGTTCTTTGTTGTCTGATATCTTCTTAGGATCCTATGCAGGGGCAGTGGTGGCCATGCCTTTAGCTGGGATACTTGTGCAGTACATTGGGTGGCCTTCAGTATTTTACGTCTATGGTTAGTATCTTGATACTCAAGTACGTGTTGGCTTATGTATTCAAAGTTGATTTGTGTTGTGCAAAACTGAGACTGACTGGTAGTTTTTATGAGAACCACCAGTATTTACTGTGTAAGGTTTCATATTGGTTAAGTTTAATTAAATTAAATTTAAAAAAAATGCCATGAAGACACACTGCTTCCCGTACACAGTATCGCTGAACAACACAACAACCGTTTAGCACTTTTGAGCTTGACGATGTTGAGTATCCCTCACAATGCTGTTTCCTTTATGCCAGCCTCCCTGTCTCTCTCTCTCTCTCTCTCTCTCTCGTGACATGTCTTTTTTCCCCTCTCTCTTCCACTCTTTAGGCAGCTTTGGGATATTCTGGTACTTGTTCTGGATTCTGGTGTCGTATGAGAGTCCTGCAGTGCATCCCACCATTACACCAGAGGAAAGGAAGTACATCGAAGATGCCATTGGGGAGACTTCATCGTTTCTCAATCCTCTCCAAGTATGGCACCATAATACTCTGTAACATTCACCTATAGCCTAGCAGTCCTAAAACCTTTTATAGTGCGGATGCACGTACTACACACACACTTTCTGCTGGCTCACTAGTACACAAATAATTATTTTTTCTTTTGGTTAAAGAAATTTAAAACCCCATGGAGACACTTCTTCACCTCCATGCCAGTCTATGCCATCATTGTGGCCAACTTCTGCAGGAGCTGGACCTTCTACCTGCTGCTCATCAGTCAGCCAGCCTACTTTGAAGAGGTCTTTGGCTTTGAGATCAGCAAGGTAAGAATATATTATCCATATAGTTAAACGTCAAGTATGCAGGAATTGTGCACAGGTGTTTGTAAACACAGATGAGCATGGCAAAGTTAACCCCTCCTCCTCTGCTCACTACCAGCGGCACAGAATCTCCAAAGATATACTTAGAAACACTTGGGCGTGAAGACAGCCTGGATCAGTCACACTGCCTCAGACCCAGATGCAGTAACTTGCATTAGCCGCACTGGTGACAGGAATGATTAAAAGCTCAGACTCAGCACAACAGTGTTGGTTTGTCAGAACCTACAGTTATTACCAGTAGTTTCCAGTATGTACACTACTGACACTGACACTTTAGTTTCAAGCTACTTAGACTAACTACTAAAACTTACCTGTCAGATGGAAAAGAGGCTACCTCTATTGCCCTCTTCATCCCCGTCCTTCTCTTGCTCACCAGCACATGAAGCCCGGATTCATTCCATGTTTGCCATTATCACAACCTCTAATACCTGCCTGGTTGTAACCTGAATGTCATGACTGCTCACTATTGGCTGGAGGATATAACACCAATAGTGAGCCGTTACGACCCAGGACAAAACAAAGAGAAAACAGTAAATACCAGCAGAGAGCAATGTCACTGCAGATAAAACACCACCACATCCTTCTAGTGGCCATTGAGGATGATTGACAAGGATCATGTTTAAATATATACTAAATTTACATTTTTTTGCAGCATAATCTACCTTTAAATAACACTGTTTACAGTTGCTGTAGATACTGTCATTGTCACCTGTACAAAAATGTTGGATCTGTTTCACAGCAGCATGTTACTTATTGTAAGGTTTTGTTCCCACAGTTGGTTACATTTTGCTATTGACATATTGTAACTCTCCTAAGTTCACTTGGAAAGCTTTACACGAAACAGAGATGCCAAGTGCAGTTACGGTCTGAAAAGTTGCAGTACTTTTGGGAATGGGTGCCACCCACACCAAGAATGTGTGTGGATGGAATTTGTTTTCAATAATAATAATATATAGTAATATAGTAATAATAAAACAGTCACTCCCTCTCACCTTGCCTGTTTCCTTTCTCAGGTGGGCTTGGTGTCAGCTTTGCCCCATCTGGTGATGACCATCATTGTGCCTGTTGGAGGCCAGTTGGCCGACTACCTGAGAAGCCACAACCTGATGTCCACCACCAACGTCAGGAAGATGATGAACTGTGGAGGTGAGAGTTGAAGGAGGGTGATGAGGAATCAAAATGATTAGGGAGCAAAAGAGGAGAAAACTCAATCAAAAATCAAATGTCTTTGTCTTCATGACACAGCTAAAGCTCAACTGAGAAGCTGGATATTCTGAGATTCTCTTGGAGTGGAAAAGTGGAAAAGACTGTAATGGCTAAAAAAAAAAAAGAAAAACCTAATTCAGTCTGAAACTACTCCTGAGGAATACAGCAGCTGCCAGTGCTGAAATCAAAATAATATTTTTGTACTTAAAGTTTGGATCATTCATCTGCATAAATATGTGGGGCACAAAGTTATATACAATGCACTAGAGAGAAATAGATAACCGTGAATTGTTGAGTATGACGTTGTAAAGTCATTCCTCCCTCCTTGTGTCACTGTCCGATGTGTGCACGTGGACGTGTTTCAGGTTTTGGAATGGAGGCTACTCTCCTGCTTGTGGTTGGTTTCTCTCACACAAAAGGTGTTGCCATTTCCTTCCTGGTCCTGGCTGTGGGTTTCAGTGGATTTGCAATCTCAGGTATGAGATGTTATTAAAAAATTAAGCTGGAAGCTCATTTTAATCCGATCTAATGTGTCACCTTTCAGCAGTGTGGAAGTCAGAGTCACAGAGTTGCTCCTGTTTTACAGCAGTTTCACATTATGGAAAACTCTGTTTCCATCTAACTGCAAGTTTTCAATTTGTTTCAGTAACTCTAGAAAAAATCTGAAAACCTTAGATAATTCTCAAAAAAATTAGTGCTCATTTTGTTTGTCCTTTTTAGGGTTTAATGTCAATCACTTGGATATTGCCCCTCGGTATGCCAGCATACTGATGGGCATCTCAAATGGGGTGGGAACATTATCTGGAATGGTGTGTCCTCTCATCGTGGGAGCCATGACCAAACACAAGGTACAAACCTTCACTTATACCTCCACTAAACAACAAAAAGTATTACAATTAGGGTATTTATGTACATATTTGGTGAGACCAAGACAGAGTCATTCTTTATTTTTCTTACATTGTTCCAGACACGTGAAGAGTGGCAGTATGTCTTCCTCATAGCTGCCCTTGTTCATTATGGAGGAGTCATTTTCTATGGTAAGTTTTGTCTATGGATATTATTATTATTATTATTATTATTATTATTATTATTATTATTATTATTATTATTAAGTAATTACTCTACATCCTGTGGATGGTAAAGGGGCATAAAATTAATGAATGAATACATTTCAAGACAGTCAGCCCAAAAGAGCTTTAAAAATAGTTATTTTATTTATATAACTTTTAGGTGTTTTATTAAAAGTAAATGTTTCCTGTATTTTAAGGTTTTATCTTAATAAAGGGACTGAAAAATAGATGTGTATGCTCACTGAAACTCAGAACACAACAAAGCTAGTGGTGATCCAAGTCTTTTACACAGTACTAGAATAGAATAGAAATATTCTATACTCTATATATAAATATATATATAAAAAAAATTTAATTCAACAGGAATCTTTGCATCAGGAGAAAAGCAACCATGGGCAGACATAGAAAACACAAGTGATGAGAAATGTGGTATCATTGATGAGGATGAACTGGCCAATGAAACGGAGGAACTCTATCAAGGAGGCGGGCACTACGGTGCCATGAGCCAACCAGTGGTTGGTGCCAATGGGAGAGGTGGAGGAGGAGGAGGAGGAGGAGTGGGACCAGGATGGGTGACGGACTGGGATAAATCTGAGGAGTATGTTCAACCACCAGGATACAACTCATACATGTACGCAGGAGAAAAGGAGAAGGAGCTGACATAGAAGATTAACACACGATACAAATAAGAAACAAAAGGAGGAATATTGTTTTTGGAAAGTTGCTGCAATAATGGATGGAATTCCTGTGTGCTTTTGTACAATATTTGCAACTGCACATATCAAACATTTGCATCTAATTTATTCAATTGTGTGTGTGTGTGTGTTTTGAAGGTTTTAGTCATAATGCACAAAAACACTTACAGTCTACATTTTTAAAAATAAACAAACAAAAAAAACTCATCTTCCAGAATTCCTTCCTGCTCACTGATGAAGACTGATCAGGAGTTCTGTTTCCATGGCATCTCGAGTGAAATTATGTATGTATTTGTGTGCGTGCGTGCGTGCGTGTATGTGGTTTGCCTGTAGCCCTACAGCAAGTCTCTCAAGCCACTGGAACTGTGTCATATTTAATATTTCATGTGTAGAAGAAGAAGAAGGGTTCAGTCTTTCAAGCTTCTCAAATGTAAGAGAGAGAAAAAGGTGCTTCAGTGTTGTATCAGTTTTTTCTGTAATGCTTTTTGTTACAACAGGCTGCCCTTAATGCTTATGTGTGCCCATTTGTGTGTGTGTGTGTGTGTGTGCCAACTCATACACTTGAGTTTGTGCACAAGGCTGCATGTGGTATCTCACTAAATCTCACCTGGGTCTGACCTAACTGGGTCACGTCCAGTCAAACGTGTGGGTCACAAAGACTCTATTTCCAGTAAATCATCTGACTTTTTTCCATTTGTGCATGTGTGTACATGCGTGTGTTTGATCCCTTTGGAAAAGTGGCCCAGGATGACAAGTAGAGTGTGATACTTCCACTGCTTAACCAGAGTGGAACAATTTAGTTATCATATTCCCAGGTGTTACAGCATGTGGTGGCTCTGTTTCTGCCTTTCTCTGTGCCTGTGTGACTGACTCGCCCTCTGTTTTCCCCTCTAATTCTTTCATCGTTGCTGGTGCTGTTTCCGTGTCTTTAAATGTCAGTCATGTTTGAGTTGGTATGGTCAGATCTTTTGAAACCATGTGTGTGTGTGTGTGTATGTGGTTGTTGGGTGCAGGTGCTGAAACATTGTGCAGTAACAGAGAACATGTTTCAGTGAGCACAGCAGTGCAATGCCCAGGCTGCCCTCTCTTTTTCCTCTCTTCTTTTTACAAACCGATACACATGGGTTGATACTTTCATACAAGCACAGTCAAATGCACCATATACAGAACACACAGGGAGTATTTATGCACAGGATGTGCACAGTATTTGATATTTATGTGTCAAGGTTGACTGATATGGGTTTTTCCTACAGTGATGTTGCTCTTTAGTAGTTAATGCTGCCAGTGAACGATACATGATGCCATATTGGACACTTTACTTGTTTCCCCCTCCATCTGATAAAATATAAGGTCATTCTGTCATTCTGCGTTCACAAAGAGCCGCTGTACATTTCCACACGCACATACAAGCCCACAGTTCCTTCCTACTTAAATGGCCAAGTAGGAGGGAATTGGGCTTGTAACCGGAGTGCCCCTGAGCAAGGTACCCAACCACCATTGCTTCCCGGGTGCAGATAAGTACCGCCCACTGATCTTGCACCCGATTTGTGCGTGTTCACTAGTGATGTGTAAAAAGAGTGGAGGTCAAATTCAATATCACTAATTGATGCACTGTGCAAATAAAAAAATAATACTAATTAAAGGGTCCGTGCTTTACACACAAGCATTAATAGTCTCAAATTCTGTTCCACTTGTGGCGATTTCCATGTATTCCTTGAGCAACAACTCATATTAACTGGTTACTGTCCTCTTCGGGAATAAAAGGTTTTGGTGACTCAGCAGTATTTACCAAGTTTTGGAGAACAAAAATATAAACTTATAAAAATCAGTCAATTAATTATCAATAACCAGCCAATAACAATTGTTTAAAAAAAAGGTAAAAAAAAAAAAAAAAAAGCCTGATTAATTGGTCTACCTCTATGTAATTGGCTGTGGCAGGCTCAGACCAGCAGACATTCACCATCTAAATATTAGAGGATGGTGATGACACTCATGACCAATCATGCCCCTTTAAAAGGAGTAGGCTCTTTATTTCAACGCACTGACAGCTGTGTAGTGACATGAAGGGTCCATAGGAGCTGTCTCCTGAGAAGACACTTGACATTATCATCCAGGAGGGAAACTATCACATTGTGCAACTATAGAACATAAAGAGCTGGAAGATTCTGACATGTAATTACACACAACTGCTTGTACTCACAGTAATTAACTTTAACATTAAAACTATATTTTAAGGCTGCATCCTCAGACCAGCAGAATCTCTTTTATACAGCATGAAGAAGGTTTTTGGTTTGGCTCACTGTTGTGAGAGTAAAATAAATACCCAGAATCCTAAACAAGTTTAACTTGAATCAAATGCAGGAACATGTGTCGGCATCAGACAATGTATTTGTTTAAAAATGTGACAAAAGCAGATTTTCATCTAGTTTTGAGTTGAATGAGTCCAAGACATGAATGATTATTCCTGTGAGTAGTTTCAATTTAACGTGTTGTATCAATGAATTCTTGGTCTCAGTTTATGGCTGTTCCAGTGTTGTCGTCCTCCACCCTGATGAAATGTTTAGTTACCTAGTGGGAATGTGTGGAAATATTCTATGTACAAAAGTTGTATATGTGAGAAATCCTTGTGTATATTAAAAAAAAAAAGTCATTTGAAATGGTGTCACTATTTTTGCACAATCATGTCATCAGGATTTATCACAAAATCAGAATGATGATGCATTGAATTTGTAGTTTTATATTGTTAGTTCAATGTTGTGCTCTCTTCCTCCATCAGGACAGATGGATGCTGGATTATCTCTGTGATTTTAGGCAAAGATTAGATCAGAGAGCAGATGCACGCGGTGGGAGAGTGAGCGAGGAACATGGACGTCACAGTCAAGAGACGTGAGTATGAACAGAGGGTGTGTTTACATGGTATTCCTTGTGTTGTGGGGACCTAATTCTGTTTACACAGTCACATTGTGGGGACTTGTCTTATGATTACAAAAATCAAGTCCCCATAAAATAAATTACTACATTTAAAGGTCTGAGGTTAGGGTTAGGCTCAGGTCAGGGTCAGGGTTGGGGTTAGGGCACTAGTAATTGTAGTTAAGGTTAAAGTCTCCAGGAAATGAATGCAAGTCAATGCAATGTCCTCTGAAGTCAGTTTGTGTGTGTGTGTGTGTGTGTGTGTGTGTGTGTGTGTGTGTGTGTGTGTGTGTGTGTGTGTGTGTGTGTGTGTGTGTGTGGCTGGTGATACAGCTTAATTTTAAACTGTATGTTGATGCATTTTTCCCAAGTTGCTGGGATAACATCTCTGATTCTTATTTCACTGAGATTCCTTTTATCTAATTTATTTTGAAAGAAATTACCGGACATATGCTAGTGCTCTGTATTAACCTTTTAAAATCTTTTTTATATCTTTTACAAACAAAACAAAACAAAACCACTCACAGTCACAGCAGCTGATCGTTTTCCGCCACTAGTCTGACGGAGGCGACGCAATTTCATTTTATGAGCACTAGGGGGCAGTTAATACCCAAGATTTAATTATGTAGTTCATAGTGATTTTTCTTGCGCTTAGGACACGATAATGTCACACCACACTTCCTGTATATACTTTCAAAATAAGGGAATCAAATTCACTTTCTGTGTAATATGAGTATGTGAAAATTAAGGGAGAACATTCACAATCTTAGTATTGCTTTTTATTCAGTAGCAAAATGTAATACGTGTAAATGTGTTATGTAGATATTATGATCTGTCTTCCACAAGAGGAGTTAGGAGGTTTCCTGACAAAGGTTTTATTTCATAAACAATATCTGATCTTGTGCGTTTAATGTAACAAAAGCAATGCATACATTTTAATATTTTTATTAGAACTCCTGTCGGTACTTTGTGTGCTGTTTGAATTTCTCTTTATCATTTTTATTTCTCCTGTAGCACTTTTGTGATATATTCACATTTTTTCCTCATATGAATTTTATTTTATGTTTGAAGGAACTGAGAGCACAGTAAAAAAAAAAAGCAAAGCTACTACGCCCAGTTGGAGCGAGTCCCGTTTTTTGATTGGACATATTTACTCACTTTGGGCGGGGTCGTAATTTACAAGTCGGTCATGATTGGCTCTTTAAAACGTCAGTTTTCTTAGCTGTCGTCTCATTCGTTGTCTGACGAGGGGGGCTAGCGTGAAAGCCCTGCGTTCTTAAAATGAATCACCGTGTGAAGTCTAAAGACGCCTGTTTCATTTGTAACGCAAAGTTAGATTTTTGTTGAATTAATAATTAGTCATATGCATAATTAGCTACGTAATTACACCCAGGATAATAAGTCCCCGCGTGTTTCCTGCATTTAATATAAATTAAGTGAATTTTGAACAAGGAAATCGTCTGAAGCTAACGTTATGTAGCAAGCTAATCTCAGTTAGTAATCTCAGTTATCCATCTGCCTGCTCCATTCGCGCAGATTCTAATCCCACATTGAGGTGAGTTTAAGCATTTCTTCTTGTTTATTGCCACTTTTATTCACGCCTACTCTGTCACTTTAAAGAGGAGCTAACATGGAAGACAACTAATGTCAGCGGATTATAAAATTAAATCTGGGTCAGTCTCTTCGCCATGTCAGTCCAGGGAGGAAGAGAGCAACAGGACGACTGCACGATATCAGCAAAACATGCGATAACATTGTTGGATATTGCAAAAACGATATGGCAGTTAATACATAATTATGGATGCAGCGTTACTCTTTTCCTACTCTTTTAACTAACATAGACCCAGGCGCTGCTTGTGCACACTTAGTAAACACGTTTAAAAAATGCAAAATTTCTTTTCCAACAGCATGGTATATTGGGTAAACTAATGAATATCTTAACGCCGCCTGAAATGTTCAGTTACACTCACTACTACCTAGGTAACAATAAAACAATAGACCATAAAAAGAAGTCGAGTTAAATCATAAATGAATGTAAACATAATAAGTTGACTTCAACTGCAGTGTCACTCACTGCATGTCAGCACGTTGCTCTATGAGGGGTTTCAGTTAAGGTTCAGTTATTTTAAACATTAATCCAATATTTTGCAAATGATTACCCTTTTCTATTGCTCAAAAACCCTTGCACAATAAAGTCTCACTTTTGAAGTGAAGTAAAGTGTTGTATGACACCATTGTAGGGGAAAAATGGTTAAAAATAAATTAAAAACCATCCTACAATTTCCAAATTGTACTTTTGGCAAACAAAGTAGCACAGTAAACAATTACTGCAGTACTGCAGTCCCATTTCCAATAATTGAAATTGCATGTTGATGTGATGACACTAATATATATATATATATATATATATATATATATATATATATATAAAAATATACTGTATATATAAATTATAAGCATGTGGTCACTGCATTGTTTAAACCTGCTGGACCTGAAACCTTCTCCAGGTATGACTGAGTACAAGCTTGTGGTAGTTGGTGCAGGAGGTGTGGGGAAGAGCGCTCTCACCATTCAACTCATCCAGAACCACTTTGTTGATGAATATGATCCCACCATTGAGGTGAGTATTGTTGCTTCACCAAAAGGTCACCATTTTGAATCCTTTATTACAACATAGTTAAACAGATGTTCCCAATACTGTCAAAAATACAACTAAATATGTTTAAATCTGAGAGAAATTTACAGATTTACTAACTGGTTACTGTACTATTATGAAGTTTCATACACCATTGCCTACCAAATTAATTATTTGTGTTTTTAAAGAGATTCAGGTTTCAGCAAGTTCATTGCAAAACATTTTAGTCGACAAGGTCTTGTTGCTACATGACAGAACCATGCGATGATCAAAATGTATGTCAGTATGATGCAATCCACTGCCTGATTTCTCGGAAGATATGTTTGGCCCTGCTTTCCACACAATCACACTCATGCTCTGTTACAGGACTCTTACAGAAAGCAGGTGGTGATTGATGGTGAGACATGTCTGTTGGACATACTGGACACTGCAGGCCAGGAGGAGTACAGTGCCATGAGGGACCAGTACATGAGGACAGGAGAGGGCTTCCTCTGTGTGTTTGCCATCAACAACACAAAGTCCTTTGAGGACGTTCACCTCTATAGGTATAAGATGCTTTCAGGTCACAGGTTTACGCCAATCAAACTGTTGTATCTCCATAACTGGTGACATATGTTGACGCAAAAGTGTCAGTTGTCATGTCACTCCATGCTTTTTCAAACCCAAAGCACAACAACACTATTTCCTAACTAAAAGGAACAGCATTTGCAACACGTCTATAGACACTGTGATAGTAGTTAAAAACTTCTATGAAACACTTTTCACAGCAGGCTGGTTCATATTCATAGAATATGTATGCTGACATTTTAAATGCTTTTAAAAGGCCTTTGCATATTAGAGACATTTTGTTTGTGATTTATTCAGTTTTATTTATTTTTTAAACATGTATCCAGTGGATATGAGCTTTCACAATGAATTTTCGCTGCACAGATATTTTATCTTTTTTGTTTCACTTCTAAAAAAGGTATACATCAAAATGGTCAGAATGCATGTTGTTCATGTGACATTGAAATTATTCAAATATTTAAAAGCACAGAGCTGTGGCTATTTTCAAACAAATTGGACCTTCAAATCTTCAAACTGAAAGTTATTCTAAAGTGCATTTTCAAGCTAAGTAATTGAACAGTTTAAGCAGTTGAAGCAGGCCAGTGTCCTCTCATCTACAGTGTTGGCTGTAAACCTATTTATTATTATTCATTAAAATGACTGAGCACCAGTTCATCGTTGCTATATGCTGACTTCACCCATTTCCTCCTATGATGCAACATTTTTCCTGGCATTTTTACCTGATTCATGTCGCTCTTGGTGTGAATAGAGAGGGTGTGTTAAAATTAATTTCAAAATCATTGATTCCTGTTGATAGGCAAAGGCCTTAACCCATAGCTGAGAAAGAGGGGTCCCACCAGTCTTTAAAGGTGCTGTTACGTGTGTGTCTCCAACACAGAGAGCAAATCAACAGGGTGAAGGACAGCGACAGTGTACCTATGGTGCTGGTGGGGAATAAGAGCGACCTGAGTACACGCACTGTGGAGACGCGACAGGCCCAGGAGCTGGCTCGAAGCTACGGTGTTCCCTTTGTTGAGACCTCAGCCAAAACCAGACAGGTATGATAAAAAAGATAGTAACACCAGGGACGTGCAGTCAGGGGAGGCAGGGTTAGGGTTATCATGAAAAGTAAAAAACTAATGATAACATAAAATAAGTTAGTCCAGTTGCCTGTACAAGAAACTTATTTTCTGTATGATTCCAATAATTTTGATCATTTTTCATAGTCAGAATTCCTGAATTTGCACATTTTCTGTTCAAGCACCAGGAACAACTCTGTATTATCCCTCACACACTGGGTATCTGTTGCTGTTTCTCTGCAAATATGTTTGCGGACACATTTATTAAACACCTGGACTTTCCACAGTCTGGTTATTATCTTTAATGAACGTGTTTGACATAGTCAGTCTTACTGATCTGACATGAAACCACAGTGAAAAGGCAGACAGTACCTTGCCGCACTGAAGGGGCACATGTGAGCCCAACAGATGCTTGTTGCAAATGCGTTCTCTCCACTCTCCCGCTACAATAAATGTAACATTCTTTCTTAGCCAAATATGTACCTTAGCTTTGTGTGTGTAAAGAATGCTGATGAGATAAAAAAATGAAAGCAGTAGTCAAATGTGCATGCTGCAAATTGAATAGTGAATAAGCTACTTTATTGGGTTTATATATTTGTAAACCTGACTCTGATTGAGTCAGTGCCTCACCAGCCATGAACCTCACCACACGTCACTGGGTAACACTTATATTTAGTTTGTATGGATGTTTGAGTAAATAAACATCAATATGTATGTAAACTGCAACAAAATAACATGCTATTTGCGTGTGTTTCTGGGGTGCAGGGAGTGGAGGAAGCTTTCTATTCACTGGTGCGGGAAATTAGAAGATATAAGGAGACCAACCGCAGCAATAAGAAGAGCAAGAAGAGTTCTCAAAGACGCTGCTTAATACTATAGCAATCCACACACACACGCACAGAGCACCAGGATCCCTTACGGCACTTGTTTTATGTTCCCTCTCTCACACTGCACCTCCTCTTACTTTGGAGGGTTTCGGGTCTAGCAAAATATATTTTTTACTGCTGTCACAGATTCTTCTAACAGTATGCTGCCACAGGACTTCCCATTAATTCATCTAATGTGCAGTCACTGTTCTGTTTTGATGATGGGAAACAATAGTTTTGGGTTGAATTTTTCTTTTGGTCAGCATATGTGAAAACTTTAATTTGAGAATGTGTTAGACAAAAAAAAACATGTGAAAAGTTATCTGTATAGATAATTATCTTTTGTAGGTATATACATGTGGCCAGTGTGTTTTCAGCCCCGCTTGGTTTTCGGGGATCAAGTGTTTATAGTGGTGCAGCACTGCACTTTGCGCTGTTACATCAGGTTATGATCTGAACTCAAATCTCCACGACTCACTACAGGTGCATTGTTCAGTCTACATCAGACTTCACAAAACAGCAATAAATAGTTGAGGTTTTATTTTTCTTACAAGTGAATGTACTGTAGGGTAGCTTCACCAGTAACAAGAGCCTCGGATCTGTGTTCCAGACACCTAGGTGCACTTTATTCTGAATTTTACTCAAAAATCAGCTGTTTTATCAAACAAATTGTGAACCGTGTTAAGTGACTGGTTGAAAGCCAATTCCTGCTTCCACAATTTCAAGCCTTCATTATAATTGGAAATGTTCTGCTGTTTGCACAATCCACCAAGTCACACTATATTCCAAAGTCCACTTTAGTGCTATTTTTTTCCCCAAGTCCCCATGGCAGTGCTTGCAGTTAACTTTGTCCAGAGCACATATGTGCAAATATCCATGTGATGACATGAACCCTCAAACCAGTGTTAAATTGGGTGATGGTCATTAAGTCTGATCATGCATGATGCTGGATGAGCACATTAAATTTTGTGTTTATCTTCTAAAAAGACCTGGGTTCACAACCCGATCTGACCAAGAGCCTTTCTGCATGGAGTTTGCACGTTCTTCCCGTGTGTGTATGGGTTTTCACCGGTCCTCTGGTTTCCTTCCACAAACACACTAAATTGCCTAGACAGTCAATGTGAGAGTGAATGGTTGTTTGTCTATGTGTGTTGACCCTGAGTTGGACTGGTGACCTGTCTAGAGTGTACCCCCAACCCTCAAGTGGAGGATGAAGTGGTAGACAATGGATGGATGGCGTTCTTTGATAATTACTTTTAATTGACTAACTATTGATGGACTGGCGACCTTGTCCAAGGTGTACCCTGCCTCTCGCCCTATGTCAGCTGGAGTTAGGCAACAGTACCCCCCGTGACCCTTAGTGGATAAAGCGGTAGAAAATGAGTGAGTGAGAGACTATTTTTGTAGTTTTGCAAAAAGTTTTCTCCAACTTACATGACTAGCATCTGCTTTAAGAAAGTGCTTTCCACATGATGTCATCCATATTCAAGGCTAACTTTTGAATTTAATGTAATACAAATATTTGATTTGATCCAAACACACCTGTCACCTACAGCTATGTTAACTCTGTATTGCACTCTTCTGTAACCAACAAGTAAATGTCTGTAGCTTTTATGGCTCGTCTGTTTTGTTTAATCAAGATCAACTTTGGTGTTTTGACAAAAGACAGTAATGAAAAGAAACATGTCAGACACAAAAACCAAGCTGAGAATTTACCCCAGTTCTGATTTGTAACCTTTGATAATATAGATCTCCTCTCCTAATCCAATCTCCAGTCTTGTCCCTCAGTTTGTGCTGAGTTTGAGGAAGATCAACATTACAGTGAAGAGGCTGGTTTGAGGTTTAAGAAAGGAAGGCATTCATTGTAATGTTGATTTATTTACTTTACAAAAAGATAGTCATAGTGGAAAATATAAAAAAAAAAAAAATAGTACAATATTTTTGCATTTTTACAAGCACCCAAAGACTGAAAGTGTAGAGTGGAAAAAAACGAGTCCCAAAAAAAGCAAGGCACAGGAGTGTTTTTTCCACCTCTTTCTCACCATCCAAAACGAGACACCAGCTTGCTCTGGTCCTCCAAATCCTTCTGAACTTTCTTCCTCATGTAGAAGATGGGACAGTCCCGGCTGCAGCAGAGAAGAGAGCAAGAGCTTTATTTTGGCATAAAAGGACCATGTGTAGCTTACTCATAGTATTAGACATGCTTGTTTGGGTGTATGTACCTGGTACAGAGCACATCCTCATGCAGGGAGCCTTGACAACGCTGACACTGAGTCCATAGACGGGAAAAACGTTCTTCGAGTGCATTCAAGTGAAAGATCTGCAATTTACAGTCTACATGTTACCAAAAAGTCAGATATTTGCTTTTAGATGTTATTTAATTCTTCAGTTACAAAATTTAAAAAAATATTCTGAAGAATTTGATTAGATAGTATTTTACTAGAATTTTTAGAAAAAAAAAAAACACAATTCAAATCAGCAGATAGACAAGCTAACATGTCCTGCAGTGAAATGTGATGCAACAAAATAAACTTTATCAGATTCTTAGTAGTTCCTTCTTAAGTTTTCTGAGGAGCCATTAGTGTAATGTGATGAAAAACCAAATAAACTTCAATGCACTGTTGGGGAAGAAATTAAATGTTCATTTATTTATGTCATTTAGCATCTTGCCTACCTCCTTTTGGTACAGTTCAGACTCCTTCTTCTTACAGAAGTCACACACTGCCGCTGTAGTAACACAGATGTTAAAATTTTGTACATTAATTCCCCTTCAACACAAGTGTTCTCTGTATAATAAGCCTGGCCCAAAGCCAACAAATGAAAAGCTATTTTCCAGGAGGAAAAACATGCCGTTTAAAATTACTTAAAAATAAATAATAATTTAAAAAGGGGAATTGAAAGTAGAGAAAAATACTAAGTACACTTACTGTCCGTCTTCAGCACAGCTTTGCAGCCGATACAGGTGCTTCTCTTCTGAGTAAATGCCATGAGGCCTCCAACTTTTGAGGTCAGTACAGTCTTGCAGCGTGTGTGGTCACCCTCTAACAGAGAGCACATAATCAACAGTGATGTCAAGATCCAAATAGCATACATTTTGGCTCCAGCCTGCAGATGCCAACAAGTATATTTAGTCGTTATAGTTGCGCTATAAGGGTAGAGCTTCAGTGGTCAAACAGTAGTCTGTTTTCATGATTCTTTAGTGTCAAATACATAAAATGAAAAAAAAAAAAAAAAAACACTAACAAACTAATGGTAGCGAACGTGCCTTGGAATCTATAGCAAAAACAGGTTAATTAGTTAATTTTAATGTCATTAAAAGGTGACCAAAGTGAAACGGGTCATGAACTAGTGTTGGAAACATTTTGGCTAATGTAATTACACTTTCAACAAAATATAAAACATTAGTCTTATAGATGATAAAAACCATATTCCTTGTATGCATATGTATGCGAGTGTGTGTGTATATGCACGCTTACTGAGCAGGATGCTCTCTGCCTTGCTCTCTCCCAGGATAGGCTCAAATATTCTCAGCAATGGCTTGGACAGCTGCTGTTCCAGATAATATTGAGTGTCTATGGGAATGTTGTTTTCCAGCACATAGATTGGGTCCTGAAGCAACAGGCAGTCAGGATTATTATCAGGATTTACACATTCTAAATCAAATAAAACAAAGATAAAAAAAAACAGTGAAAAGATAACATTACAGACCTCTGACTTCATGTAAGCTGCTACTCCCTTTGCAGCCTTAATGATGACATAGGGAACTCGATCTCCCAGGTTGGGGGCGCTGCCTGCATCCCTCTTCCTCATCCTAAAATGCATCAGTATTATTGAGTCAGTTCACCCATATCATGTAATATTTCCTAGGGCTGCAATAATTACTCAATTATTAATCAATAACTAGATTAATTTCAACTATTTTGATTGTGGATTTGATCACTTCAAGTGTTTGTTTGTTTTTGTTTTATTTTCCCTTTAGACATTATTTAAAGTTAAACAGGCTCTGTGTCTAGTACATGTAAAATCAGACCTCTCTGCCAGCTCCACGTGTGCCTGTTTGCCAGCGTACTCCTGGGCAGTGCGTGTTAGCTCCTTCGTGATAACCAGTTGGCTGATGTCAATGCGATTACAAAGAAGGTCTGATATCACTTCTTTGGCATGAGCCACTGCCCCCTGGGGATCCCTAACAAACACACGGCAACAGCTATAATTAGTTATACAATCGATCACCAGCTTTGGTAAAAGTTCAACAAATAAGATAAAGGGTGGGATGAAAGACTGTTTTCTTCTTGAGACACACGTTTAATACAGTAATTGCAGATATTTGTCTATTTTTAAAAGGCATGATTAAACTGAGTTGTATTAGCTCTATTAAATGAAACTGAGTGGATGGAAGCACAGGAGTATCTCTTAAAAGATGATGTGCCATGTGCATGTGTGTACCTGTCGATGAGGACTCTTTGCAGACAGGTGCCGATAAGGTTAGCCACCAGGGGGCAGTTATCTCGGCGGACAGTCTCGATGCCTTTACAGTCCATCTTGTCGTGTGTGTCTTGACTGGAGGAGAAATACAGGCCAGCATAGCGCTTCTTGTTGATCAGTAGGTATGGATAGTATACCTGTGAACGTGACAAAGATCAGCTCAGGACACTTAAGATAAGCAAAGCATGCTTTACTAGCTTTTGACAGAGTAAAGATTATTTTGTTGAAAGGTAAAACCCTTAATTGTGAGTAATTAAGGCTTAAGCATGCATGCGTTTTATTCATGTTTATTTATATTTTGATTTATTTATCATAAGTAGAGTGCAACTTCTGTTGCTTTAACATTTCTGAGGCAGCTCTTTGGAATTTTGAAATAATCAAATAAATCTGTAAGTCAAGTAACATTGGTAAAAGTTGCTTTACATTCTTAACATGGACTTCAAACTCTTGTAAATGATTATGAGCAAAATAATAGATTTTTAACATGTGATAATTGCAATTAACTGTTGAAGATCTGAGATTGATTGCGATTAAGAAAAAAAATTATTGACAGTCAAAACCCATAGAGTTTCCTTTGCACAGTGTGCTGATAAATGAACTGGTCTTTGAAGGTTCTCATCCAAGTCATTGTTATCTATAAATGAAATTTTACCTTCTCAAACTCCAGTTTGATTGGTGGAGTGAAATGTGATGACACCCACTCTGCTGCCTCCTTCCCGATATCCATAGCCTCCTTTACTGTTGCAACTCCAAGCTTTACCATTACAGAGTCTGTGTCCCCATAGATAACCTTAACATCAAAGAAACACACACAGCTTTAAATTACAGAGAGGAACAATTGTAATATGTTGACTATTTAAAGGGTCAACCAGAAATAAAGGAGTGGTCCAGTGTTCCTCACCTTGGCATCACCTTGGTAACCATTGGAAATGGTGTACCTGGACTCCACCAGCTGTTTGGTTTGTTCAATCATCTGCCTTCCAAAGCCTGTGACACTCTGGATGGGACATGCAAAAATACTATTTAATTTAACTGTTGTATTCAAATATACTTTTCTCTGGCCATGGATCAAAAAAGTTCTCAACTCTCTGTGTGGATTTTATCTAACTGTATCTAACTAGGTCAACTTTGCACTAAGCAGCGTAAGACAGCCTGCTGTGGTTGACTTTCACATCTGCAGTGAATCTTTGCATTTGACTCTTCAACCTACATTTCTTATCCACCTGTTCTGTGGCTTCTTTTGAAACTCTAATCTTTGCTCTACATCTTTGTTGTCTCTTGCTTTTGATCTGAATTTGCATTCTTGCAGATCAGTGCAGAGAGCATTGACTAATATGTGGGAACTTTAGGACCAAAGAAAAACATTTGTGTAAAACCATAATTATAAACACACATTGATGGTCTGGGGGGTAGTTTTCCTTTATACATTTACTAGTTTCATTTATAAACATGTCAACAAGAGCACAGTCACTTGTATCAGACCTGAAAAGATGATTATTCCACTTGTCACAAAGAGTCAAGTACTCACTTGGGAGATCTCCAGACAGGGCAGCTTGCCCACTTGGGCCCCTGTGAAGCCATAAACAGAGTTGGCACTGATTTTCAAGGCCAGCTGACGTCCATCCAGCACCTGCTTCTTGAAAGGGTCTGTTTCCTTCTTCAGCTCTGTTTTAGCCCTGTGGAAACATAGTGGGACAAGTTGAGAAGGGAGTCACAACAAAAGGGAAAACTTCAATCTCTACTTGTGTTTTAGCAGCAACAAAGTACCATGGCTGTGTACTTCACTGCTAAGTATTCACTAAAGTGCAGCTCAATTTGATGTGATGTATTTCAAGAATTTCAGACCTCTTTCTGGCAGACAGCAGGTTCTCCAGGATTTCAGGTAGAAGTCCTTTCCTCATGGAACTCTTCACAAACAGATCACCAGTCGGAGTTTTGATGAAGTCCTCTGGTGAAAGACTAAAGACACACAACCTCTTCAGCTCTTACTGGACACGTTGTCAACATATTTGGACATCCAAATATTCTGTGACTACACACCTCCCCCTACAAGTGAAATGCCCCATCTACCAGTGTTTGCATCCAACCTCCTTGGCAGAGGACATGAAAAAAGAAATGCTTACCCTAATTTCTCCACTGAGCCCTTCTGCAGTAAGGTGGTGTAGCACAGGTTGTGTGCCATCATGATGGATGGATACAAAGAGGAGAAATCCAGGGTGGCAATGGGAACACTGTAGTACCTTTAAAGTGAGGAAGGGGGTGATAGAAAAGGACAATGACAAGCTTAACAGTACATACAAAAAACACCAAGACCACGACTAAGACCTTGAAAGTGAGATAGTACATTTCACAGGGATTATCCTCTAATAATTTAACAAACAAGACAAGAAAGTAGAACAAACACCAAACATATATACCCTTTCTCTGGCTCAATGACAGTTGCTCCTGTGTAGTCCTCTCCACCCTCTGTCTTTACAACAGGCATGACCAGGTCCTGTTTCATGGCCTAAACATGCACAGATATTTCCAGGTTTTTTTCATCTTAAAGACTAAGTGTTTACAAGAATTTTATCTCAATGTCTGTCCCATGTGTCTGCCTTTTTTACCTGTCGCAGCAACTGGGAGACAACTTTGATTTGCTGTCCTCTTGACAGCAGGTATGTGAGAGGCACACCGGTCACTCTGGCCATCTCCATATAGTTAATCACACACATAAGCTTCTGCAGGAGACGCAGTGGGAGGTAGGCATCTTTCAGGCAGTATACAGCTAAACGTCTGCGAGTCTGTTCATTGCCATTCTGAGATAAAGGATAAGAGGAGTACAATGGGTGAGTGACAACAGCAGGAACTCAACATAAGGCTGGAGCTTTTAAAGTCAAATTTGTTCTCTATGTCACAAGACGGTTACCTGCAGATCAGTGATGATGGAGTGCTGTACATCTTCCTTCTGTTCTTGCAGGAAGTGGAAACTCACAGCATTCAGTGTGTATGAGCGCAGTTTATAGTCCCGGAGGAGAACCTAATAAGACATTTTATATATACAGTATATTTAAAGTATTTTTATCTATGAATACAACATGCATTAACTGTATGGTGCTTTAGCTAATAATTGCATTTTGCAAAATCAAGTGCTAACCTGGAGCAAATCAAACTGAACTCGGCCCTCCATATTTATGGTCTTGTTCTCTCTTCGGCCCATCTGCTTGCTCTGGAAGTTCAGGTCTCGCAAGACTGATTTGATTCCTCGCACTCGGCCCAAGTATGGAAACAGATTCACCTGAAAACCAAAAAGCTCACATTTTACAATACAAGGGGAGGACACAGGTGTATATTTGTCAAGCCATGAAAGGGAGAGCTAAAGTATTTCTACTACAGATGAACTTTAAAATGGTAGCTAGAAGCTTAATATGCTTCTAGACAAAAGAACAAATTGCATTTTGATACTGGACCCAAGTTATAAATTAATGTGGTTTATCTGACCTTTAAAGCAGCTGCTCTGTTGAGCAGGTAGGGAAAGTCAAAGTTTTGAATGTTATATCCAGTGATGATGTCTGGGTCCACTGTCCTCAAAAACTCTGCCCAGCTCTGCTCACACCGACAGAAAACAGACACACCAACACAACATTACTAAAGAAAATTAATCAATATTTCTTTATCACTTCCTTACTGAGACAGACATATTCACCTGCAGAAGCTGTTTCTCCTGTGTGAAGCATAATATCTGAGAGCCCACAATGCTGGCGCAGGACTGGAGGGTGAACACAGTGCGAATGAAGGGCTCTGTCTCACCCTGACGCTGCACCATAGAAGCTATCTGAATCACAGGATCTTTATCTGGCTCTGGGAAGATTCCTGAAGAGAAAAAGTTAACACCAGCATTAAGGTCTGCATTTGCCTTAAACCAAATTTTATCTGTGTGTTTGTATGTTTAAAAAGTATGCTGTGTAATAATAATCACAGCAATAAAGTAAAAGCCCCACCTTTTCTTCCTGCACACTCAATGTCAAAGCTAAGGACCCTGAGAGGTGCAATCCTCTGCCAGTCTCCCTCTGCTGGGTGACTTATCAAATCTGTCCAACTCACATCCACCTCATACTGACACAAGGACACCTTTAGGAAGTTAATCGGGGAGAAAATTAATTTTACAAAAAAATTCAAAGACTGTGTGATGGTATTTTAAAGGAAGTAAACAATGGCCATTGTAGTATAGCAACCAGTGGGTCAACAACCATGAGGAATAAAGACATACTGTAGTTGTTGATATAAAAAAAAAATGCGCCTACCTTTCCTGGGTATCGAGAATGTGTTTCCTCCATGCTCTTCTCCTTTCGCACTCTGTACTTGCCTTTAGGAAGTTCAATCCAGCAGCATCCAACCACATCACTGTCTACCATAAACCTGACAACACAAAATGGTTAATTCATCGGAAAAATGAAAATTTCCTTCCTCATCACTGGTAAGGGACTAAAAGTCGAGAGATTTCAGTAGCAGAGTGTATAATATAATGAATAAAAGACACAATATGGCTACAAAACTGCCAACAGATACTAGAAATACAATGATAAAAAAAACAATGTTTAACCAAAAAAATACATATATAAATTAAGGTACATACATGGTATAATGTGCTTAAAATATCTACAGAAATTAATATTTGAGATGGATGTAACATTTAGTACCATATGTTATGTTAGGCTGGCTTCATCCAAAAATATCAGTGTGCATTGAAGAATTTTAAGCATACGCACCTGATTTCAAAGTCTATATTAGCCTCGTACGACTGAAAACTCTGGATGGGGAAAGGTCCAAACTTGATGCCCTGTTCCAGTAGTCTCTTTGCAGGGGCAATGAGACGAGGCATGGCCATGGTAATGCGCAAGAAAACCAGATTGCGTTTACCATGGTAACCATACATGCCTGTAAGAAAAGGAAATCCTTAGATCCACAAATGATGATCATCACTTAGAATCATTCTATTGTATTAGTACAAAAACAATAATGAAATAAAGTAACATCTGTAACAGCTTCATGGTTGTTTAAAATAAGTTTGCACTAGGATAGAGACTCATTTTACATGCTTAACACATCTGAACAACAATTTCTTCTAAGTACATAGAAATCATTTGTCCTCACTCTCTTTGTGAGTGATGTCTACAGCCAACACTGTGATGGAGATGTTGTCTTTATTGGATCGCATGTCCTTCAGCACAGCAGAGTTCAGTTCTCTTTTAAATTCACCCAAGTAATCAGATGTGAAACCTTTTCAAAGTAAACAGAAAGAGGGAGAATTTTGCGATCAATTACAATTAAACATGCTTTACTTTTACCCCTAAAGGTGACAGTTCAGATGAGTGTTCTACTCAGAATAATGGCAATTCCTAAAACTACTGCACAAAACAAAGGTGATAAAAAAAGATTTTTACACTCACACTAGCATATGAAAAAGAATACCTGCCACTCACCACTTGGTGCAGGAACATAGAAGTAAGGTGCAAAACCATGAACATGGCAGCAAACGCTGTTGCCGCTGTCAGTCACCCCAAACATACGAATGATCGGGACTTTTCCCTGCGATTGGCCAGGCATGCCCTCCACTGCAGCACCTGCATAACACAAAATAAAACCAAATTTGAAACCATGCCTTTGCATATATTTAAACCCATTTCATGTTGGGGTGGCTTATTGTGTCCATGGGCAGGAAAATTAACTCCTAAAATGCTCCTGGTCTCTGTGCGGGCAACGTGTGGAGGCGTGGGAATGATGTGCGATAGAAAAAAAACGCTCTGTGAATGCGTGTGTGTGTGAAGGTGTGTGAATGAGAGAAATGCAGAACTGTAGCACTTTGAGTGGACAGCCACTCTTTAGTAATTACCTAAATAATAGTCCAGATCAATCTGCTGAAAAACCAAAGTATCAGATGATGGCTCCAGTAAAGGGGCATGAGGTCGTGGCCATCGAGGGTTAAGGTCAGCTGAGAAGAGGTCACCTGAAAGAAAAATATAATATAAATATTAAATATTTATCATGGTGATGATACTGACCACTGAGAGACTTGTCAAAGCTGAATTAACACAAAAAAAGATTTGTTTCTTTTGATGATGGTTCATCTGTCAGCATTTATTAATGGCAGCAGCATTGTTACCAATGCAAAGCAACACATACTTCATTTCCTTCATGACCGGATTAGGATTATGTAGTAGATGCAGATTATGTAGTAGAACAGAAACTTTATTTTTATACTATTGGTGGTTTTGAAGAATAATTAGTGTCAAGCAAAAAAAAAATATAAGCATAAGGGTGTGAAATATAGACTTAACATTAGATGAGTTTAACATTTTAGTACGTTTGGTATGGTTATCGAGTTATGGAGATAACTGCAGGTTATTAGCATTTCTTCCCAACCCAAAGTGTACTCATTCCACCTGTGACTGATGTTTAGTGCAACACTCACCAACAGGAATAACGTCATGGCCTGCCTGTCCCTCCATATCCTCTGCCTCCATCTCCGCTTCATCAAACATTGACAATTCCTCTTCAAACTGTGATGGACCATCTTCCCATTCGCTGGTTGTTTTACCCCGTTTGGCCTGAGATGCACCACCCATAAACGGGCCACCGTTGCGTCTTTTAAAATCCATGCCTACAATAAACTTTGTAAGGACAACAGTGAGTTAATAGTTCAAGCAGACAACATTATTGAAATAATGTAACAATGAAAATTTAAATTAAAATTGCATTGTGCTATTTTAGCGTGCTGTCACAACCTTTAAAGAAACTAATATTTTGGAAGCAGGAACAACACAGACAAGAAACAATAGCCGACCACACATGGTTATATTCCTTGTAGTGAATAATTATTTTCACATGAAAGTGAATATAATGTAGTCACAGTGTTGTCAGTAATAAAAGGGTGTTTTGTTGGCATTACATGACAGAAGAAATAATAGATAAAGTGTGGAAATGTAGCAGTGTGTGTGGAATTGGCAACAAATACTATTATTTTCCAATCGTGCTAAGTTTTTAGTGATGACCTGAATGTCTTGTTTATTAAAAAACAGCTATTTCAGTGAATTCCACTCACACGTTATGTTGATGTTAAAGGCGCCTGCCAATCAAAGTTACATGAGTTAGGCTTTGTACAATTCAGTGGTACTGAGAAAGGTTTGATGCGTGTGTCAGATGGAATACAGTACAATAATATGGCAAAGGGAATAATAGAAAGATACTCTGGAAAAAAATTAGTTATGAAAAATATACAGCACCAAAGCTGTGATATTTTTAACACTTGCTTAGAAAAATTCAACATGTTATAAGGGGGACATTAGTACAACTGCCAAACAAGTGTTGGTTATTAATTGACTACTTAATTAATAACTATTTTGTTTGAGTGGATGATTAATTAATCTGATTAATTTTGGTTTGTGGATGAACTACTTTTGTAACTGAGGAGTAATGATAGGTTTAGACCATGTGTCAGATTGGTACAATAACATGACAAACGGAAGAATAGATAACAAGTTATATGCAGTGCATCCGATACATTCGGTCATACATTACTAGAAGGTCATGCTGTGAGACAAACATCTCTGTTGTACAAACTGTAATATCGGCCATTACAGAGGTTGTTTCCCCTCACAACGGTTGCATAGTTACAGTTCCCATCCTGTACGTAGCGCGCTAGTTCTATGCCAGTTAGGCGCAACTATTGATGATAATTCACTCGCGTGTGGACAATGTTAACTCTGTTAGAAGTTAACCTCGATGTTCCCGAGATTTAATCGATGTTGGGTTAATTAAGTCCACGACATCTGCTTTGTTTTGTTGCGAGCTAAAGTAGCAAGCTAGCAAGCGCACGGGTTTTTACCACACAAAAAAACACTAAACACAGTGGGAGACTCACCTGCGTAAACTCTGTCCACACCACTGTCCCCGGCTGCTACTGTGTCTGACTTACAAACTCATTAATACCGGACACGTTCACTTGTTCACCGCAGCCCTCCACTGACAGCAGCTCCCGCCACTCGTCTTTAATTTGTGAACTTTCACCGGAGAGAGCGCGGTAAAGTTCCGCTATGTTCCTAGGTTCGATGGTAAAGGATTGGACAGTGACGTCACGGATAAGGCGGAAACGCGGCGAGTATAGAGGAGGAAGTTGACGGCACCTAGTACATTAAAAAGACCGCGGATTCCCGGCAAAATGACGTCAGAGCGCAAAGGAGGGAAAAGCGCCACAGTCAAATTAAATCTCTTTATATTCGTTTGATAGATAGATAGATAGATAGATAGATAGATAGATAGATAGATAGATAGATAGATAGATAGATAGATAGATAGATAGATTAAATTTATTAGTATTATACATTTCCTTGAAAGTTGGTGAAGCCCTCTGATCACCCCATCCAGACACATGCCAACACTACTGAAGCTGGCAGGAGGATGGTGCCATGCTCAGTGACACTTCAGCACTGCAGATTGTCTTTTTCTGGATGGGCTATTGACACCATGTGACAACAGGGTCATTGCTTATTTTCAGCAGCCTCACCAATATAGACTCAGCCCATGTGATCATAGGTGGGTGGACATGGGGTAAGACGCATAGCAGCCAGAGGAAAACTAACTATAAGGTTACCATAGGATACATGACAGTCATGTGGTACGTGAGCTTCCTCTGGTGGTACTTGAAGGAAATTCAGATAGATACCACGGTAATGGACCGGAGTGGAGCAGAGGAACTTTGACCAGAGTGTGTAGACAATGAAGCAAATAACAAAAAAATAACAAACAAACAAAAAATTAATTAAACAATAATAATTACAGTCACCTTATTTCTCGCTCCATCTTAATCTAATTTTGCTGAACCATTGTGTGAAATGTGAGAAAGAGGAGGATGATGAGTGAGCAAATTATCTTCTTGGGAATAAATCTGGCCCCTGTGAAAAGTAGCTGTCTTTGCTAGGCCTATTTTCACCACTGTATTTTAACAATGGCAATAATGGTGTTACTTTGAGAACTCCGTATTTTTTCAGGTGGCACTTAGTATAAAAAGAGAACTACTGCTGGGCCTGGAACTCCACTTTATTATTTATACCTTACCTTTTTTTATTATTATTGTTATAACCTTACATTTTAACTACCTTTATTCATTCTAACCACTTTTATATTTTTAACTTCACACATAGTATTTGCAAACTACATACAATTTGGCACTTAAACATGCAACCTCCACTTTAAATGTCTCAGGAATGGGAGGGGGGGGGGTATGTGTATTTTTACATTGTCATTG
Source organism: Brachirus orientalis (assembly GCA_016785285.1). Taxonomy (NCBI): domain Eukaryota; kingdom Metazoa; phylum Chordata; class Actinopteri; order Pleuronectiformes; family Soleidae; genus Brachirus; species Brachirus orientalis. Next base: position 5,015,590 of record JAFBJR010000367.1, on the reverse strand, counting down.
TCTGTAAAATAAATTCTCATTTTTTGTCAAATTAAAAAGAGGAGGAGGAAGAATCCAGAGTGGAGGAAATCTGGAAGAACCACAACCTTAGACTTAGTGACATCTTATGGTGAGACTGCAGATTGTAACAAAGAGATGACTGTGTTAGAGGCCTTGAGATTGCAGTAACACACATTAACTATATATCCCCTGTACATAATGTCTCAGGGATATGAGAGTTTTAACTGGTAGCAAATACCGCATGCATACAATTATGTTTTGATTCATCTATCAAACAGATATTAATTATCTTGAAAATGGGCAAACTGTGTTCTTGCAGTGATTTATACTGAGGGATCGTGATTGTTTACCCTCTTTAAAAAGTGGGTCCACATATAAAATGTTTGGGAAACTCACTGTATGTTGGCTGGCGATGCAATGGCAATCTGTGACCCTGAAATGGAGGGTAAAGCAGCAGACGCTGAATGAATGGAGAGAGAGAACAACTCTTCTCCCTCCTCATAGGATAAAAACACAGTTACCCATGTAATTTCTTTTGAATGGATGAAACAATAATTCATCAAACGCTGCAGCTCATTGTAAGCACTCTGCTCAGCCAATTGTGTTACCTGGCTGAAGAAAACACCCAATGGGCGGACACTCCAGAGGAGACCGGGCCCAATGAGAGTCAAGCTCATGAATAAAGCGGCAGCTGCGACCCCGGATACACACATGCGGCCCAATCCGCTCCTGCACAGCGTGCAGAGTGGGCGGAGCGTCGGCCTCTGCGTGACAGCAGCGGACAGCAAACCTGCACCAAGCCAATGTGGTACATTGGCATTTAACTCCAGCCGCCGCCCCCTTTTTCTGCACACACACACACACACACACACACACTGCGCTGTTTCTGTGTGAAGACCGCGACAACTGCTCGTGTTGATTCATCGTCGTGGAGTTGGAACAAACCTGAGGGTGAGTGGACGTTTCTCTCTCTCTCTCTCTGTGTGTGTGTTTTTATCTTTGACTCATTGAATGATAACCAACAGTTACTTCCTCAATGGACGCGTCCGCGCGTCGGGACTCGGTGTCCTCTGCGCGCTCCCGCTGCTGGATTTGCAGTAGGTGCCTGATGTCACGTTCACCTCTCAACTAAACTAAGCACACACACGACGAGGCGTCTTTTTGAGCCGTTCGTCAGTTAGAAATGACAAAGACACTGTTACATGGAAGAGCCGCGTCACCCACGGCTTGATTCTGGACCTTGATGGGAGGGTTCCGGTCAATTCCCTGTGTAATTACAGGCCCACTGGACAGTACAAAAGTACTAATAATAACAATAATAATGATACCACTACTAATAATGATTAAGACCTTATTGACATTGCTCTTTTTAAAACACACTGTACTTACTTTGTGCTTTAGACCATAGCAATTAATTAAAGTTTACATTTTAACCTATATTTAACACTGAGCTCAAGACCACTTTTTCAAAGAAAGATTTGAGAACCAGGACCAATTATTTAACAGACAGATAGAAAATGTACTGATTCCCCAAAACAGGGAATGTATGTGTCAAAGCAGAACTGGTTTTAGGCACATAACACAAACTATTAAAATATAAACTGGAGAAAAATATAAAACACGAAATACAGATTTGGCACACATACCACAAGGAAATATCAGTGTCAACCTGAAAAAAGAAGTTTCCAGCACCAAAAGATACATCAGATAATACTGATGACTTTGAAACTTCCTGGGGAAATGTAGCATTCAAGATTGGTGTTCATGTCACTGAAGTAATGCATAGTGCCTGAAACTAGTGCAAAACATGCAAAGGTAAAATGTAACCAAAATATGAAAGTATAAGATATAATCAAAAATTAAAATAAATAAATAAAAAGATGCTGACAATTAAAAACCCTACTGCCATACAATAAAAATTAGTTTTAGGAAATTTAAAAGATGATGCCATGGTAATAAAAGTCGACAAGGTCGTTAATGTGTTTGTACGTCAGTTGAAGTCCCTGTAAGAAAAGAGACATCGTCGGATGGACCACTTCACCTGTCCACTTCCATCACTGTGGCACTGACTCACTGAGTTCATGTAAAAGTGCTTGTTGTTGGTTCACGCGCATGTTTGAGCTTCAGTGTGGAGTGTGACACGCCTCCACTGTTTCAGACTCAACGTGACCTGAGGGAGCAACCTTTTTTCTTAACATTAAATGAATTGAATAGCCTCAGACAGGCTCATTTAAAATCCACGTTTATTGGAGCACTTACAAAAGAACATAAAAGCAGCAGGGGTGCTAAATAGTGTCCCAATAAATGAATAATTTCCCATCAAAAGCAGCAGGGGGAGGTGCACAGAAGCAACAGTTTTCAGCTTACATAGCTCTCTCTCTGTTTAATTGTCACTTCACTTCCCTTTGGTTTCCCTTCGGTCTGTGGATTGCTTCAGCAAGAAAACTTGAATCAGGGCCACAAGTTTTAAATTTTACCAGACCGACAACTGAGCAGTCGCTTTGTTCTCCTCTGCTTCGTTTCAGCAGGACATCATGGGCCTCTGGTCGTCCAGTCTATTTTTTTTTATTCTCAGTACTTTTGTATAGATGCTTAAAGCTGAAGTGAAGGGGCCCAGCCTCCTTATGAGCCCTCATGGTACCGGGTCTGCACTCTTTCCACATTTACTTTTTTGTAAGAGGAAGTCAACCTTAAATTTCAGTTGAAGACGAGCATGTACGAGCAGGACTGTCTGACATCACAGGCCAAAGATGTGTGAGTCTGTGTGCGTGTGTGAGAGAGAGAGAGATGTGGAAACTCGAAACCTGAAAAGCATAGTCACTGAGAGGGACATGGGAGACATCTTGTGTTCAACAATTCAAAAAATAATAATAATAATAATTCTACCCAAATATTTTTGTTTTGTTTTTTGTGAAGGAAAACTAGATTCATGTTAAGGATAGTGATGCAATCTTAAGGACAAATATGAGTTAAAGGTGGGAGATGTTTAATTTTGATATAAAACACACAGATACCATGCAAATGGGGGAAAGTTTCTTTGAGATACTGTAATGTCATCATATTGAACTGCACTCCAGCATCAGGCCAATCTGGTTTATCTGGGCTTCTGTCAGTTTGTGGTGAAGTGAATTTCCCAAAATTGAACTCATTATCTTGTATGCTCATTTCATCCACTGCTATCATCATTGAGCAGTGAGTATAGACAGACTACAGTTTAAGTGAGTAGTCCACAAATCTGTAGTGGAGGAGTCACTGTGTAGCCCTTTCTTGGTTGTTAAAGAGTATGCAACACACTGTATTTATTCACAGCAGCAAATGTGCCACACTGTAAACAGCTGGATCACGGTTACACCTGATCGGTGCCCCATGTGCCCTTGGTTCAAGAGGATTAACCTCTCAAACCCAGTTGTATTTTAGTCTTACACTGAGGAGGAATGCTCTTTTGATTTTTCTAAGTTTTACAGTGGAGTGCAGTAACTTGACATGACTTTTTTTCCTCACAGAGATAAAACCTTATGTAAAGATATGCATATCTGCACATGTGCGTTTTACATGGTTTAACAGTCAGAACAGGCCCTTTGACCATCTCTGATCGTAAACAAGTCGGCACGCACCCTATGATGGATCCTGTGTGTCTGTGTTGTTTAAAGACAGACACAGGTTACTGCATGTTATTAGGTTACTATGGAAAAGGAAAGATTATTAAGTATAGATTTAATAATTTGTATTTACACAGAATAATATATCAGTGTTTCCGCAATTAAAACAAAGAAGAAATTAATAAAGATTAAAAGGGACTTTTGTGGAACTGGGTAAATTTGCTTAAGATTTATTTACTACATGCATAATATGACATGACTCATTAATTGAACATGCATTTTACCCAGTTGGTAAACTAGTCAGAAAAGATTACTGTATATATTGTGTACGTATTACTATAGTATATTGTGAATTGGGTCTCTATAGTTTGCCATCTTTTAACAAATGGCCACCTTTTAAATGTTTCAAAAAACAATGGTTTAGAAAGTTTTTCCCCCCACACTTTTCCCATGAGTGTGTGTTGCATTGCTGCTTTGCTTTCACCTTCTTCCAAGCTCATCACACACCAGCTCCACGAGGGTAAATCCGGAGCATCACCATCATCATGTGAAGCCACGTTTCTTCTCAAGTAATGGCAGAGTCTTTTACTGTAGGATGAACCTCAGGTTAAGCTTTTTCTCACCACTGTAGTCGAAATGCACTGCAACTCTGAAAAGAAAAGTGATCAGCAATAGTTGGAACACCTGAAATGCTTTCTTTAACCTTCAAGGCTTCATCTGCATAGGTTGCTACCGCAAAGATGAACTGCACAAAGCATGAAAGAGACAGGTTTTCTTATACAGTATTATTATTTTTCAGGGTCCATTATTGATTCAATTTTTATACTCTCCACTTACATTTGCATCATTGTCTTGAACTGATTACATTTCTGTAAAAACCTGGAAACATGATTTGGATCACCACAGTTTACCCTGGGATTGATCGTAGTGTAACAAAACTGAGATCAATGTAACAGGAGCAGGAGAAACAGGGTGTGTAAGTCAATGATAACATACTGGTTTCTTGTTCTTGTGGTTTCATGTTTGCAGAACGATAGTCATAATCATTTTTAAGTTATTTATTCTGGGATTCACTTGGTTCTATTATTGAGAACAGTTTGAACTGATAAATTACAAAACACAAGAATTTTAATGGACAAATTGTCTTATGTAAACAAATAAGGAAGCTCCCGTTTAAGGACTGTGCTTTGTGTTTACCCAGCATGCCGCTGGCTCGCAGCCTATCTGTCACGTCCCTCCCAGGAATGGAGGAGTGGGACGAGGAGTTTGAGTTAGAGGATGCTGTTCTTTTTGAAATTGCCTGGGAGGTCGCTAACAAAGGCAAGTGTGTGCTTGTGTGTGTGTGTGTGTGTGTGTGCGCGCACATGTGCATGCATGTGTGCAAGGGCATGTATTTACAATCCTATTTCAAGATTAGTTGGAACACTTTCTACAAAATGCAATAAAAACTAAACCTGTAAGTTGTCAACCTACAGAAAAAATTGATAAATGCTTTCTAAAATTTCAGGTTGCATTTCTTGATGCAGTGGCCAAATGTGTTACGTGACAATGATTTTGTAAAGTACTCCTGAGCTCATCTGGCTGTCTCCATCACTGTCTCTTATATACTGTAGCACCACCACAGGGCTCTTTATTCATTCACATCACATGGTTTCTGCCCTGATTGTGGTGAATCAAGACCCACCTGTTCAAACTGGCATTTCTACAGTTTTAACTATCATTACTTAATTTAATTAATATTTTTCTTAATGATCTCTTTTCCTTCACCTGAAAAGCACTATAGAAATAAGATTTATTATTATTATTATTATTATTAATGTACCAAGATTTCCCGAGACTCCCTAATTCTTTTCACAGTATAATGTATTGTAGATGAGAGATTAGATTCGTTCTAACTGACAGTTCTCTCATGGTAGATGCCTACTTTGGTAAATGCTCCTCTCATACTCACTGTTCATACCCTCACCTGTGAGCAGTTAACCTGCTAGTTATGGAGCCTTTCACCACAGTGTTGTTTTGTTTTGTTTTGTTTTTTTTTAAATGTGTTGCAGCCGTCACATTCAGTTTTTATTTTTCTGTCTTTGTTAAACAAAGGTTTAGCTGATTAAACCTTGAATTACAGTAAATATTTGATACATACAGTTTTAACTGCATTTCACATGTCCCAACTTAATGGAAATGGGTTTTTTACATTTAAAAATTGTATTTCCAACATTGCTTGACATGTTTAGTCAGGGATTTGCGCTCTTAAGTTTTTGTTTCATTAGGATTTATCATTGTACCCATAGGGCTGAATAACATTGTAACTTTGTGTTGACGTCGTGTGCGTATGTGTGGCATGTTTGCTGCACACGTGAAGTTGGAGGCATCTACACCGTCATCCAAACCAAAGCCCGTCTGACCGCAGAGGAATGGGGGGAGAACTATTTCCTGGTTGGTCCCTATGTGGAAAGCAACGTGCGCACACAGGTGGAGCTGATTGAGCCGACCAACCCCACACTGAAGAGAACCATTGACCAGATGAACTCCAGTGGGTGTAAGGTACACTACCACATGCACATAGCAAATACACACATGCACACTGAGTGATCGGAGTTAAAATTGTATGTTCCACACGGGGAACACATTCTTAGCTGGAACACAGAGGTGAGTTTGCACCAGATTGTTGTCTGACTCCATTTTATAACTGCTCAACACTCTGTCCCTGACTCCCTGACCACATCTATAAACACCATGACATTTCCTTGTAAAGGTTAAAGGTTGTATCACTGTCTCTCTGTTTCACACAGACTCTCTCCAGAAATAGATGACTGCCAGTGAGTGAGTGAGTGAGTGAGTGAGTGAGTGATATTTTAAATGCTGCGTCACTGTGGGAGTGCCGAATGGGTCATGGAAGGACTGGTTGGGTTGATGTTTTAAAGGGATATTCAGTGCGTTTCCATGCACAGTCAAGTTGAGCTACAGCTTGTGTCAGTATATAAGCACTAATTTTGCTATGTTTGGATTATTGCAACAGGCTTGATGCCCAGCTGAGCCAAAATCTTTTGAGTGACTCTTAAAACAGTTTGGAGCTCAAATATCAGGTTTATTTAAAAACAAACAAAAAAAAAGAAACACGATCATGTTACTCCTCTTTACACTCTTTATTTGAAAATGATTATAAACAAACTGTAAATATACTATTTATGGTAGTATATTCCATTCTGTGAAGCACTTTGTAAACCAGATTTTGAAAAGTAGTTTATAAAAAAATATTCTATGATCTGATCAATATGCGAGGATAGGAAGTAAATTTTAGAATCTTGATTATTTCCACTTCTCATTCTTTTTATCCCTGCAGGTCTATTTTGGGCGGTGGCTTATTGAAGGCAGCCCCTATGTTATTTTGATTGATGTTGGGTTCACTGCCTGGTCTCTGGACCGCTGGAAAAGCGAGCTTTGGGACCTATGTGCCATCGGCGTGCCTTGGTTCGACCGCGAGGCCAACGATGCTGTGCTGTTTGGCTTCCTAACAGCTTGGCTGCTGGGAGAGGTCAGCAGATCCTGCCAAGTCCTTACACCTTTAGGGGCTGTTCACATGCAGCGGCTTTTGTATGCACAAAGAAATTGATTTCAGTGGAGATGCACACTAAACACATGCGCACACAGATCCACTGTGCACCAAGTTGAATATATTGAAGCCTTTAGGAATGCACAGAGCAGTTTTAACACATCTTTTTAATCTCTGCTCAAAGTCATAGGTCAAATAGGTATTTGTTCCAAATGCAGCTCCTAAATAATTTGATGAATGGGAGAATGCAGATACAGTGGACAGTAAGAAAGCACATCCACACAAGCACCTTGGTTAAAGAAACCTCTGGTTTCTTCCTTGCATTTTTTAAGCATTTTTAGACATTGCACGTGAAGGGTCCTTTAAATTACAAAATTGTGTGTGTGTGATTCACATTGACTCTTTGTTCTTTGCTATCACAGTATGCAGCTCAAAGTGAGGGGCCTCCACACATTGTGGCCCATTTCCATGAGTGGTTGGCCGGCCTGGGCCTGGTGTTGTGCAGACACAGACACCTGCCTGTTGCAACCATCTTCACTACTCATGCTACCCTGCTTGGACGATACTTGTGTGCAGGAAATGTGGACTTCTATAACAATCTTGCACAGGTGTGTTTGTTTTTGGCTGTGAATACATTTTAGTTACACAGGACTTTTCATAAAAAAAAAAAACTAAATTAAAGAGTGGGAAGATGTGATACACATTTGGTTATGCCATAAAAAGGACATAATCAGACAGACTATTTGTATTGTATAGGTAACTTCATTACACTCTCTGCCGTCTTTGCATCTTCTTCAGTTTAACCTGGATAAAGAAGCAGGCGACAGACAGATCTACCATCGCTACTGTTTAGAGCGGGCGGCTGCTCACTGTGCTCACGTCTTCACCACTGTGTCACAAATTACAGCCATTGAGGCAGAGCATCTGTTAAAAAGGAAGCCAGGTGTGTGGAGGGAAACAATGTGTGACACAGATACTTGATAATACAGTATTTCACTCTGTTTTTATTGTATTTACCACGGCTTCTTTATGGAAAGCTATGTTTGAGACTTACTGTGAATGAAATACATTTTTGCCCTTTCTTTCTCTGTGTTGCATTTTGCATCACTTGCAGACATTGTTACTCCCAACGGTCTCAATGTGAAAAAGTTCTCAGCCATGCACGAGTTTCAGAATCTCCACGCTCAGAGCAAGAATCGGATTCAGGAGTTCATCAGAGGACATTTCTATGGGTCAGAATCTACACAGTGCATGTCGCAGTATCACAAAACAGTCAAAACTTCAGCAGCATGCTGAGAGAGGACAAATGTTAAAGGGGATAAACACTAATTCCAAAAACAGTTATTCCGAGTGACATGTGTGGCCATAACGGAAGTGCAGCTTCACTGCTATCCTTCGCAGACACACACACTGATGATCTGTTAATTCATTAGCGTTTAAAAATCTATTAATGCATGAATAATATTACATGCAGCCCCTTCAACTGCTGAAATCAGTGTGTATGGTGTACACTGTGAAAGAAATACTGTATGTTCCACTGTAACTTCCTCTCAGAACTTTTAAGATCTAAAAAAAGAAATAAAACATAAAATGGACATAAAATATCTAATTTATGAAAGCTACGATGTCATAGTAAAAGTATTAATAACTGAATGTCTGCATTGATGGTGATCCAGTCATTCACATTATGTGAAAGATTTTGACTTGTCTTGACCTTTAGGCACCTTGACTTCAATCTGGACAAGTGTTTGTTCCTTTTCATAGCCGGAAGGTACGAGTTCTCCAACAAAGGAGCCGACATCTTCCTGGAAGCTTTAGCCAGACTCAACTATCTGCTGCGAGTAAGTGTGAATGTGTCAGCAGGTGTAGGAGAAGCAGTTTTGATCCTCTACATACCATGTATTAACACCAGATCACACCTGGCCTTAGAATGTGTGACCTGTCATTTTATGTTCTTGCTCAATATGCAGATTCACACATGGGATGTACAGTATGTGTTCACAAAGATCCTGATGTTGTTTTTAGCCAGTCTGATTATACAGATGGTTCCACTGTCTCCTGGTAAAGTACAAACACACAGAGGAAGTACATGGCACAACAATTCCCCTGATCTTGCACTGCTTCTTGGCATCATCTGACCTCGGTCTCTTGATGTTATTTTGATCGAAAGACCCCTAGCTGCAGAAATCACAGACTGCAATGACATTTTTTTTGTCTTTATGTTTGACTACAAAGATGTCATGTCATTCAGAATGACAATAAACGAATCTTGACCTTTTAAATGCCGTACTTTTTATGTGATGTATCTGTTGCAGGTGAACCACAGTGACGTAACTGTCATTGCATTCTTCATCATGCCAGCTCGGACAAATAACTTCAATGTGGAGACTTTAAAGGGCCAGGCAGTCAGAAAACAGCTCTGGTGAGGTTTCATCTTGTATTAAACAAGTTTATGAATGTGAACATTTGCATTTAAAGTCCACTTTGCCTTTATTTAAACCTGAAAATAAGTTTGAAGGCATTTTGCATTATTTTTGTGCCTGACAGGGACACTGCTCACACAGTGAAGGAACGCTTTGGAAAGAAACTTTATGAGTCACTTTTAGTGTAAGTTGACCACATTCAGTCCACTCCCCAAAACAGATTCTGAAAAATATTTATAGTTGTATGATCAAATCAAAGCAAATAAATGATATGAAATGATAATGTACAAAGCATCAGACCTGAGTATACAGACACAGTTAGACTTACAGTTTGTTTGTTCTAGTGGGCAGCTGCCAGATGTGTCAAAGATGCTGGACAAAGAGGATTTCACCATAATGAAGCGTGCCATCTTTGCAACCCAGAGACAAAGTCAGCCTCCTGTCTGCACCCATAACATGCTGGATGACGGCAGCGACCCCATCCTCAACTCTGTCCGTCGCATTGGTCTTTTCAACAGCTCTGCTGATCGTGTCAAGGTAAGTGTCAGTTCCACAATCTTAACAGAACTAAGCAGGTATTTGTAGAATTTGTTACCACCTGGGAACTTTTCAGAATTGCACACATTTTGCTATATTATGGTAAATGCAAACTTCTTTGTCTTTCTTTGCATTAGATAATCTTCCATCCAGAGTTCCTTTCATCCACCTCTCCTTTACTTCCGATGGATTATGAGGAGTTTGTAAGAGGCTGCCATCTTGGTGTCTTTCCCTCTTACTATGAGCCTTGGGGCTACACACCTGGTATGACTCACTCATGCAGACCAAATGTATTCATATGTGTATGTTTATTTATGATATTAAAATGTTAATCTGGCCTCTCTGCACATGTCATTTTCAGCTGAGTGCACAGTCATGGGAATTCCATCGATCTCTACTAACCTGTCAGGCTTCGGCTGCTTCATGGAGGAGCACATAGCAGACCCCTCAGCGTATGGTGCGTTTACTTATGTTTCTTTTATTCCATTTTTCTTTCACAGACAATCTGGTATTACTGAATCTCTGTTTATCATCATGCTGCTTTTCCATCACAGGTATCTACATCCTGGACAGACGGTTTCGGGGTGTCGATGAGTCGTGTCACCAGCTCACTTCCTTCCTGTTTCAGTTTTGCAAGCAGAGCCGTCGGCAGCGGATTATCCAGAGGAACCGTACTGAGCGTCTGAGTGACCTCCTGGACTGGAGATACCTTGGCAGGGTGAGATTGCAAATCCTGAAGATGAATTTCATCCACGAGACCCCTTTGAGATGTCATTGTTTTTTGTGTCCTCTCTCCTGCATTAGTATTATGTGGCTGCTCGTCATATGGCCCTGGCCAAAGCCTTCCCTGACTTTTACATATATGAGCCTCAGGAGCCCACCTCAGTAAGTCAACGTGTGTCTTTGGATGGTAAATATATTCAGCAATGCTCCATTAATGGTATCAAAAATGTCATCTCTCATCTTCAGACCGCAGGCTTCAGTTACCCTCGACCTGCTTCTGTGCCACCATCTCCTGCACTGTCCCGCCACTCCTCTCCTCACCACAGCGAGGCTGAGGACAACGATGATGACGAGCGCTACGATGAGGATCTGGAGGCAGAGAAGGACCGGGTGAACATCCGCCAGCCCCTAACCCTGCCTTTGAAAAACAAGTCCCTTGCTGCCTACGGGGCCAACGGGAACAGCGATGTAGCTTCAAGCGAGAAAAATTGACACAAATGCAGACACACATAGAGTATGTACATTACACGCATTACACATTAAACCTCACTAGTGAACTAATATGGAAAATACTAGTCCCCCCTTGTTCTCACGAACTTTATATAGGAGGGAAGTTGTGAACGTGAGTAATACATTTACAATTGGCTTGTTGTGAAAAATTGCGTCACTGTCAGTGTCTTCCCAACCCATGCATACCTCAGAGTTTAAACAAAAATATCTGTCAGTCTGATTGTTTTGGTAATTTCTTTTTTCAGTTCACCAGCAGTAAAAACAGTGATTTGCTCTGTATAGTAAATTCAGCAGCTACTGTTAACAGTTCACCATGAAACAAAATAATCAAAAGTCTTAGATTTTGTAGAGAACTAACGGTTAATTACATTGTCCTAACTCGGTGAAGAAAAGAATAACAGGATTATTGCAAGTTTAAAGAGGGGCTTTTTTTAACACTTGATTCAAAGGTGGGTCTGAGTGGGGAAAGCAGCGTCGCCCTCCTTTCGACCAGTTTGACGTCTTTACACACTGAAAGCAGGATCAGCTACAAACAGCACATGTACTTTTGACCTGTGTTTGGTGTGATGAAAATACAGAGCTTTAAATTCGGTGTCCAACCTTACTGTAGCCCCTTCTTTCTGTTGTTCAAATGCCTTGTTCGCCACAAAAGCTGCAGGAATGGGGATCAAATGTAAACGCTCACGTACAAAACGGATGGCATGAATAGTTTAGGTGTTTGTGTTTTCAAGTTGTATCACAGGCTTTCAGTGACAACCAGCAGGTTTATGTTTGTGTGTGTGCGTGTGTGCTGTGGCGATAATATTCCAGGGCTTGCCTGTTTCAGTGTGTATTTCTTTTTGAAAGAAGTGAGATGAGACAGATGTCCTGTGATGGCAACCGTCTTTTCAGATGATAAACACACTGTATGATATGGCACTGACACTCCCTGTAACAGTTTCATCATTTGCTACAGACTTCCATCAGATTAACCTAAAAATAAAATTTAAATATATAATTTATACACTTTATGTTCCTGCAAGTGTTTGACATATGACAAGTGGCTTCTCTTTTTTGTCTTTATGCAGTTTATTGGAACACAAACATCCAACATTCTGATCCTGTGTTTCACCATAATCCAGTTTATATACCTTGGATTTTTCTTGGGATTCTCCAGAGTCCATGCTTGTTTCAGCACAAGTAAACTCGTCCCCCGTGACCTTTGCAAGCTGAGGGGAAAAAAACACCGACATCTTTGTACGTTCAATTCAATACACATGTACAAAATTTTATACTGCTAGCATAAATGCACTGCAAGGGCTGTTTCTAGAGGGCGCTACTGAGCACCACAAATATCTCATATTAACATTTAAATGTGTCTTTTGACGTTTAAATATGAGCTCAGGATCAAAAATCACTGTCTAGCCACCCACACCCTCTGAAACATAGACAACTTCTTGAACTTTTGACACTAAAAGCAGTAGTACCACAGTGTATTAACCGCTTCAATGGATCATATCAATAACAAATTGGCTGGGAAGGGTTACAAGGAGCTGCAGTGGCTTGCATTGTTGCTTCACAGCAAGAAGGTCACTGGTGTGGACCAAGGGCTTTTCTGTGTGGAGTTTGCATGTTCTCCTTGTGTGTGTGATGGTTCTCTGGCTTCCTCCCACAGTCCAAAAACATGCAGAGTGGTGATTAGGTTATCTGGACACTTTAAATTGGTAGTAGGTGTGAATGTGAGAGGGAATGGTTGTTTGTCTCTGTCTGTTGACCCTGAAATGGTGTGGCGACCTGTCCCTGCCCTTCACTCTGTTACGGTGCTGGGATTAGCTCCAGCCACCCACGACTAATGTGGGAGATAAAGTGGTAGAAGATGGATGGATGGCAGAAGGTTTCACTGTAGTTTACGCTGATTTATTTAAACCTACTTTACAGCTTTTTTTGCGTGCATTCAACAGTGACTGTACGCTGTGATTAAGAGCTGACTCATTGTTATGCTTTGCAACAGGACATTTGGCAAAGTGTTTCAAACATCACAAGACTCACTGAGTAAACTGTTCCAGAAGGAGTTGTAAGTTGCATTGCCAGTCACAGCTCCAAGTTTGGCTGGGTTTCTCCTCACTGTGTGCACTGAGAAGCCATCAAGGCCTGTAACCTCCACCTCCACCACATGAAAGTCACTTAACCTGTGGCATAAAAATATATGAAACTGGAAGATTTATCCATGATATGAAAGGCTGCGTTAGATCAAATCAGATTTTAGGCAAACTCACGCTGTGTCAGACACAATTTCCCCCTGAACACCAGTAAAGCCGAGTGCTCCTGCTGCCACCGCTGCCGCCGCCATGGTGTTTACATTGTTTGGAGCAAGTGGGCACAACTCTGCCACTGAGCCTCTGAATAAAACCCGTCTGCCTTCTCCCTCTGCCCAGCCAGAGAGGACGTCTCCTGTCAGCCGGAAACAGGAGGGATGTTTGGACATTCTAATGAACAAAGCCTGAAAAGACGCAGAACAGTCATGTTGATCAGAGAATCACATTTAAAAGTGGCTGCTTGACGTCCTCCTGTCTGTCTGTAGGACTCCACAATGTAGTAACCTTTAAGGCTCCACTATCGTTCAGCCTCTGGATGTCCTGACCTCCCCATAATGCACCACTGGGAACATAGAGTGTCCTACCATACTGCTGAGCCGCCTGACGCAGCCTCATGTTCAGGTCAGAATCTGAGAGAGCAGAAGGGGAGCCCACCTTAGAAGGAGAGACAAAACACACTATGATGTCATGTCGAAACTTTGAGTCTGATGTTTTCACTCGCACATCAGAGTTTGGCGTGAGTCTACATTTAAATGGCTTATAATGCCAATACTCATGCATCTGTTGGAGAAAATCAACAGAATACATTAATGTTAAACTGGTTAAATCCAGGCTAAATTTATGTACATATATGTATAGGTAACACTTGCACACAGATAAGTTAACACCTTTTAAATCGTCAAAGCTTTAAACTCATTTAGTGATACTAGGTTTTGAATGTGAAGATTATTCCAAGTATCGGTTGACAAAAACCTAAAACTGTCTTTCCCAATTCAGTTCAACTTTTGGAACAACAAATCAGAAGGTCTCCAAGAACAAAGATTATGAGTTCCATTGACTTCCATAATTCCATTTTAAAAGAAAAGATAAGTAAAACATGTAATATATTCCTTGTCAAATATAGTTCTCCAAATCCCTTAAATTGGCAAAACATTTAAATAATTTAACCACTTATTTTGAGATCAGTATCCAGTTAGGGTGGTTCTGATTTTTAAGAACTAAATTAATCTTTTTTCACTGTAACACACAGTTTAACATACTGGCTTTCTCATTCTAACACCCTGGGGAACTGTTTTCTTCAAGCAGTGATGTAACTGGATGTAACAGTTAGTGCGAGACTGCTAATTTAAAAACCACTTAAAAACTGAAAGCACTGAAATGGAAAAGTCATGTAAATGGCTTTGGCCCTCAACCATTAAAACAGGCACCAGGTAAACAAAAGGAGTCAAGAACCTCACCATGAAATGAGACTGAGACAGGAAGTGTTGCCCAAATTCTTTCACTATCTGAGGATGACACACTTCTACAATCACATCACAACTCCTGTAAAGCACACAGAGATTACTCGCTGAATGCCATGCAGCATCAAACATGTGTTGTTTATATAATACAGTGCAACAAAGAAAATACAGCACATGATGCATGTGTGTGTGTTTGTGTGTGTTGTATTTGTTACCTCTTCTGGTCTGAGGAACTGGTTCAGTTTAGGACTAAGATTTGAATTGTAATTGGGTTAAGACATTAACTGGTTGTGGTTAATTTTAGGGATTACACTGTTTCGGTTGTCCAAATTAATAGCAGTTTAAGGACACGGAGAAGAAAAGCTGAGCAAACCTGTGTGTGTGTGTGTGTGTGTGTGTGTGTGTGTGTGTGTGTGTGTGTGTGTGTGTGTGTGTGTGTGTGTGTGCCCACCTGTCTGCAAAATGTGATAAGTCACTAAGTATGAGTTCATCAGGAAGTAAACCCTTGAGCTTGTTAGAATTTCTGTTCCAAACAAAAGCCAGAGTAAAACCAAGAGCAGCTCCATCTTTAAGGATCCTCTCCACCAAGTACTGCCCTAAACACACAAAAAAAGAGAGAGAACGAGAACATTTACAGCAAATGTAGAGATTAAAACAAAGTGTCTTAGGTTTGGAGGCCAAGTTACAACCTAAATGTCCATATCCTACAACTCCAATCCTCAGCAAAGAAGAACCAGTTGCCATTTTCTGTGCAGAGAAAACAAACATGGAAATAAAAGTCCAGAACCTGCCTTTGACCTCAGTTAATATCTCATCCCCCATAATCTCCTCTTCAGCAGTACAATACTCAGGACATTTATTGCTCCACTCACTCGATAATTCAACACACCTTCAAATCTATCTGTGTCCCAGACTGAAGCACTGGTGATCAGCCCTTGATTCTAGGAATTGTGGGAAAACACAGTACAAAGTTTTACCTTGAGAGGCCGTAGTTAATTATTGTCCGTTCTTGTGTGTGCAGGGGACTGTCTGCCAGAAACAGCAATTTATGTGTGGAAAATGTTTACATTTCTTTTATTTCTCCCATCTCCCTTTATAAGTAGTTTTATTTTAAAAACTGTTTTGTTGCCAAAGCCTTTGCACACTTACATTTGGCACATCAACAGTTATTTTACATTTTATTTAACATATAGCATAATATTCAAACAAACAAATTGAGGTTCTCTATAGCTTGTTTTTTTCTGTTGCAACATTGTGGCTCATGCCTTTTTATAGAGATGTGAGGCAGTGTGAGCAACAACAACTTCTTTTATACCCTTTTTTAAAATGTTCTTTGATCTTAACTCATGTATTGCATATAACACAATGTAATATATATATTACATTGTAGTAATATATATATTACTGCAGAATTCACAGCCGAGACATCTTGCACAGTTTACATTCATATACAAATATAGACACATTACCACACTGATTTATCATATCCATGTCTCAATAAAGAAAAAAAATCGAATTAAACCTAACGTTCAACCTAGTTCAACTTTGCCCCTGAGGTGTTGATGTCATCTACGTATTCCACCAGGAGAGGTTAAAAGTCAGCCGTTTATGAAAACTCAAAACAGGGATTGATTATCAGACAGTAATCAGGCTGGATCAGTCTAAAGTTCATTGCTGTGAAATACCAGCAGAGTGGGAGACACAGCAGAGGATCGAGACGAGGGGAACAGGAGGACCGGGCCAGAGCATTGTGGATTCTATGTGTTAGTAACCAAGACGAGAACAGCAGGTGCCAAAATAAGAGTTGAATCCAGGTGAGTCTGTGAGAGCCCACACCAGTGCTGACTCAGAGAAGATGGACATCCTTGATACGGCTGCCTATGACAGGAGGCAGAGGAGAAATATGGTAAAGCCATTGAGTGTCTTTTGGGCTTGGTTTGTTTTTTTTACTCACCACAGCTTTTTTCAGTTGTGACATGTCTCCTTTCGTCTTTCTCCTCCTCCTCCTCCCTCTCTATCAGTCCTGCGTCCTGCTCTTCTCCCTCTTGCCTTTCTTTTTGTCCACAGCTGTGTACTTCTACCTGTGGACTCCTGACTCACCTGCGTCCATCGTGTCAGCAGGTGTCAAATCAGCGCCAACCTTCCTGCTGGCTGCAGTAGTGCTGAGCTGGAACAGAGGTCAGAGTGTCCTTGGTGTAGGAGGTGGACTGGTTTTCTCTGCTGTTGGTGACTGTTGCTTGATATGGCCTGAGCTTTTCCTACATGGTAAGAGCTTGTTTTGTTCAAGGGAAGCACAAACTGGGATTTTCTTGTTGCAAATGATCGTGTTCACATACATTTTTTAAAAGGTCAAATTCAAGCACCTTTTTTGAAGCACCTTTACTGGCCATTTTCAAGCTTTTTCAGCACCTTACCAGCTGTAATACATATTTATACATACAGTACAATGTATGTTCAAAAATCATTATTTCACCTTTTAAAATAACTTAAAAAGACATGATTTTATGCAAGATACAACCAAAATTGAATTTTGCAACAGCAGGGAAAACTGAACTTTTATGATTTGGCTGTAAGTAGACTTTTAGGTCAAGTGATATTTATTTATTATTTTTCAACTTATTTTCATTTTATCATCTATTAAAGAGGGTGTATGTTAGAAATGTATTATATTAAGCCATAAAACTATCATGATGTGTCATCAAAGACTAAACTGAAATACCATTTCACTGATTTTTCAACAATAGTGCAGCCAGATTACTCACAATTTAAAATTGAATTCATAGCCTGAACATTTTGTGTTTATGTTGCGTAATTCCTTATAGATCCCTCTTTTGGGTCAGATTGGTTTCTCAAAGTACCTGGCAACCTCTGATATTTTTCATTGGGTTTGCAGTACCCATTTTAAACTCTAGTTGCATAATCTTTAAATGAACTACTCTTACATAGCTACTTGTGATTGACATATACAAAATATAAAATCATCAAGAAGGCTGGCTCTGTACTTGGTCTCAGGTTGGAAAATTTTGAGACCGTGGTGGAGAGGAGAACACTGAATAAACGGTTATCCATTATGGACAACGATCAGCACCCTCTCCATCACACAGTAGACAGACAGCGGGGTACCTTCTCTCACAGGCTGCTCCTGCTCCGCTGTCGAAGGGACAGATACAGGAAATCTTTTCTGCCACATGCCATCACACTTTACAATAACAGCTGAAACTCTGGTCATAACATACAGTCACTATGCACTTTATATGTTTACTGCACCTTATACTTTACTCTGCACTACTGTCAATACAGCTATTGGTACACTTAATATTGTATTTTATTTTTGTATTACTATCTTATCTTAATATGTCCTGGTTGTTTTTTATCCCATCTATCTATCTATCTATCTATCTATCTATCTATCTATCTATCTATCTATCTATCTATCTATCTATCCATCCATCCATCTATCCATCCATCTATCCAGCTACAATTTCAAGCTCTTTTCAAAAGGTGAAAACACATCTCGTTGGAACCCTGAAATGATGATGTGAACACTGTTTTTCCAATCACTAGCCACAAGTGATAAAAGCTGTATTTCATTTGTTTTGTTTGTCTCATTTATCCGTTTCAGGAATGGGTGCTTTTGCTGTGGCTCATTTGATGTACTCAGTCACCTTCCTCTCCAGTCGATATGCAGCATCCTCTTCCTCCTGGAAACGTTTTGTGTACCTGATCCTATTTGTGGCAGGAGTAGCTTTTTATTATTTCTTATACCCTTTCTTGCAGAAGGCTCCAAACTCAGATCTGATCATTCCAGGTGTAGGGGTTTATACTGTCTTGATTTCTCTTATGGGGGCGTTAGCCCTTCGAACCGGCAACATAATAACACTGATAGGAAGTCTGTCCTTCATAGTGTCAGACATTGCACTGGCTCTTCAAATTTTCAAGGTGACCCCACAGCTAGTGCATGGCAACACTATTGTAATGGTGACTTATTATTTGGCACAGCTACTAATCACCGTGGGTGATGTTAACACAGTGGGGATCAAGGATGAGTTTGACAAATGGAAGAGGTCCTAAACAGCATCTCTGTGGCATCTCTAAAGTCTGAATAAGCTTCCTTTTCATTTACTTGTTTGATAAAATCCTAAAACACTTGCACTGGATACTTGAGTTTGTTTTAAAGAACCAATCAAATACAGGAAAAAGAGGAAGCTAAACTCAACAAGGACAGTTCTCCCACTGGTCCACATCTTTTCAACAGGAAAAGATGGACTAAAACAGAAACACACTATATTTCAGTGGTCATACTGACAGACAAAAGATTTCAAAAAGCAAGACTGAGTGAATATCAGTTTAAAAAAAAACCATCAATACTGCCCGAGTTGTGCCACTATTTTTTTTAATCAGTGATTTTGTGTAACATTCCTGTTTTAGCATAGGGTTTGCATGTGGTGACAGTTGTTTTCCACTTGTGAATTGGCCATTATATGTATGATGACTCCAATTTGTTTTTATAATAAATAAATATTGTATGAAAAGTAAACAGTGACAGCTGTTATCCTGGGTCCTGTTACAAAACAATAACTGAAAATTAAAATAATCTACTTAAAATTGCATGTACATACAAAAGAAAACAGATCATTTCCATACTACATGTAATGGAGATGCTTGATGTTATATTTATGAAAACATTACTTTACACATCACTTATTTACATTGTAAATTACAGCTCCTGGACTACATGCAAGTATGGACAAAGTTGTTGCTCCACATCTATGTTCTGCACACTATTCTGTGAACACAAATACCAGGACATGTATAAAAAAAAACAAAAAAAAAAACATTTCAGCGATCCATCCCATTGTCATCAGACTGCTGCCCATAAAAGCACATTGCCCTCAAACGCTTGCAGAAGTCCAGTTCTTCCTGAGGGAATCAAAAATATTTACAATTATGATGATGTTTCCTGCTCAAGGATTTAATGTTATTTTTCAACATATATGATAGAAGGTGTTTTTGGGACCAATAACAGACTATAGTTTTAAGGCTACTCCTAATATATAAATATCTTTATACAAATATTTACATTTCCATACAGAAGTGATGAGACAGTACATGAGAAAAGACAACAGGACTGTAACAATGTAATAACTAAAAGCAAAAAAAAAAGTAAACCAATAAAATCCATTATGAAAATAGTTGACGATTAATGTAGAAATCGATAAACTGAATAATTGTTGCAGCCCTAAAAGACAATGTCCACTTCTTCTTCCTTTCACTGATTTCAGATTTGGAAGAAAAGAATCCTTGTTACCATTTTACACTTTTTTGCCTTTTGCTTAAAAATTTCAATATCTACCTGACTTTCCTCCTGTCCTTGAAGCTCTCCGACTCGCTGTCTGAGCAGCTCTTCCAGACCCAGAGCAGGATTCTTGCAGTCTGTAAGCCCCTGTGGACAATCCTCTACCAGACTAGACACACACACAAGGGCAACCACAATTACTGAAGTGATTCCAGGAATTCATGGGAACTTGTCACAGTTGCAAAGTTGATGGCATTTTCGTACAATACACAGACAATCCTGCACTCTAACTTAAACTAACAGATTGATACATTTATTACAACATTTTAGTAAAAGACCTTCATTAGATAGTTGTTTCTTACCAACAAAGGGCACCAAGTATGTGTTCATGGAAAGGTGAGTGTGGTGAGCGAAGAACAGATACCAGCTGTTGCACCATACCCATGGAGACAACGGTGTCTGTAGGAAGGATAGGACCAAAATTAACATTAGTCCAGAATGAATAATATTCTCTGTATAACGAGTCGCAAACAAACAAAACAAAAATCACAAAGCAAATTTTTAAACTGTAACTTATTTCCACAAACAACATAACTGGAACCTTTAAACAACTACAAATCTAAAACCATAAAACATTGTCATTCATACACCACGTCAGTGTGCAGTGCATTCTCTCATAACCATGCACACACTACCAGCACAGCTGTCAGGAGCAATGTGGGATTATACGGCTTGTCCAGGGACAAATTGGCATGTAGACTAACAGGGCCAGGAATCAAACCGTTGCCTTTCCGGTTGGAAGAGGACTCACTTGCAACTGATCCACCATCACCTGAAAGGCTGAATGGATCGTGATGTGACCGTTCTCATTCATGTCTCATGGCCACATAACTTATATCTCATTTAGGACCACATATCTGACTTGAAAGATTGGAATTGACAATCAGATTTGTCTGTCACTTTATACGGCCTATTGTTTATATGCCTTGCTCATCCATACCTTTCTGTTCAGGATGTGATGTCAGCAGGTTGAGCAGAAGAAAAGCCGACTTGGTCCTGAGCTTCTCGTTCTCTGACTGCATGCCTCGCATTAGCACTGAGAAACCATCATGTGACAAGAATGCCTGGAGTCCTGCCTCCTGTTCTCGGACTAGACCTAAAGTCATAACAGGATCATAGTTAGTTTTAACTTTAGGCATGGTGCATCCTGAAAAACCAGACTGCAGAAACTGGTTGAGTGCTGTAATGCCATCAACCTGCCATGTGTCAGAGCTCAAAAGATACTCACATGACACAGCGTAAAGAGCCTTTACTCTGACAGTGGGATGAGAGTCTGAGTCTGTCAGCTGTAGCAGCTTTGGCAGCACCCCAATGCCAAGCAAGTGTACCTGCACCTGTGGCATGTTCTGAGCACAGGAGGCTATCAGCTCTGCAGCACGCCACCTTAGTCCACTCTGGACATGACACAGATACTGAGAGACGCACAAATCTAGTCCTCCCAGGATCATCAGGTCTGTGAGAAGAGAAGCACAGTTAAGGCAGAGAAAACTATCTGGATTTGTGCTCATAGACTATATATATACAGCTAATACCTATTTTACAGCTTATATCTATGTTGTGTTTAGAGAACAAATCTATTTCTGACAAACCTCTGGCATTGTCCAAGTTTTCGCACAACTCTGACAGCATCTCAAAGGCCAGTTCCCGCTCATCCTCTTCCTGTTCTTCATCCCTCTCACTTTCACTCATTTCCTCTTTGCGCAGAACTGCCAAGCACTGCTTCATCTGCTGCACTTCATCCATCTGCCCTTTGCAAACATCTGCAAGAGCTTCTCTTAGCCATGCCTTCCTCTGAAGAAAAGACAGAGTGAAAAGGATTCTGTTACCTAAGATGAAAGGTGGAGGTTATAAGGGCCCAAATAAAAACTAATTGTTGGGGTTTTTTGTTGCCGATGAGGTTATTATGAAGCATTTACCCATCAAACTGCTGAATGTCCATTTGTTTCTTTATAATAGGTCTTAATCAGTACAATGGTTTGTGCTAGATATCAGGAAAAAATTGAAACATATTTGTTTGTTTCAGTTGCACACTACAGCATTAAAATCAGAATATGTGTTTGTCTTTAATTTCTATTCAGTGCCATATGAATGTTTAGGAACATGGAATATGTTCCCGCTTGTTGCCGTCAGGTCCTGAGGAGAGCAGGAAAGTCTGGATGTGTAGTGTCTAGAACCAGTCTCCTCAGGTTTTTAAATCTGTCTTTACAAGTCACTTACCTCCTCCGTCATAGGTTCAACGGGAGCAGGTCCCTCTGCAGCAGATCCAGCCTCTACCGCCAGCTGCAGGACTCCCTGCAGGTTGTGTGGATATCTCCTATTCTGTCTGTCTTCTGTCATAATGGGCACAGCTAGAAAAGTTAGAAAAGAATGACAAGTGGATTTGAGAGAGCTTTCAGTTTGACGCACAAGTCCTCATGTTGAGATCATAACAAAGCTAACGACGCCATCTACAATCTCATCAAACACACTCTTAGAAAACAGAAAGACGTTGCCGTTGTTCAAACTTTTTCGACTTACCTTCTATAACTGGGTTACAAGAATGGACGCACTGCTCTTTTATCGACTGACAAACTACTTTTCTCCGCCTGTACAGGAAAACACATGTATGTGCCAGAACATTCTAGCTATACGAGTGACCAGGAGGCTTCCATTTTTACCGTAAGTATTACATCATAGGGGCAAAACTATCTTGGTCGTTCTCTTTTCTCGTCGCGGGTTATTTTTACTCTTTACGTTTTTTTGTTAACGTCAATTAAGCTCCAAAAAATAACTCAGTAAAATTTAAACGAGTTCAACGCCGCCATTTTGTAAGTCACAATAGCAAGGTTGGACATACATTAGCGTAAATAAGGTAAATACGTGATACGTGACGACGATTAAGAGCGACGTTCAAAGAGTGTCAGTAAAGATGAGATCATTGCGGTCAGGAGACTCTTGGAAGAGCAGTGTTGTTTTCCAAAATTATAATGTATCTGAAATTTTAAATGTTAAAACAAGTCATACAGTTGTGATTGAAAGTATAATATAGGCAATATAAAATCTTTACAAATGTTAAAATTGTGTAAAAGAAAATTAACTAAACCCTGCAATTAAATGGGTCAAAAATTATATTACAAAAATCAAGCTAGTTTTGGTCTTTTTAAATAAATTACATTAATAAAAGACAACTGAATAAATGAACCAATAAATAAATAAATAATACACACACACACACACACACACACACACACACACACACACTGGTTTTCTAGAGACTTACTGTAACCTTAACCATAATTACTTGTGCCCTAACCCTGACACTAGCTTTAACCTAACCCTAACCTCAGTCTAATTTTTGTCCTAATAAGGAAGACAAGTCCCCATAATGTGACTGTGTAAACAGATTTAGGTCCTTACAGCATAGGAAATACCAGGTAATCCCACGCACCCCTACCTCGCTATGTACTTGGCTGTGAAATATCTTGACATTTCTGTCGTCTTTGGTTTCTCCACCAGTCGAACATGGCGGCGCTCGTGGGTTTGCGTGCGTGCTTCTCTGGTAAAATTGTTTAATCTTTGTCATTATGCGTCAATGTTGTCGTTTGTAACATTCTGTTGACTAATGAATCATCTGGTCGTAGACAGCGCAGTATGACAGTTCGTTTACTCCTGTGTATGAGAACAGAATAAGAAGATGGAGTTTTTCTCATAGCAGAGCAAGGTCACGTTACCGAAGAGCGTTAGCTAAAGAGACATGTTGTGGAATATGAGTATGATGTGCACGATGCAGGATGGACAGAAACTTCTGTTAAAATATTTACAATTTATTATTTGAGTGGCTAATGACACAGTCAGGTCTTTACCAATAGCTCCAGAGGATGAGTTAGCTTCTTTTAAGCGACTGCAGAGCCGCATTTAGCTAGTGCGTGGTTTATTAGTATCCAAGAAAGAGCTCACTTAAGTCCTTTAATCACTGACTCTGATCAGTGCAGGTGCAGAGTCTCATACTGTAGTTACTTCTTTAAGATGTGATTTAAGATGACAGTGATTTTCCACGATGGTTATTTTACATTTACCCCCTGAAATTCTGCACATTCCTGGAAATCATTAATGTAGACATTACATAAAACAATATTGTGGTGATAAGTGGTGTGAAAATATTTAAAAATGTGTCTGCTGTATCCCTGTGTATCTTAATGTGGCTTTCTAGTTTCTCAGCTTGTGTAACTGCCCAAATAATACAAAAGGATTGAAGAAAGTGAAAGTTTCTATAATGATCATATTTGAATCCATTCCTTTTAGCCCTTAAGCTCTCATCGCCAAGTCTCCTGCACAGCTCTGTTCGACTGGTGAGTGTGCACACTAACAGCAGCTCACACACTGCTTAATACAGATTTTCTTTGTACAACAGTCTAATTTCCATGTGTGTCTCTCTTTTGTAGTGTGCTGTCCCTCTGAGTCATCGGACCTTTGCTGCAGAAGCTAAGAAGACGTACACCCGAGACAAGCCCCATGTGAACATCGGAACAATTGGCCACGTAGATCATGGCAAGACCACTTTGACTGCAGCCATTACAAAAGGTACAATCCGTGTTTGTGTTCTCACACTGGCCAAAATCATTTAATAATCAGCATAAACTAAAAGGGAAAAATGGCAAAGGAAAAGAAAGAAAATTGCAAAGTGTTTATAAAGTTTTATTACCTTTTTATGTTTAAGTGGAAAAAATGCAACAGTGCTCAGACAGATTGAAATAGACAACACAAGTCAAACCAAACTGTGTGTAACATTTAGATGTTCTTGTTCATGAAACTTCTGTCTGTAAAAATGTAATTAAACTTAAAATAAAATTAACAATTTATATCGTATATTGTATTGTAATTTTTATGTAAAACAGATTTCACAAAATTGGTATTGAAAAAATATTGGTTAGAATTTGTTATTGATCTCCCTTCCTCAGTGCTTGCTGATGCAGGTGGGGCTAACTACAAAAAGTATGAAGACATTGACAATGCACCTGAAGAGAAGGCCCGAGGAATCACCATTAACGCCTCACATGTAGAATATTCCACGGCCAACAGACATTACGCTCACACAGACTGTCCTGGCCATGCAGACTATGTCAAGGTAATCTACCTGTGTTACCTCACAGCTCCAACATGACCAAGAAAATACTAAATATGATGCAATCAATTGTCATTTGAGCTTTCATTATATAAGAGCTGCTGTCTTTTTTCAGAATATGATTACAGGCACAGCTCAGATGGACGGCTGCATCCTGGTGGTGGCAGCCACTGATGGACAGATGCCTCAGACGCGCGAACACCTCCTGCTGGCCAGGCAGATTGGTGTCGAGCATGTGGTGGTTTTCATCAACAAGGCTGATGCCGTGGAGGACAAGGAGATGCTGGAGTTGGTGGAGATTGAGATCCGTGAGCTGCTCACAGAGTTTGGCTACGATGGCGAGAATACACCTGTTGTAGTAGGCTCCGCCCTCTGCGCCTTGGAGGTAAAGGCACAATGGCAGCTAATGCTTATGGAATTCCTAGGATACTGTGCTGATATAATGATTGTATCATTATTTTACTGCTTGGTCTGTGGGGTTTGACAGATTAGCCACTGAAGCTTTAGTCTTCATGATATCAAAATCATCATTTAAATGCAATCATATATTTTACTTGAAATGTCACCAACAGACCCTTATACAATTTAATCATATAGATGGAGCTTTTCCAATATTTCTGTTGGATTTTGGATGTTGCTTTGTCGTCGGAACACTGAGATTTCTGATGACTCATCTTGTACTTCTTACATATTTGACTTATGTGTCCTAAGATGTCTTATGTGTCATCTAAGATGTGTCCAATCAAGCACTGTTTGATTGCTGAAGTCCTCCATAACAGAGAGAAGTCTGACTTTATTGTTTAGCTATGTTGTCATGTGGGGTCATAGCTGTTTGGCTTTTCTAAACCCAAATCAGTACGTTGATGACACCCTTCATTGTTGCTCCTTTTACGTGGAAGCATAAACGTATGGTCACTATTCACCTAAAGCAATGTGATGTGACTGATTTTCTTTTTCTTTTCTTCACCCCAGAACAGAGACCCTGAGCTGGGTATAAATGCAGTGATGAAACTTCTTGAAATTGTGGATTCTTATATTCCTTTGCCCAAGAGAGAGCTGGACAAACCTTTCCTTCTGCCCATTGAAGGGGTTTATTCCATCCCAGGTAGAGTGGAGATGAGATCTCACATTGATCTGTAGCACTAAACCTAATGAGTTGTATTACAGTGTTAAATCTTTATTTGCAAAATGACTGTAAAATTCTGTAAATATAGAAGGGGGTGGGGGGGGATAATTTACTTCAATGCTTGAGGTACAGAGGCAGTTGATGGTGACGTGTTATCCAGAGAATAATGAATTGTGTCCCTCAGGCAGGGGTACGGTGGTGAGTGGCACTTTGGAGCGAGGTATCATCAAGAAAGGAGACGAATCAGAGTTTTTGGGTCATAATCGCAGTTTCAAGGCTGTGGTTACAGGTGAGTGAACATAAAAACATAGTAAGCAAAAAGTAAACATCAGTGAATCCATGAAATTCCATTAGATTTTTTTGTTGTTGTTGTTGTCCCCTCATTCAGGGCCTACTGATATTCTTGTGGATCAACTCTGTTAAAACAAACGTTTTGTACCCAATGTACTTTTATATTACACTGTTATTAGCAGCTGTCTTTAGACGTGACTCTGACCTTATTATCTGTCCTGTCGGCCTCAGGTATTGAGATGTTCCACAAGTCTCTGGACCGGGCAGAGGCAGGAGATAACCTGGGTGCTCTGGTCCGAGGCCTCAAAAGAGAGGATGTGAGAAGGGGGATGGTGATGTGCAAACCAGGATCTATCATGCCTCACCGGAAAGTCCAAGCTCAGGTCGATAAAAGCACAAAGTCGTTACCGATATCTCAACAAGTAATGAACTGTAGGTTTACTTGTAATATTTCGGAAGAGTCAACAAACCTAAAGACTCATTCTTTACCCGGAGACATGCCAACAGTCACTTTTATAGTATAATAATACTGTAATCAATAAATATCACTAAAAAGCAGTTTTAAAGATGAACTGGGGGGAAAGTCAGAAGCTACAGCAATGACACAGATGTTATTCACCGAAAGCCAACATATTTCAGAGTTAGAGCTTTCTTACTGTCTCCACCACGGAGGTAATGTTTCTGTCAGTCTGTTTAGGAGCAGCAAAACTGATAAGGCTTAGCTCATTTTATGCGAAACATGGGCCCAACTGAGCTAGATTACAAGATGTGAGCCCTCCTTTTTAGTGTCATGTCACTGTGGGAGACTGAACTGCCTTGGTATGGAGGTTTGTGTTCTCTGAATGCTTTCTCTAGAAACTCTGACGTGTGGACCTACTGTATTTTTCCTTCTTTAATAACAGGTCTATATTCTGAGCAAGGAGGAAGGAGGCAGACACAAACCATTTGTCAACAACTTCATGCCTGTCATGTTCTCTCTAACCTGGGACATGACCTGCCGAGTCTCACTACCCTCTGGCAAGGTGTGTGTGTACGTTGTTTGTCACTGTCAGTGAGTCGTTATCTGTCAGAACTGGAAAATAATGAACCTTATTAACAACAATTCACATAGCATGTCTATATGTTAATTTGTACATTTTTGTACTTTCCTAACTTCATGATATTGACGTCAAATATGTAAAAAGCAGAAATGACTATCAGTGTGGAGTCTGTTTTTATAGAAATGGAAAGTATTAATGCAGAAGCAAGTGTATATTTTTATTAATACTGTTCATGTAGGATTATTGGATTTTTGTATGCTGTGTAGTGATCTATATTGGTCTAACTTTTCTGTATTTGTTTGATGACATAGTGTGGGCATGCAGTTGTTTATAACTTGTAATAAACTGTTGTTCATTTCAGCTGTAGGATGACTACTGAATATAGAAGGCAATAGTCACCCCTGTTTGTTCATCTGGCCTTTTTTCAGGACCTGGTGATGCCTGGAGAGGACACAGCTTTGATCCTGACGCTCCGCCAGCCCATGATTTTAGAGAAAGGGCAGCGGTTCACTCTGAGAGATGGAAACAGAACCATAGGCACCGGCCTGGTCACAGACATCCTGACTTACACAGATGAAGACCAGTGCAACTGGGGCTGAAAGAGAATCTGCAGGTAGAGCTGGAAGGTTGGGGGGGGGGGGTGGATTCTATAAACAAACAAATACATCAACTCATGCAAAGAAAAAAAAAGTGAGGACTCAAATTCATGCATTTCTCTGTCAGTTCCACCCAACCAAAATATGTTGTTGTGACCAGACTGTCAAATATCAGTGTCATTTATGTAATAAAATGTATTTAATAATATAAAAATGGTTCAATTGTTTTATGGAATTTTTAATATCCCACATCTCACTCAAAAAAAAAGAGTTGAATAAAAAAAGAATTAAAAATTAGTACTGTTAAAGTATGGTCTTGGATAGATCTGTGTCAATATGTGGCACTGTAAGATGCTTCACACCTGTTTTTGCCACAAGGGGGCACCAAAGAGAAGCACATTTCTAATTTAACAGTATTGGTCCTTAAGAAAGGCAAATTCTATTTTATTCAAGATACTTGTGTTTTCAAAATGATCATGCTAATTCAAAGTACAATTTAATCCTCTCGTGAATTATGTGTCTTTAAAAAGATGCAAGTCTAAATGTATTGGGTCCTTTATTTACGTAATGACAAAGACACAACAATTTATACATTCATGCACAATTAAAACACACAATTAAAAAGGTCTCAGAACCTTGAGCTGGGAGTTCTGAGCTGAGCTAATTTGTTTTTGTTGTTTTTTTTACTTTAAAGGTTTGAAATTAGGTAGTAAAATCAAAACTCTATTATCCAATATAGTTTACATTTTGTATAAAATATGCAATATTTAATTGTTTGTGAAAAAATGTCATTTTATAATGGATCATGTCAGGGCATCAGGTCAAGACTGACAGGAAGCTGCTCCCATTGCTCTGTGTTTGCTGTAGGTATCTGAGTCAGTGCCTCCTGTAATCCAATCAGCCTGTTGCTGTAATCAAATACTAGACGTCCGCAGGAGTCAGGACTGAAGCAGTTAGTACGACTGAGTGACGAGCTCAGCTGGACGATGAGACTCTACATGCCAAATAACTTACAGACATAAGACAGACACTGGTGTGTGCTGCTGACCTGCTGTAGCACTAGCCTTAACAACCCACTACGTAACACGTGATCCTAAGCTTTAAACCTGTGGGTCATGTTTGCATGACCTTCATCATGTCTTTCATTTAAAACATCCCAGAAGCGATAACATACATAATCCTGCCTGTTTATACCATTATTGGCTTGACTGTCTGTAATAAGAGAATATATACCATTTATGTTTATACTCACTATACCTCATTTTTAATAAGAAAAACATTACACCTATTTAAAGGGCAGGAGTAACACCAGGTGTGTTGTTCTGCTGCTGTAGGCCATCTGCTTTGACATGTTATGCATCATCCAACAAACTGCACACTGAATATTCTCTTTTTTAGGACCATTCTCTGTAAATCCTCTTGTTTTGGGTTATTATTTGTGTATCTATAGAAGCCCGTTTCTGTCACTTGGAAAAAAAAGACAATGTCCTAAGATAAGATCCCATAGGAAATGACAAGGCAAAAACAATGAACCAGAAAAGCATCATATACATTAAATATCCACCAACTAATTGTGCTTTTCCAACACACAGTTTGCGCACGGCACGGCTCGACGACTAAATGTGACGTCTGAGCCACTGATTGGTTCATGAGAGTCATAAGAGTCATGACTGAAGAGTCAGAGCATGATGTTCGACATAGGAATCAAACCAGCATTTAACAAGGAAATTTCTAAAATAAAAGATTTAACAGAGGATTCTGGTGTACTTAGCAACAGCACTGACGAAAGTGAGGGAAGATTGTGAGCGGCAATGGTGAGCCTCATCACTTCCGCTGCATATTTGTTCAGAAACTGTCAGACGGAGTCTGCACTCCGGCCCCGCAGGGGAGGTACTATAGTAATGGAAAAGGACGTGCCTGATACCGAGTAGAGCCGTGCTGGAACAGTGTAGTGGACAAGTGTATGATTGTTTGTTGAGAGATTGTTTGCTAACCTTGGCTGACGCTCCCTGTTTTGCTTCCCCCTCTGGAGAAAAGTATCCACATTGGCGTTCTCCTTAATTTCAGCTGACTATTTTGTACACACCTTGCAGAACCTCATTTCATTTCTACTCCGGTCGAGACATTTATGAGAGCGGTAGTGAGGCTTTCTAGGTTTGCTCACATTTAGCATTTACAATGATCCCTGCAGCCGTCTTATGTGCTGACATGCTGTGAGCTGTGTTAGCGGATGGATGGCAGTAAACACCAACAGCAGAGTTTGTAGCCAACAAATAAAAATTTCATTAAATTTGTTATCAGTCAAGCCAGTATTTCAGTTTAGTAATTTTTTTTTTTTTTTACTTTGTTTTTTTGCTGCTCCCTCTCTAGGGGTTGCCACAGCGGATTATCTGCACATTTGTTTTGGCAGATATTTTTAAACCGGATGCTCTTCCTAATGTAACCTTCTCATTTATTTTGGCTTGGACCTAAACAAGAAGTACTATAGATGTGCCCCCCCCCCCCCCCCCCGTGGCTGGTGACAATTTAGACGACCGTCCAATTAACACTGTGCCATGGATAATGGATCGTTTCAGTTTGATAATTTTTCTTAATCTCTGATGACACAACATGGTAATTTAATGTGTTCATATAATAAATTTGTTACAGATAGCATCTCTAATTTAAAAAAAGAAAGAAAAAAAACATCAAGTATATGATCTACTGTATGTGTCTACAATAATGTCCGTCGAAAAACGGTGCAGCTGTTGCATCATGTTACTTTTTTCTCCATCCTCCGCCTCCTTCAAGCAGCTGTGGGAAACCAGCAAAGAATAGCGCTGCTGCAATTAAAGCCGAATTTGCCTTTCAACAACCCACTCTGCATGTTGGAAGACTGACCCTCCATGGCTTCTCATCCTCCAACACTAAAGAGTGGGTGAGAAGCGTCCCAGTTTATTCTCAGTTCTGCTTCATTTCAAAAGGTCCACAGTACTGTTTAAGTGAGAAACAATCCTTTCATTTGGCACAGAGACAAATACCTGAAAGACGTGCAAGAAAGGGGAGAAAAGGTTGTTCAAAGGATAGCAGCTAAATCTTGCTAAACTTAGTTAAATTACATAAACTGAAAAGCTAAAACAAACAGGAAGAGCACAGGTGTCTTCAATCGAATTGACTCTCGTCAGTTCACGTACTTCAGGACAGTGATTCCACCAGCAGACAGTCTGTAAATGAAGAAGTTAAATGGATCATTCATTTGATTATTTACAGCTACTGTGACCTGCTATAAATGGCGGCTCATTGTATATTCTCTCACATGTCACTGTGATGGATTTGCTGCTGCCAGAATAACAGATATATATATTTGAGGCATTAGCTGGGAGGTCATTAATTAAGTGATAGTTGAATCAAGGCAGATCTGGATATGTATGCATTGTGCTTTTGTGGAAACAGTGATGGTGCACTTTTTTTTTTACAGAACGATTACATCTTTGAGTGGCAAACGGTAAAAACAGTGTTACATGGGTGATATCTCTCATTAACTTCCATTGATTATATGTGCAGTTATCTGTTTTATAATCAACATTTTTATCTTATGTGAATCAAATTCAGTATTACATTGCTCACACATTATTCACCAAAGCTATCCTAAATTCTCAGCTTAGTTCATGTGATTGTGCGCGTGTGCTCTGCCCATGTGCTTATGATTTATTTTTCCAGTGATCAAGGTTGCAGGGCAGTGAAATCAAGTGGGGCTGCCAAGTCTTCTGTGTGCGTGTGTACATTTGCAAAAATGTGCCTGTATGGTTGCATAAGAGTGAAAGAATACACCTCTGTCTGCAACCAGACACCGTCCCACCAAATCACTGCTATGTATTACCATCCATTCCTCCCTGTCTATCAAATCCTTGATTTATTTCCTGGCTGCACTTATAACAAGCTGATCAGCTGATTTTTATAATGAATATGAAAAAAACAGTCCTCATAGTGTTTGACCCCAATTATTATATAAACTGAAGTTAGTGTCTGACCGTCATGAAGGAAAAGGAAAACAGTTGTCTTTGTGAGAAGTATTTTATTGTGGTAACTGACAGACAGTCTGTTTTACTTGCCTGTCATTTTATAAAGTGTTGTCTCACATGACAAATTGAAGGAAAAAGTAAAGTGCAACTTAGAGTTACGATTGCATTAAATGCAGTGGAAGACAAAAGGTGAGAGTCATTCAAACCAGTAGATTAGTTGTTATTTCAGTCATTCAAGCAAAGACAGTATTTCCAGTTTATATACAACTTTGCCCAGAAAGTCAACAGAGACTCGATTTCCTTTTTAAAATAATGTTTTAGAATCTACATTGATCTACATTGTGTGCTTATTCACACACACACACACACACACACAAGGTTAAATGTACAAATAACAGTCCTTCACTTCTATCATACATGCAGGAAGTCCTTGGTCCAGCGCTTGTTGCAAACGACAGTGGAACTGCCATTTGTTTTCTGGAACAAGCCTATTCTGATATTTTCAGCACAAGTCAGCAAGATATATAAATACAAATGTGAAGTTTGCTGAAATGGCAGACCAGTGTAAAACTTAACCCACATACTGTAGAGCTTTTAGTATGAAATATTGTATGTGGAGGGAAACTGGGTTAAGTCAAACAGTGGGACAATGTTTGACCTAATAACCTAATTACTTGACCTAGTAAAATCTACAATGACATTATCAATACATTAAACTGCATTTACTGCATGCTTAATTTAAAAAAAAAAATCTTTTGGTCAAGAAAAGACCTATTTACATTCAAGAGTCATGTGTTTATATCAACTTTCAAATGGTTGAAGGTATTTGTTGTAAGTGTTATTATACATACAAATACATGTTATGTATTTGGTTTTGGATTACCTATTATCTACCTATTATCTATCTTGAGGCCCTCCAAAATAACATTTCTGTAAACAAAAAAAATATTCTCTTTACTGCACTTTTATGCCTCGAAGTTATAGAGGCGTGAGTGTGTATAATTTATTCATAATCTGGTATTTCTCCCAGCCACACATAGACCATATATATAGAAAATGAATGTAATCTTCCCGTAGCAATGTATAAGCCACCAGGTGTGACTGCTGATCACAAAAAATAATTCACTTTGAATGGAATTCTATGAGAAAATGAGTCTATATCACTCTTAATTTACATCATCAGTAAACATTTCCATGATGTACTTTTTGTATCTGTCGATGTCATGATGTCATGACGTCCATTTTATGAATTTTGGTCCCATTCAGAGGAAAACAGATGAAAAATTACAGCACATACAGTATAATTGGACACCAGTGTGATTGACAGCTGGTATCATTCAATAGGAGCCTGGTTGTAACACAAGCTTCAAGTTGTAACCTCAACATGGTGCTGCCTCAATTGTGATTTGGGGGGGGGGGTTCAAAACAGAAGCACAGATTCTTATGGTTGAAGTTATGACTACCTGCCCCACCCTTTTCAAAAATAGATTTAAAAAAGGAAAAGGCCTAGTAGGTGAAATATAGTGCACAGTTGTTGGTTTTTTTTTAAGTTTAAAACACACTATAATGTAACTGCAAGGAACTGACCTAAATTTGAAATGACCACATGCTCAACACTGTGTCCAGTTAACATTTGTAAGATCATAGTGTACTGCATGGACAATGCACAGCAGGACTGCTAAGATTTGTATTCCACCAAATGTTATTTTGTGGAGGCTGATATTGTTTTTTTTTTCTGCGGAGAATGAATCAGTAGGTTTGTCAGCTTTTAACACAAGCTGTAAACCTGAGCATTATAGGCCTGCTGGAGCTTACCTTCAGTAATAAATAATGCTGCTGTTACATGTTCAAGAGAAGAGTCCATAAAAAATCTCCCTGTTCCAGTAACCACAGTAGTGGCAGTGGTCGCCGGAGTTTATTTTACATTGGATGGTTAGTTGAAATATTTCAAATATTTTCATAGAGCGTTTCTCTTTGGAACTTTATATCATATCTGGGGAAAGTAATAATATTACAGACTTACTCATGCTTACTGCGTAGACTGTATACAAAAGTGCACAATGTGTTCCAGTTGCCTCAGGGTTTGTTATTCGACCAGCACCGTGTCAGTATTTGAAACCAGAAATTCACCGAAGCAATCAGGCACCCACTGGACAATAGCAGCTGTCAAACACAATGTTCACTTATATGTGCCGTACTTCATTATCTATTTTGCTCTAAATGGGAACATAATTTACAAAATTGAATTCATGTTCCACTGAGGAAGACTTGAAACTAGTGGCTGAAACCTCTCAGAAAATAGTTACCGCTGACGTCATAAATCAAGTGAGAAGTAGCCTCCTTTATATATATATATACTTCGATTCAAACAGAGTTTTTATTTTTTTTTGTAACCAGTGGAGTTGCCACCACTAGCTAACTGCTCCTTCTGTCCTACTTCCTGGGCTGCATCTGTTTTCGTATGCAGTCCATGTTCCTGGTTGCTGGCCTTTGTGGCATGAGATGCCAGAAGCAATTTGGCAGCTTTGCTGTTGCCAAGCAGCAACATTCTCATGCATGAATCATTTGGAAGCCAAAATATTAGCCTGAGAAAGGCTGACTTGATGTGAATCCTTATCTTGAATGTTTTTTTTCCTCATGTTAAAAGTGCCAAAAGCAACAACAAGAAAATAAGAAAAGATGAACTGGCATTTTTGATTTAGAAAACGGTTTCCTGTGGCATGTTAGTATTGTTCATAGCATCATAAATGCCTTTTAATGGATGTTAATATCTAATTTTTCATGCGTCTCCAACGTTATATGTAGTCCAGTCTGTTGTATGTTAACTATCAAATGGCAGAAAGTGAAGTATATAATAGTGAAGACTATTTAGAGTCTTAGTGTTAATGATCATTAAGATCAAATCCACTCTACTACGGATCTATCAGATGAGTTTGGAGAAATATTCCAAGGATTTGTGTCAGTTTCACTCCACATGCGTATATTTTATGCCCGTGAGCTTCACCTTCAAAAAAGCCTGATGAAAATTGTCAAACATTTCTCAAAAATATTCTTACAAAACTATGCTATAGTCATGCAGTTTATGTCTAGAATTTGCAAATTGAAACATGAATGTTTTGTTTGCATTTAATAAAGCTCACTAGCCATCTCAGGGAAGCAGAAAATGTTGTCTCATCCAGTGAGAAATGTGATGAGTTTGGGTTTTGCTTGTGTGATGGAGATCGTGGTGCTTGTCCTCCACCTGCAGCAGTAATGCCTTCTTCGGTGGTGTCCTCGTGTCAGTGATGTGACAGTCATAGGGCTCCTCATAAGACAACTGTATTGCCCTGTGTTCAAAAACAAGCAACAACCAAAGGTTACATCTCTGATTCTCTATCAGAGGACATTTGCTCACCTCGAGGAGAAGTCTGTTCATTCACCAGCGTTGATGAGTATTTCCTGTCCTCTTCTTTCCCATCATCGTCTTCCTCATCCCTGCTGATGAAGGCCAGCTCGTTCTCATAGCAGAAGGAGTTGGCACCAGATGTTGGGAATTTTCTCTCCTCCATTTCCTTGGCACTGCACCTAGGTGTGGATGGTACTTCAAATGTTTTGTGAAAGTAGGCGTAATCTATCCTGTACCGGCTCTTCTCCTCAAAGATGACAGGCTCAAAGCGGTGGCCCCACAAAATCTCAGAGGAAAGGTAGGAGGTTCGTGCCTGCGTCGTCATGGCTGTGGCCTCCACCAGCCCTTCAAGTATAATTACTATCTCAAAGTCAGATATTTCCAAATCTTGCTTACTTATGCCAAACAGTGGACTTTCTTCATCAATCTCATGTATTACAGTGATTGGGGCAACCAGGAAAAGGCGGTCTGTGCCTTTGTCATAGCCCACGTTCATGTCAATCTGATCCAGAGGGATGTACTCACCCTCCTCTGTGATGCGGGGTTTGACGAGCTGGGCGCGCACATGAGCTTCCACGATGTGGCTCTTCCTTAGATTTGCAACCCGAAACATGAGGCATAGCTTCCCGTCATGTAAAGCAATGACAGCGTTGTGGCTGAACAGTAGAGTCTGAGCTCGCTTTTTGGGCCTCGCCATCTTGGCCATGATTGCGCCAATCATGAAGGCATCAATGATGCAGCCCATGATGGACTGAAAGACCACCATGAAGACAGCAGCTGGGCATTCCTCTGTCACACAGCGGGCACCGTAGCCAATAGTTGTCTGGGTCTCAATAGAGAACAAGAAGGCTGCCACAAAGGTGTTGACCTGCATGACACAAGGAACAAAGCCGTCATCCTCACTGGGACGCTCCATGTCACCATGTAGAAGGCCGATGACCCAGAATGCCAAGCCAAATGTTAACCAGGACACAACAAACACCAGGCTGAACAGCAGGAACATGTATCGCCAGCGAATGTCCACACAAGTTGTGAAAATGTCTGACATGTACCGCTGGGACTTTTCACCCATGTTTGAGAAATGGACATTGCATTGACCAGACTTGCTGACAAACCGGCTATGGTATTTACGTCTTGTGTGAATCTTGCCATTGCCAAAGCTGCCCACAGCAGGCATGGTACTTAGTCTCAGGCCTTCTTCTTCGCAGGACCCAAAGCTGTGCTGGTGGGCTCTTCCCACACTCATGCCTCAGGGGGCACAGCCACGTGGCTTCACACCGTCAGCCCAGCTCATACAAAACTGACCCGCTGACAGAATATGTACGGCTCCGTCCAACACAGATGGAGCGTCTTCAGAGCTGAGGCAGGTTCCTGTAAAAAAACAGCAAAGGTAATACATTAATATCTGTCATCTGTCCACACTATAGTGCAGTCATTCCCAGAGACTGGTTAGGATGTCAAATAAATTTGCAGAATTATTTCCAGCCTTACTTTATAAATGAAGTTGCTCTTGGACATTTCTCGTTCATCGATTCAAAATAATGTTAGGTGTTACAGAAATGGCAATTAAGTAGTCAGAAGTATGATGCACACATTTGCTCTTGTCATGATTTGAAATGTGTTGTGATAGTTTGTGATAAAAAGTGGGTTTTTGTATGAGAAGTGTGGGAAACACTGCTGCAGTGTATATATTTACTGACAGGAAAATATCTTTACCTTTGTTTAAGCAAAATAAAACCATATGACTATTGTAACTTTTTTTTAATATAGTAGATTAGAATTATTTTTCCTTTTTACACACCACTATTGAACACATGCAAACTGGGTGCAGGAGCAGTTATCTGCAGAGAGCAATGGTGGTTGGGTACTTTGCTCTAGGATTATAAGACCAGTTCCCTTCCACTTAGCCATGGGTTGGCAGAGTGAAACTATGTGTGGGCTAAGTAGAAGTCTTTTTTGTTCAAGGTTCAAGATTCCTTCATTAGTCGGGAACGCTGAGTCAACATTTCAAACTATTGTTTTTAGTTTTCTTTATTACTATATCATTTTCTTCTGCCATTATTTGGAGTGCTAGTTCCTCCTACAGTGCATTTTCAGCCAATTGCAACAACTCATACATCAAAATGTTTGACTCACTCAGACATTCTGATCACAATTTTACACCTGTTCTCTTTTTTTATTCTTTTTTGAAATATTTACCTTTTTTTCTGCAATTTTTTGATGACACAGTGTATTATTCTGCTGACTGTGTTGCTACGCATGAAAGTTGGGATTTTTTTTAATCTCACTTCACTGGTAGTTAGACTTAATATGTACAGTTTCATCCAGCCCATTTGACATTATTCCAAATGGGCCCACATCGCTTTCCATAATGAACATTTTGTTGTTTTCCTATAATAATCCTCATTTGCCAATATTTTACTTGCTATGACTATAATATTATTTACTCATTACCCCACAATTATGATTGTTATGAACGAACTAGAAATGGCAATAAAAATAAGATTGCATTATCATATCACCTCCCTATTACAAGATTTTCTTTATTACTATGTTGTTACTGTGCTGTAAAGTAAAATGTTACCATGTGTGATTTTCTGTCTTAGCTTCATTTCGCCCTGTCTCTACTGTAAACATATACGATCTTTTTTTTTTTTTTCTCTCTGATCAACAGGGTACAGAAATAGCCAGCTAATCCAATGCGCTGCCATTCTGACATATCCTCTGTTTCCTCCAGCTGGTACAACTATTACAGTCAGTGTAGAGCGCTGGGCTGTGATGAGGCTGTGTGATTCTCCTGTGATTCTGATTTAGATAATGATACGGGCAGGAAAAAAAAATTGGAGCACAGAATTGGTTATCATGGAAGAAACAGCCATGGACACAAATGGTGTGGTGTAATTATCAATAGCATTTTCTCCATCAATGGAAATACTGTTTTACAAACAGGAAAAAGAGAAGACTTTATCCTGTTTATTCCAACTGTTGATTTCAGCACAGCACAGCTATTATTTCTCTTTTTGTGTTGATGTATTTCAATGTCACTTAACAACTTTGCTCCTAGTATAGCCTATAAAAGTGAGTTATGTAAGCAAATAAAATAAATATGCCATTTGTTTGGAATTATGGGTTTTTACATCCAATGGCATGACTTCACTTTTTAACAGATAATCTTACATGTGAGGCATCAACAAAAGTTGTAACTATTTATCTTGAATGGAGGACTAATATCTAAAACTCATGGCAATCAACTAATTGATGAGATGTTTACTTAAACCCGCAAATGTCAAAATAATAGTGACAATGGACAAAAAGTCAAGCGGGCCACAGAATGTTCTGGGTCGTGTGCATATCTGTGACAAATTTTGCATAATCTGGTGTAGAGTTTTCACCACAAGATGAAAATGTCAGATTGGTGGTCGCAAAATGCAAGTGCACTAACAAACTGACATCATCATGCATAGCATAAACAACGGCATAATTAATACGACATTATAGATCTGCATTATGTTATGTTAAAAATATTTTATAATATGGTGTAATAATATAATATACTTCTATATATATATAATATACTTCAAAATGAAGTTGAGTTTGCGTTGAGTGACTGATTGTTATTACAGTATCATACAATAGGACACAAGAGAGATTATCCTTTTTTTGTTTGGAATGAAATCAATAATTGTATCACTTTTTTGTTGACAAAAATCTTTATTTTTTTAAAATTTTATTTTATTATTGTTATTTCTTCTATTTTATCCATACTATCATTGTATGAGTGCCTGCTTATACTTTGGTTTGTTTTATTAGAAACATTTGAAATAAGGCGTTATTTCTGTCCCCTTTGGAATTATGTTTAATTTCTGCGTACCTGCTTAACATTATACATTTATAAGATTAGTTGTGATTCAGTCTGGCTGCAGTTTGCTTTCATAAAATTAATCTCAGTTCTGGTTATTAAATAGACTTTGACTGCCTCACCAGTGCCGATGTAAAGGACACTGTAACTGTGTCCATACGTCATAAAAATCACGTTGGTCAGCAACTGGCTATAAGTGGATCAGAGGTTTAATTTTATACTGCAGATCAGTGTTTTTCAAATCAAATTTTTTTTATGTAGAGACCCACTTTTAAAAGATTATATAAATTGTGGCAAGACCACATTTTTGCATAGTATAACATATCTGTTTAATTGACATTTATGTTGCATCTAATATTATTTTAATAGGTAAACAAGCCACCCTTCGGAGGCACAGCCTTCTGCAAACACAAATCTAAAGTAAAAGGTTGAGGAAAAAGAAATTCAGCAACTGTACTTGTTGACACACGTGTGGCTCCTAATATGCTGATAATTGGATATTTTCATTGTTTCATTTTGGGAAAATAGCAGTCAAAGAACAGAGAACAGCTGGTGAACCACTAGGTTTCATCATTTATGATGAAACCTAGTAATGGGGTCAGAAAGGCAGCTGAGCAGTTTCCCCTCGATACTCTATATCTATGTATAGACAGACATTAATACTGTGTACATGCAGCAGAGGATTCATTTAATGAACACTTTCTCTGTGTAGATTTGAGAATTGCATAGTACAGATTTGTTTCAAATGTAGTGACAATAATGGTGACAGATTTTGACACCATTATTGCCATTGTGTTCCTGTGATTCGGTGTTTGGGCATGTATTTGTTTGTTTTTGTTTTTTTTGCAAAGTAGTTGCTGTTTTCTCAACCCTGTGGTTGCTTGGATGCAGGATGTAAAGTATTCAAGATTAGATATTGATATCTAATATTCTGTGTTCTGTATTCTTCTCAGTTCTCCCAGAACTATGGCTGCCTTCTGGGCTGTGATCCTTAACACCAGAGCAGAGATAAGTCTGTTTCTCAGATGTCATTTATCATTGATGTCAATGATAATGTTAATCACGCAGTCTATGGAAGGTGCCGACACGACAGTAACTCTGTCTCTACAATCTTACCTTGTGTGCAGGTGTTTCGAGTTAACGTTGACTTCCAGCTTTGCTTGTCTTCCAGATCTCCCAGTCTCTCAGCCAAACTACTGCATGTTTCTCTTTGGGCTTCCTTTAGCTCTTCTCCTCTGTTATGGGTAGAACCACCTTGTCCCCCTGAGGCATGACAGTAGAAGGCTACAGAGTACCTTCATGTCTTTGTCTCTTCCTCCACACAACGAGGAGAACATTAGAATTTCTTCTAATGATGTTCTTCAAAATTGTTGCTCGACTGATATCCAGTTACTCAGAGTCAGACCAAATGTAGAAAATACCTTGTGTAAAGCACTGAAGTTATAATTTTGACCCTTGAAACAGACCTTCTGGGGTCCGATCCGATCAAAAAGTCAGAACCTTTGGAGCTGATTTTGGAGTCATGGAAGTCTCTCTGCGTTCATGTCTCACACTCTATCTGCTATCTGATCTCATTCTGCTGCAGATCCCACTCCGTATCCCACATCAAGTGAACTATTGCTCAGTGCTCAGCTCTCGTCCTCCCCCTCCCTTTCACACTGTCACTGTAGATGCTTGGCATTTGGAAATTACGTGCTCTTCCCTTACCAAGTGTTGCACCAACACTGATCAACAATGCTTGGAGTTGAAAGACTTGGGTTTTTTTTTTTAGGACTGACGTGCACTAGATGGAGCAGGAAATAAACAAATTCGCTAAACAGATTTTCATTTCAGTTATCTACCTACATGGGAAGAGGTGTTACAAGTAATTCACACTTTTTGTACTCTGTTTTGTTGTCTCTATTCCTGTATTTCAAACTGAACAGATCACAGAGTGGGTGTTGTGCTAAACATTTTTGATATTTTTTTTCATTTAAAAGAAATTAAATTATTGTTGACTGCTAGTGAAAGAAAACAATCTCACCATTGTCTGTAGGATTGATAATCTGGACACTATGAGTGTCTGTACTAAATTTCATGGCAGTTCATCCAGTAGTTTTGGTTTTGGTGAGTCAATCTAGTAATGGTGATGTCCTCACCCAGATTCAGTGGAGGCCACCACAGAGAAAAGACACTGTTGGATTGTAAGTGTATGATGAAGGGAGTCAGTGTGGTCAGTCTGAGCATCGGATCTCTTATTATGATAGGACCAACATTGTATCACTGTTAGTGCTGTTGGATCTGTGGATGTGTTCATGTTTAAAAGATGAGATAATGCACCTGAGGCATAGTTTTTGTTTGTTTGTTTGTTTTAAATAAATCTGAATGTGATGTGTTTTTACTGTATACTCATATTTAAGGTCATGTAAATTATTACATTTATTAGGATTTCCTTTTAATTATTCTTATACCACAGAAGACTAAGATTTTTAAGAAGACAGACATAGTAAACTCATTAGCCTGAAGATTACAGGATGTATCTTGAAATAATAAATGTTGTTTATGTTATGTTAATAATATAATAATAATGTTTTTTGGTTTTTTTTACACAGAACATTTCAAATCTTAAAGTTAAAGGGAATTTATGTAAAAGATGTATCATATAAAATTATAAAATGACCATTATGTGTCATCATAGATTAAATTGAAATACTGGCTCCATTGATAAAAAAAAATATATAAATAATTGGTGCAGACAATTTATTCACAAAATAAATTTCTATTTGTGGGCTGCAAACTCTGTTTATGTTGTCTGATGTGCCAAACATGGCCTCATTCGTAGCACTTCAACACACTAGATGCCAGCAGAGATCAGGTATCTACAATGGGTCAGACACGCTAAACATTAGTGAACCTAAAAAAGCCTCACTACTCTCTCAAAAATGTCTTAACCAAAAGGGAAAATAAATAAGGGTCTGTAGTGGATATGTGTTAAAATTCAGATGGCTGAAAATCAAGCAGAGCTAAGCGGAAGCTCAAGACGGATGTGGATCATTTTCTCGTGAAGGGAAGCAATGGAGCTTCCACGAATTCTCTCTCTCTCTCTCTCTCTCTCTCATTTATGTTGTTGGTAGATATTTAAAGTATATAATATTTTACAGCCAGGTTATTGTCAGATTGTTGCGTCCTCTCATCATGTGATAATTCTGCTGCTTTTAGACCTAACCCTTCACTTTTAATCCCTGCCTGTCGCTGACATGTGAAAATGATCCAAATAGGTTGGATGTTTATAAAAAAAAATACAGTTATATACTGTATGTTTATGTGTATGTACATGAACACAGTGTATAAATACAGCTCCTTGTGTTTTGGTTTCAAAAACTGGCAGAAAGACAGTGTAATGTTTTTAATTGGGATTGCAGTAAATAAAGGTGCTGTTCATGTTTTACATACATTATATCACCTGTAGCATGGCCTTTTTGTATACTCATCTGTGTATGTGTGTGTGACTGTAACATCCCAGGTCTTCAAGTTGGGGCCTGGAGGACCAGAGGGGGATGTGACATGTGCAATCAGGACAGAAAGAGCCCAGAGTCCAACCAATACATTTTCCTGTGAGTTATTTAAAGGCCGTCTCACTGTAGCAGCACAGGGTTTGATCACCTTTCAGATTGTCAGCACACACTCGCCTGTTTCATTTCAACTATTATGTCATGTCAAAGAGCACAGGATGTTTACTCGAAGCTCAGTTCGACTACACATGAGCTTGAGTGGCTCTAGATCAGGAGGTGTAACCGTCTTTTTCCTTCACTCTCAGCAGCGCTGCTGCTGCTGCTGCTGCTGCTGCTGCTCATGCTCATGCTCACTGTGTTACTGAAGTTTTGGTTCAGTTATTCTGTGATCTAAAGCTGCATCTTATCTGCTGTGGAGTTTTTAAATCACCCCTAGTGTTGACGTGAATAAAAAAAGGTCCACTTCGTCATCATTAAAATGATGCTTTAAATAGTGTTTCCAAGTAAGAAATGTCAATGTATAATGATTTATTTTACAGTGTTTTGATTCTTTTGGACTTTTGGTTTTGTCTTGCATTATGTTTTGGCACTTATTGGTGCTGTCTTATTTTTTATTTGGGTGCATTTTTTTTGACTTGTTTGTTTGGGTTTTTTTTTAATCATGCATGTGTTTGTCTAATTACTCCTCCAGTTCCAGGTATTGCAGGCCATTCCCACATTAGTTATACACCTGTTTTTGCAGCTCCCACCAAAAAATCATTGCTCGCCATTTTCCCCCAAACTGAT
Source organism: Brachirus orientalis (assembly GCA_016785285.1). Taxonomy (NCBI): domain Eukaryota; kingdom Metazoa; phylum Chordata; class Actinopteri; order Pleuronectiformes; family Soleidae; genus Brachirus; species Brachirus orientalis. The sequence goes on along the minus strand of JAFBJR010000367.1, from coordinate 4,971,681 downwards.
CGTCTTGACAGTGACCTGCAAGGTTCCCCTTTACTTAATTTTTGTCCCCTTTCCCCCTTTAAATTCATTATGTAGGATGTAACCAGACAGAAGAGTAACAGAAATAAAACATAAAAGAAGAAATACAGATACATGTGTCCCTACCTCCTCTGAAGTATTTAATCACATCCCATCCCATCCCTTAGATGATGACCTGAGATTGAAATGTATTTAATAAGTTAATAAATAACAGAAACAATAGCAAAAGTTATTGATACAGTAGACTATTGGCAGCCAACACTGCTGAAATCAGCGTGTGCGTAGAGAGGAGAGGTGTTATCCACCCACCCAACATAAAGAGACACAGGATGCAATTTTTTTTGTTTTGTTTTGTTTTTTTTTTGTAAGCTATAATCCAACCACCCTGCTCCACTTAGCACACATGCTCCAGAGCACATCATTTTTCATGATAATAATGTGCTCTCACCTTGTGTGAAAACATGTTAGATCTGTGTGAAATCAGCAAGTCCCCCAGTGTCACACGTGTGTACTAAAAAAAAAATATATATATATATATGAATGAACATTTTCTGTTCTCATGAAAACGGGAGCATGTGGATCTATTCAAATACAGAGTTTCTTTACTGTGACAGGGATGTTAAAAAGATAACATGGTGATCTGATCCTTGTGGAAAGTCTATGTCTGCCTCCCCCTGACTGACACAGTACACATACCACAAAAGATCTTCGTTTGTCTGGTAAGCTTCCGTTTCAAAACGCGAAACGCACACTCTGTTATTTGTTATTGATGCAGTGCACAACACACTATTGGCCCCTGTTGTTATTGTGCACGTTTCTTCTTATTATTATTTTTCTTACGTGCATTTTTTGGTCATTAATAACACAAATACAGTTCCGTGCATACATAAGTTCCCAAGGCATATTTTTTAACGACAGGTGTGACAGGCTACATTGTGTTGCTTTAAGACTCCATCATAACTGCTGCCTCAGTTATTTTAAGATATTCCACACATATTTAGTACCATGTTGTTCAGGAAGTTCTCAGGACACTTTTCAGTAGGACCTAAGGTTTTCATTTTACAGTGAGTTGTTTGGATGGCGCATCAGGGCTGTTGTCTTTGTATTTTTTAGGTTATTTTAGGTCACATGTCTTTGAGTCTGATTATGTAACAGTGGGATCCAAACTAAGCCGTTGTCGGCTCCTCATAGTGATTCAAAAACACAAACACAGACCTGTATAATTGGTAAAGCAGGCTGAGCAGCTCCTGGGCTGGTCGCTGTAATTGATCTTTGCATGACTAAATGGGCCACTTATTTTTGCAGTCTGAGCAGGTGCACCTCTGGTGTGCTGGTGTTTTCATATCGTCCTCTGATCAGTCATCATGACTGGGTGTGTTAGTGGGGCAGCTCAGCTTGGAGCAAACCCTGCAGGTGCACATAGACACACACAGTAATACAGGTAATAAAAGAAAATTATTTTAAAAAAACTGCAAACAACTTATCAATTAATATGCTATTCAAAAGTTTTAAATATTCACTTCAGTTACTACCTTATTTTATTCACTCTAATGTGTCAGGATTAAGAAGTATGGCCATACTTTGGCTAGACTGAAATAATATTTGGCATCAGTTTTACAACGCCACCATATTTTATGTAGAATTGATCATGTATTTTTAAATTTTGATAATTCTAATGAAATGTAGTTACAGTTACAGAATTAATGTCAACCCAGGGTCCACTTCAAGGCTCCAGTTAATGATTAATCTTATGTCTTTAAATTATTAATATACAGTATATCATCAAATTGTCATCAAATGTTGCAAAAAAAGTATCACAGTTTCCTACAAAGCTAAGTCCACAAGATGACCTCTTTAAAATACTTGCTTATTCTAAAACTGAAAAAATGAACTTCCCTTAATTTGCAAGTCATGTTCAGTTTTATGGAAAAAAAAAAAAACATGTATACGTATCTGCAGATTTGAAATAACAACCAGAAAACCTCAAAGCTGTCGGACCTATATGTAATAAATATCATCAGAGTCAGCTTTGCTCTCTGTCTCTGTCTCATCTCACATGAGCAAATTCTCACGCACAGTTTTTATGGGAAATTAAAGATGAGTGTTTGGTTTTAATAAGTTACCAGATTCCTCTTTGAGAATTATGTGACACAGCAAAATGGAGCTCATCTATTTACACAGAAATCAGATCTTATTAATAATAATAATCATCATCATCATCATCATAATTCACACACACATGCTGCCTCACAGTAATGTTAGGCATATTACCTGATACTTTTTATTTATAAAAGACAGTGTTAAACAACAAGAAAAACACTCTTTGGTAGCAGAAAATAAAGGAGCTTTAAAACGTCCCTTGCTCTTGTCCTTCTGTGTGACGTGGTGTAAAGCCGGAGACCCTGCTGATGTGTGTTATCGAATACGGACACAGCAGACTTGATGCTGTGCCAGGAAACTGGAAGCAGATATGAATGTCTTCCTGTATCTGTCGCCTCAGTTGCTGACCCACTTTGTGTAGCATTTACACAATGCCTGTGTGCTGTTAGGATTTTTAGATAATAAAACATCTTACAATGTAACTACAGTGCAACATATGAGGGTTAATTGCTCTCTCTGTCAGAAATGGTAATGATGGCAGCTGGGAAACAAATTGATTTGGTCTCGTTTTCATGTTTTCATAAATGTATATCGTCACAGAATCCCCTCCAAAAACATCTACATACAAAGTGACCAGTATTTGCATTTACTGAAACAGCTCCATTAACAATTCTGTTTGAAGAAAATGAAATAAAGGGACTTTTGTGCTCTGCTACATCTAGTGTTTACGGTATGTACACTATGCAATGTACTTTAAACATATGGTACGGGCACTGTAAGAAGATTCATATAGAAAAGCTAATGTTTCTTGGCTCCCCCTAGTGGTAATCTGATGCTCTCTCTCTCTCACACGCACACACACACACACAGGTTTCCATGACTTCAGAGGACATTACATTGACTTAACCATGACTCTAACTTCATCCTAATTTCAGCCTAACTTTAAAACATGTCTTCACCTTAAAATGTATTCATTTATGTTAAAGGGACTTGATTTTTGTCCCATAAGGAAGAAAAGTCCCCATAATGTGACTGTGTGAACAAATTGAGGTCCCCACAAATACCTCTCCCTCTCTCTCTCGCTCTCTCTCTTAGCTGTACATGAACAACAGACTAAATTTAAAGTTGCCCATAATGTAACAAATATGCATATTACATAACCACAAAAGTTTCACAGAGACACAGTAAAATGAAAAACAAACTTTTCTTCTTCTTCTTCAGATCAAAATGACTCAAAGAGATTCATTCTTTCTTGGGCTGAAACTCTGCAAGACAAACACACATCAAGAAAATCAGAGATAAAAGAGAAAATGTTTAATAGTATATGATTGAAATGTGTCATTGAAATACAAGGGTTTAAAACTGAGGGTAATTTTCTGCATTTATCATTAAAACACTGCTTTACCTGTGAAGATGGGGCAACTGTGGATGTTTATTGAAAACATATAGGCTGAATATTATACAGGTTTTCCAAGCTACATGGATACTTTTGAATTTTTGAGTCAGCAGTTTAACCATGGACCTCATCCCTCCTCTCTTCTGACATGTGAGTGGTGATGTTTCTGTTTTCTTCAGAAAAGCCGTGTCACTGGTGTTTGTCACGAAATCCTCTGAGAAAAGTCTGATACAGCTGTTGATCCATGGATTTCATGAGGACAGAGGTAGGATTGTTTCTAATTTTTCCCATTTGTTAAGATAAGATGGATCGGTGGTTCTCAAACGTTTTATACCAAAGTACCACCTGAGAAAATATTGAGCTCTCATGGTAACCGTTGTTATAAAATACAGTGGTGAAAATAGGCCAAGCAAAGGCAGCTACAGACTTTTCACAGGAGGCAGATTTATTCTCAGTAAGATAATTTGCTTTCTCATCATCCACCTTTTCCCCACATATACTTCACACACTGCTATAGTGAAATGGAGTGAGAGATAAGGTAACTAAAATTATTATTATTTAATCTATTATTATTATTTGGTTCCTTTTCTATTCACTCCAGTCCAAATTCCTCAGCTCCACTCTGATCACACACCCTGGTATTTATACAGTAGAACAGTATCTTTGATTTTCCTCCAAGTATCACCAGAGGAAGCTCTTTCATGATGTGCTGATACGTGACACCTAAAATTGTGTGATTGTGTGTGAGATGAAGTCTCGCTTATATATTATCACACTTTTTTAATGTACACATAGTGATAAAACTCAGGCTCTCACTCGGGCTCTGTCACGACGTGTCTCTGCTGGGAGACCAGGTGGCAAACTTGACATAGTCACGGAGTTTGTTGTTGTCATGATGCAGCTCATCCTGGTTGTGCATGCAGAGGGCTTTCATCGTCTTCTGGGCACATATTTTGTCCTGTCACACACACACAGGCAATTGGAATCACGCAGTATCTCCTACTGTGTAAATAATAGAATGGTCAGTGCATATCAAAAAGAAAAGCATGTTATAATAGCTCAAAAAAAAAAATCAATTAGAAAAAGAAATGCCTGAGGAAATGTATCTCTGCCTCTAAATTGTGATGAAGTACATATTTAAATGTCCAGTGTGTACGATTTAGGAGGCTTTACGGGGTGAAATTGAATTGTTTGCATGAGTGTGTAATCACTTTAAAATAAATAAATAAATCATTTTTGTAGAATAAGCCTTTTATATCAACTTTAAGTAAGGGCCCTGTTTTACAGCAGCCACCATCTTCTGACTCTCTAACTCAAGCTACAGGTCATGCATTCGTTTACTGTACAAAACAGCCAAACGGACACTCATCCCAGCCAGTTACGTACACTGACATCGTCACAACTGGCTGCCTGTCAATCCAGAGAGATGAATGAGAAACGTAATGAAGTGGGACCAAAATAAATGCTTGAGACAGTTTTTTCAGAACTTGCCTCCATCTCGTTGAAGTCATTTGAATGTGCGTTCCTCGCGTGTGATTGTTTCCCATTTAACTCACACATTTCATCTATCTCTCTTAAAAGATGACGCACACACAAACAATGTATATCAATTATGTCGAGTCCATACACTTAAAGATTATGAAGACGAAGCCTCTGTAAGAATAAAATGTCTAAACCTGCTTCTTCTTGAGCTCCTGATTTTCTTTTTGACACTGCGCCAGGGATTCTCTTTCATCCCGGAGTTGTCTGCTCAGCTGAGAGTTTTCCAGGCATTTCTGAGTGTGCTGAACCGACAACACCTCCAGCTCCTTGTGCAATAACTGGATCTCTGTCCTGCATTGGCAAAGCAGAAGCAGCATGACTTTTGACCATGAGGTGAGCAACCATTCTATTCATTCATTCAGTTGGGGGAAAATAATAAATACATGGTTAGAAAATTATTAATAATTAAAAAATAATAATAATAATAATAATTTTGAGGAAAATCAGGAAAATGACACATAACAACAATAATCCAAGAGGACTTGCTCTTATGATTATATGCACAGCTGTGTACATGTTTATGACCAGGATCAAGGTTAAAATACGATTCATTCTTCTGAATTGGTTGTAATCTCAGTTTAAGACAGAGGTGTGTTTTGCTTCCAAAGAATGTTTTTTTTAAATAATTTTTAAGTAATTCTATCCACAGAAATCCTTGCCCCTGCTACTTAAACCACATTATTAACATGTCGGAGCAGAATATCATTCATCCAGGTCATTGTTTTCCAAAAACCCATGGGTATTGTATACTTTATTAACTTCCGTTACCATTTTATTATCACCATCTAATGAAACAATAGCCTTCTAACAAATGTGGCACTGAAAGAGTTAAGGCATTCTGAGATCTTAAGTCAGTAGTTACTCACTTATATTCAGTATGCAGTTGTGTGATGTCTCCCCTCTCCCTGATGTGTTGGCACTGTCTGCTTTTCTCGAGCTCCTGTTTGTGGGCTCTTCTCAATGCTGCAATAGCTGTAAAAACAAAAACACCGAGTGACAAGTTATTATTTGCCTCCTGAATCGCCAGTGTTTCCCTGAGGGACTGTTTTGGTGTTGATCTTAGTAAAACTTTGCTGTTCAGTGTTGTAAGTATAGAATATCATTTTATAATAAATTGGTCATGCTGCTAATTACCGCGTCTATGATGTGTTCCCATGTTTTCTTAATGTGTTTCATGAGTGCTTATGTTAGTGTTTGTGGCTGAACAACATTCACCTGCTAGAGTAGCAGCTGTCTCTTCCTGCAGCAGCTGGTCTTTTTCCTTCAGCAGTGCTGCCACCTCTGTGTGATGCTGCTGCTGCAGCTCTCCCATCAGCTTCCTATGCACTTCCTCCATAGCAGAAACAGCATGATTCTATGGTGAAATTTTGAAAGTTTTCCATTGATACAGTAATACAGTTTTGTTTCTTCAAACCGGTAGGCTTTAAAATAGCCTTCTCTATACAATAGGGATTGTCTTACTCACAATAAAACATTTGTAGTATTATACATATACACTATACAAATATTTAAATGCCTAAACTCAATTGAATCCTACCCCATCCATAAAATATTCCATTAAATTACAACTTCTAAACATGTTGAGGGAAATTATTATCAGCTAACAATGAATTATTTTTATTTTTATTTTATTTTTTTTTTACTTTTAAAGCTCCAATATTTGTCACCAGCACTAAGTGATTGTTGCCTAAATTAGAAACAGACATTGGCTGAGCTTCGATGCTGCTGTGAGGAAGACATGCCTTCCCCTGCTGCAGCTTTGTGACATAAACACACACAGGCTGTCAGAATGAGTCAGGACGGACTATGAGAATCAGGAGGAAACCTTTTATGGCGGCTTCCTTGCATTTTCATTTCAGACTCTCTCCACTCCTCGGGTAAGCCTGCAGAGTTATTAGGCTTGCGCCTTCCCTCTGTCAGTCATGACGCAAAATGCATCACTGTGCGCAGTGCGAGAACATGAAGGGGGGGCGTAAAAACAAAATACCATTATAGTGACAAACACAGAGAGAGTCATGTGAAGCTGATGGATTCAAACAACTTTGTCTAAACTCAGACAATGATTTGAATGCAACAGCCATTCCTATATATTTTAAAGTTTTTGGTTTCTGGAGATGTTTCTGGTTGGCCACTCTCACCTGTGCATCACCTCGTCCAACGCCTCCAGTCTGGTCTGACGAGGAGTCACTTTCACAGAAAACAGGAACCTCTGTGCAGCTTTTGCTTTGTTTCTCTTTGGCATAGTAACCATGCAAGTGTTTCATCTCCTCTTCGTGTATCTGCTGAAGTTCCCGTATTTTGTCCTGAAATTTTGTTTCCAGTTTTTGCATCCGCTCCTCATGATAATCCTGGATTTTCTGTATGTCTTCCAGAAGCCTCTGGTTTTCAGTCTCTACCGTTATAATCTTTTGCTCAGCCTGCTCCAGTTCTTCTCTAAGTACGATGTTGTCCTCCTGAAGCTGACATAGGGTGTGATTAAAAGCTGCCTGTTCATTCAATAATGTGATTTCTCGCTTTTTGAACAGATCTTGCAGTTTGTTCTGTACCATCTCACTTTGCTGGAGCTCCTCTTCTAAATCTAAGTGCAGCCTGTCCGACAAGTATGTCAACTTTACCTGCTCCTGCATCCAGTTCATGTCCAGCTGTAGGTCATTTTCCTTGCTGTAGTCCATACTGCACTCACCGCCTGACCCATCAGACATTTCCTTGCAGAGTTGTTTTAAGAACTTCCTCCTTCTTTTCAGCTGGGATACAAGTCTTTCCTGCCATTCTGGTACTTTCTCAGCCTCCACCTTTATCACCTCTGATTGCACTTTTGTATCTGGTTTTGTAGCCTCCTCCGAACCTCTGCACTGCACCTTCACTTGCTCCTGATACGGAGCCAGCTCTGGAGGATTGATATCTGCCAAACCCTTGTTTTGATGCTCCACTTGTTGATCATTTACTTGAGTAAGACTCTCATACTGTTGCTGAAATTTTAAGGCAGCATAAATGAGCTCACCTTCAGCACAGAACCTACCAAACGCACTTTCCAAAGGTGTCATGCTGTCATATTCTGCTGCCCTGGAATGAGTAATTTGTTCTGCTTTTAAGGATAATCTTTGGGAAATTAAGCTTTTGTACATGTGTGCCACATTCATCTCATCTCCTTTTGCCACTGGTTGGACGTGCTGATTCTGAAGAACAGATAACATTTTTTCAATTACAAATAATTCCCTCTTCAAATGCTTCCTAACACTTGCTACATCATCCTCTGAAGTAGATATGTTACTTTTAGCACTAATGCTACCATGATCTCCAGCTACTGTTTTATCATTGAGGATTTTGTCCTCTCCTTTGCTGGCATTGTATGATTCCCACTGTTGTTTCTGTGCATATTCCTCTCCTTGCTGGAGGCAGGCAGCAACAGTGGCCAACTGCTTCTCAAAGTGAGCAACATTAATTGGAGTGGCATGGAGCCTCTCTCTGCAGGCTTGTATGATGTTCAGAGCAACATGAAACCTGCCAACCAACATTCTGCAGCAGTTCTCTGTCTCTTGGGCAAAGCGCTGACTTTGTTTGACCTGACTGTGAAGCAGCAGACTAAGGTGCTGGGCAGTGGCTCGGCAATCAGTGAGCTGGGAGTAAAGGTGAGGGTCCTGGAAGCTGATGTGATTCTGATGCCCCTCCAGTCTTTGTGTGATGTCCTTTAGCTTCTCCTCTGTCACATAAAGCTTACTTTCAAGTAACTGAATCACAGACACAAACCGTTCTGGTTCGTCTCCTGCAGTAACGATGCACTTGTATGATGGGTCAATCGATCGAGACCTATTTCTCATATGTTCGTAAGAGTGGTTGCCATTTATCTGGACAATATCAGTGGTATTTGAGCTGACAGACAGTTGGTCACTGTCTGTTGCCTTTTGCCTCCTGTCACTTAGGGTGGGGTGTGTGCTTATTTGCTGCTGTCTCTCATCACGAGGAGCCTCTGGCAACTCAACCCTCATCTGTGAAGAGGCACAGTTATATTCATTCAACACTTCACTCAGCTTTAATTCTGTCTCCTCCAAGCTATTACCCAAGACTTCCATCTTCAGCAAAACTTCACTCAGCTCTTCCTCCTTCCCGTCGAGGAGTCTCTCATATCCTTCTCGAATGTCCTGCATTTCAGCCTCCCTCTGCTGGACCTTCCCCAAAGCCACCTGCAGTTCCTCGCAAACGCTTTCATATGAATGCTCAAGATTGTAGTAGTGCGTCTCCTCTGTTTTCAAGCGGCTCTGGAGCCTGCTGAGTTCTCCATCTGCCTCAGATAACTGATTCTGCAGCTCTTGACACCGTTGATCAAGCTGTTCTCTTTCCTCCTGAAGTTTCTCTATGGCAGATACTGTACGTGAAAGCTCCTCTTGAAGCTGCTGTTGAACCTCCTCTATTTCTTTGGTCCAGGTCTGACTCTTACTTAGACTCTCTACTCGCTGCTCGGCCTGGTCCAGTCTCTCCTGAAGCTCTTGTGAGTGTTGTTCAGCCTGCTCCAAACTAGCAGCCAAGCTCCTCCGCTCTTTGTCCTGACTTGCTCGAAGGAGCAAGAGGTGCTTCTGCAGACGAGCCTCTTTTTCAGCCTGTGCTTCCTCATTAGAGAACAGCTGAGTTTTCACCTCATGGAGACTTTTCTGCAACTGTTCAGCCTCCAACTGGAGACTGTGGAAACTCTGCATCTCCTGCTGCAGCTGCGTCAGACGGGACTCAGCCTCTCTCTTCTGCTCCTCACTGATGCTCAGCTGGGACCTCAGGGAGGAAACAGATTTCTCCCACTCCATCTGCTGCTCACAAAACCGCTGTCGATCTTGCTCTAGATGAGCTTGGGCAAGTGCAGTGGCATCACCTGTGACCAGTAACTGAGCTTGTTGAGCTAAGAGATCGGCTCTCCGCTGAAGTTCAGCTTCTCTGGTCTCCTCCTGACTCCTCTTTAGTGCCTCCAGTTCCACGTGAAGGTCATTGTTTATCTTCTCCAGTTGTTGCAGAGCCAAAGCTTGTCCAGAAGAATTTGAAAGATCATTCTGGAGTAAAATGGACAAAATGTACTTTACATGTTAAAATTATACTCTCTTCAAAGCTGGTTATTATGTTTCAGGGTGTCTTCTGTGTTACCAGTGGATGAACTGGATGTCTTTCTTCATTTTAGAAATGTTTAAATTAAGTGGCAGAGCTTTACTGTGTGTTACCTTTTTCTGTGTGTTACATATAATGTGTAAAGAGGAAAAACTCGCATTTACTTTACATGCATTTTAATATTACTGTGCATTTTTGATTTGTAATTCATCTTGCAAAGTTGAGTTGCCGGCTTGTGACACATAAAAGTCTCAAAGCTGTTTTTGTGATTGAAAATTTATGATGGAATTTGTACTAACTCACCCACACGGCCACATGAAATCTCACCTCTTTGACAAGCTCAGCAGTTTGCTGTTGGTCCTCACAAGGCAGGGTTTCCTTCTTTTTCATGCACTCACATATGACGTGGCTTTCACTCCCTAAATCTGAGGTAGAAATACAATTTTCAGCTTTTTTAATACATAGGTATGTACAAAGTTATACAGAAATAAATTTAGCACAATGTCATATGTATCTAGTTACAGTATATTCATAAAGTGTATGTATGTATGAGTGTTGTAATGAAATTTATAATAATAACAAATTAAAAGAATAACAATTATATTTCCATTGCCTTGAATAAATGACAATACAGCACAAACAGGTTGATTCTCTATTTGGACATTTCATTTTAAAAGTGATTACTGGGGAAAAAGACATTATCTTATGTGTCTCCATTTAACTCACTAGTTTGTGAGGTTCCAACAAGGAGTGGACACTGGAGAGAGGAAGGACCGTGGTCATCTTCCACCTGTTGAGGAGGATTGATCTGAACCAGAACAGAGCTGTCACCTGCAGAACTCTGCTCTTTCTCCGACTGCAGGTCGTTCTCTTGTTGATGTGAATCCTCTGTTAAGTCACCAGTTTTGTGCTCTTGCATACAGTCGTCCTCACATTTCAACCCAAACTCAGCTAAATGTGAATCTTGCTGATATGGTTTCTGATGAGTAGTCTGGGCTGAAAAGGTGCTGTAAGAAACAAATATAGAATAACAAAAACAGACAGTATTTATGTGTGAAAAATTTGTGAAGTAGCTAATAATAAAAAATACCGAATAAGATTAAGATTATTCTAAAAAGCTCATGGCTTTTGTGGGAACTGATGCTGTCACCTGCAACAAGGCTCTGATTGGACAATACCTGCTGTCAGTCACACTGTTGTCCCCTGGTATGTGGACATCAATCATCATTTACCATCAATTTGCTTTTAAATGGGAACATAATAAAATGTTGATATCATATTCTATTGAAGAAGATTTGAAACCAGTGACTGACTCCTCCGAAAAATGTTTCAAATGAGAATTAGGCTCATTTTCCCATAGACTTCCATTAAAACTGAGAACTTTTTACAATCAGCAGAGTCACTACCTTGTGGCTACTCAATATATTTTCACTTCCTATTTGGCATCAGGAAGAACCCAGAAGATTGCGTCCATTTTTTATACAGTCTTTGTGGCTTATATAAAATAGTTGTAAATACAGATTATGCAGCACTTAAAGAATATAATTAGAACTAAAACAACTCTATTTACCTTATGACTTCAGGTGTAAGACTGGGCTTAACATTCTTTAACACTGCTTGGACCCAGTTGCGTGTCATCCCAGAGGTCACTGCACAGAGTGTGTACGCTCCATCTTTGCTCTGTGGAAAAGGAAAACTCAACTGCCAACTTTAAGATGTGAAGGTAAACTGCAATCTTTTGGTCATATTTAACACCTTTGACTACAAGCAGGTCTCATCCAAGGAGTCTATGGAAATGTGATCAATAACAACATAAAAACAAATTGTGGTGGAATTATTGGGTTTTTTTTCAGCACTTAGCTGAACATAATCCACAACATAAATGGCTGGGCCCAAAAATTATCCATTAGCCACATTGATTGCCTGCAGCCAGATAATATAATTAGAATAATAACTATGAGATTAGATTATTGCAACAATATCCACCTTTAGGTTGACAGACCACACAAGTTTCCAAATAAATCCAAAAACGAAATAGGACCATAAAGACAAAAACATAAAAACAAAAATATAGCCTGTCAGGTTAACTTCATGTTATCTACAGTCAGTGGAGAATTAAGTACAGTATAAGCAGGAAAGGAGTTAAAAAACTGATCAATTTAATTTTAGTCATAAAAACTAAAATTAAAAGTACCTGTTCCTTTACTTTGTTGCACTGATGATTACTTGCAGTTGATGAAGATGATGAAGACTTTGGTAGTTCAGCGGAGCTGCTTGTTTTCATTTCATCATCAACATGACACTGGTCTTTATTACTCCTTAATTACAAAAACAAACCCAGTTTTGGGTTATTACTATTTATAATTCAAGTGAAATATTTTATTTATCCAAAACAGCAAAATAAAATAATAAAAAAAAATTCATTCATTTTGTAAAAACAAAACAAGGCAAAAACCTGATTTGCTCCACAGAGGTAGACAGTCCACAAGTCTCCTGGGTTTTCTTGCCTGATGTTTGCCCTCTTTTAACTTTTGAGCCTGGAACTGCATGATGTGACTCTGTTTCAGAGACAGTAGAGGAAAAAAACAGTTGTAGTGGCAACAATGTGAGCTTTATTTCCTTTCTAAATCTTTACAGCATTTTTATACTCCTCAGCTATTTAATATGATGCAAACCTAGAATAATTATGATAATAAAATATAATAATAAAATAATTATTATTATAGTAAAAAGTGTACCTTCTCCAGTGGATCTTTGGTCAAGTCTGCTGAGAGAACGGCTGCTTCTTATGAACGGTGCAGCAGTGAGAGAATTGTTGTGGAGGGACGAGAAGCTCCGGCTGCCGCAGAGACGAAAAGATGGTTTTCCTGCATGAGATCCCTGTCTGGAACCCTTGTGACTGACGGTGGTTTGGTGGCTGAGGCTGCTTCTTTTCAAGCTGCCACCGACTTCACTGGCACCAACAGAAGTGCAACCTCCTCTACTGGTCCGGTGGTTGCTCCTTCCACAGCTGAAACTAGATTTAGATGTTGTGCTGCCAGCATGTTCACTACCAGTTGATAAAGGCACCGTTAGTTGATCCTGGAGGACAGAGAATGATAGTAACAAAATAGTGACAAAAAGACCATTCAAAGCTCTGTTCATTTGAACTGAATGTCATGACAATATTTACATGTAAGAGATCACATCTCTTCCTTCTCACCCCCATGCCTGCTTGGACATATCTTTGACATAAACAATCCAAGAGAGAACTTTTTAATCCTCACAAGAGCTCTTAATTTGCTTAAGTACCATCTGCCTGACTGTTTACGGAACAAACACACACACACACACCCGCGTTAAACTTAATCACACTTGAGCAATGGAAAGAGATCAGACATAGGCAATCGATTCCATTCTCACAAGATGCAACCTCATGGATTCCAGAGGCAATCAATCTGTGTCCACAGCACACCACAGAGGAATCAGTTGAAGAGGCTCAAAGAGTCCTGAGTTGGCAACTGCACTGACTTGATTTTCAGCCATCAATAAGCCCTTACTGCGAGGCAAGTTCAATAAGATACGTCCATCTTAATGCAAACTGCAAAACATTGCTTGAAAATTGCAGGTATTACAACTGATATGAGTTAAAATGATAACTGAATAACTGATTAAAAAAAGGGTCACTCTGTAAAACAGTGACTAGCAGTGTTGCCTCACAGCAGGAAGGTCATTGATTCGGATCCCAGGGCCTTTCTGCGTTCATTTTGCATGTTCTCCCACATACGTGGGTTTTTCCCCTGGGTTCTCTGGTTTCCTCCCACAGTCCAAGAACATACATGGGTTAATTGGACTGTTCTGCATGTTTTAGATGTTGCCCTGCTCTAACATACCTGATTCAAATGAATGGGTTGTTATCCGGCTTTTGCAGAGCTTAATGACCATTTGACTCAGGTGTGTTAGAGCACGGCAACATCTAAAACATGTAGGACAGTTTTCCTGAGGACCAGGGTTGGGAAACGCTGCTCTAAACTGACCATAGGTGTGAATGTGAATGGCTGTTTGTCTCTCTGTGTTGACCCTGTGATGGACTGGTGGTGACCTGTCCAGGGCGTACCTCACCTTTCACCTTATGTCAGCTGAGGTTGGCTTCAGCTCTGTGTGACCCTCATGTGGAGGATAAAGTGGTAGAAGATGAGTGAGTGAGTGAGTGATGCTGGAGGTTGGAGATGTTGTTACAGCAGTAAGATGTTGAACTCTAGACCTTATGAAAACACATGAGCCAAGATGTCTACCAGTGAGGTTGACATCAAAAACATCTTCTGCCAAACACTCTCAGTCGACTTAAGAACATGTGAAACATGACCCCCAGGAAAATTATCTTTTATACATTTTTTATACAGTATTTCTGTTTATTTGTTGTGCTCAAATCAAGACATATTTTGGGAGCAGATACAGTGACGAATGAGTCAGTTTTGTAACATAAAATACTATTACTGTATCTCAACCAGATAATACCATTTAAGCCCAATCTTTATTTTAAATCTCTCTGGTTTATGTTCCAGGATTTAGGTTTTTGACATTCTGGCACTCATAAACAACTCATCACATTTGAAACTTTTGTTCAAATCTTTGATTATTGCAATAAAATGTGTTTTATGTCCAAACAATGTATTTTCCACCACAACTCTGCATGGGAAAATATATGTTTTTAAATAATTTTATTGTAATAATAATTAGCTGACCTGTATTTCAACTTACCTTTTCCGCTCTCCTTTGTGTGGGCTTGTTGGTCTTGGAGTTTGACTGGGTCTCCTGCAACCTGCTGACCATACAATTGAGGGAGTTCTCATCACTTCCACAAAATTAAGGCACATTATTTTTGCACAAGCAAAGCAGCTTGCAGACAGAGTTAATGAATGAATTGAAAAAGTCTGTAAAATGGAAACAATGACAAGCTTTGGTTGTTTTTTCTCATTCAACTCTACTATACTCTTCTGTTGAAGTAACACAGTAATGCTATTGCAATTCAGATTCAGATTCTACATAAAAGAGGCCTATCATATGCACAGTACAGAAAATACTGCTGTTTAGACAACGCAGTGAAATTGTCTCCTCTTTTTATGTTATTTAGCTGGTTATGACACCAAGAAATTAGTGCATAGAAGCCAGGAAAAGCAACAGGATTTAGGTTAGCCATGTGAGGGTAAGATTTTGTCCATCATAGCTCCTCCCTAACGTCAAGAGTAAATAGTATAAGTGAACATTAAACTGCTTATCATCCAATAAGAAGTGGGCAAAGGTCATGCCATACAAAACTGAAGATACAGCTGATTCTTATTTTAATTACAAATGTAGCCTTCACAGTAAAGTATACTCTTTGAATATTTATTTTAAGCAATTAATCACACTTAAATGGTATACTAATAGAAGCAGTGCCCTATAAACTTCAGTATGCAATATTGTGTACATCCAATTGTGCATCAGTTGAGCAGAAACAGTTCTGTGTGGTCTGACAAATTACTCACAAGTGCTGACTCACCTCGGCTTCTTTGACATCATTCTCAGCACAGCAATGAGGCCACAAAGCTAAGCGTTTCAAATTGTGGCTGATATTATCATTGATTAGTCTGCAAAGTTAAGAGTGCTTCCCTCCTCACTCTTCTACCAGAGAGAATAATCACAAGTAGGTCTCTGCAATCGTGTCCCAAAGAAACACACACACACAGACAGGTAATCCAACAGTTGACAAACTTCATTAGACTTTTGTAGGATTAGGTCAACAGCTTTAAAGGATTACTGCAGAGTAATTTTAGTGAACTTGATGCATTTGCATTTCAAGAAAGTGAACATCACGAGCTTGAAGTTGCTGTGTTTATTTATTGCCAGAGCAGTTTAAAGTAGCAACAGTTAACACATGAACTGAATTAGTCTGACTGCTGTCACAGCTGTGACCTGATGTGACCTGTCAAAAAATATTAATAAAAAACAATATGTCATTTCCAATCCAAGGTTTCCTTTTGATAGATAGATAGATAGATAGATAGATAGATAGATAGATAGATAGATAGATAGATAGGCAGGCCACCGTTTGCTCCCCTCCATCAGCTCTTGCGGTGATTGGCCGAGTGTCACGTGACCTCACAGCTGATTTCCTTGGCTGGAGAGTTTTTTTTTGTTGTTTTTTTTTTTTTGCTTTGGCCGTTCATTATTTCATGTTAGCCACTGCTGCTAACGCCGTAGACAGCGTAGCAATCAGCTTTATTAGCTAGCTACCATGGCACAAGCAGAACAGGCAGCACAGGCCTTCGACTTAAATGCTTCTCAGATCCAGGTGGAGCACGATAAAAAGCGTCGACAGTTTGTCATAAGACTCAATGGTGAGTTCAGCATGTAAACACTAGCAGGCTAGCTGGCAAATGCTAGCCCAGTGACGTGTTGTTGTTGTTGATTTGGCCTCATCGATAACCGAAGCCGCTTCTCTCAGACACGAAGGTGTTGTCGATGTCACTCGGTCCAAATGTCAACGTCTTTGTTTAGGAACGGTTTCGTTGCAAGATGTGACCAGACAGCAGAACTTGGTCACATCTACTAACTTCCTTGACTTAACCTACAACAGCAACCTGCTTTTCATCTCTCTGTCGTTGCGAAAATATTGTCTCTACTCCCTTTCTGAAGTCACACGTGAACGTTGAACGATGCTGTTAACGACGAGAAGCCATAAAATATAGTTTTCAAGACTGTATGAGCAAAAACCAAACATTAAAGTGAAGCTCTTCTATCGTGCATCCCGGACTTTTTTTTGCCAATATTTGCGAGAGCTTGAGCCCAATAACGTATCTGCAAATGTCATTTATGTAGTGAAATAAGCACAACAGGTATCCCTAACAAAGTGGCCAGTGAGTGCATATAAAGCATATTGAAATTATAATTTAAAATTAACCAGTCTACAAAACATGCAAAAAATACATACCTCACTTACTATCCGTATGAGCCATGATCCTGTTTTTTTCCGGAGACAAGGTCATCATGAAGTGGTTCTGTGCGAGTGATTTTTAAGAGCCACTTTGCTGCAGAGACTTGCTGTGTTTTTATACTTTTAAATTCTCTTGTATGACATTTCCAGAAAGAGGGTAAAGGATTTTCCTGGTCTGGTTTGACCCAGTATTTGAGTATTGGGAACTCCTGCACATACATATCAGATGTGTTTACAGCAAAAAATACAAAAGCCTTTGGGCTCCAAGAATACAGATTGTTATCAGCCTCTCTCTCCGCCCAGGCAGACATCTATATTTACCTCTTTCCACTTGACTGGACCTGACTTTGCTGCATGATATGTGTTGTATTCCTATATGTAGATTGAAAGCTGCTTTCTGCAGTTTAATCAATAACTTGGCAGTAGGCAAACTAGTTTCAGTGTATATAGTGGTAGACCTTTCACACTATCTGTGAGCACTAACAAAGTAGGGTCAAGGGAAAGTGAGTGGCGTGGAGACAGATTTAAAACAATTTGAGAGCTGTGACCGTAATCTGCCCTCAGGATCCCATGACCGTGCAGTTCTTCTGTATGAATATGTTGGGAAAAAGACGGTGGACTTGCAACACACTGAAGTTCCTGATGCTTACAGAGGGAGAGGAATTGCCAAGCATCTTGCTAAGGTAAGACACACAAAGACTGATATTTTACTATTCAGTCATACGAAAACAGCGGAGCTTTTCTTTCTGTTCAGGTACCATATTTTGATTACTACATCTGTCATTTTCATGCTTGTTGTATAGCCACACTCAACCACACCTCACACAGTTGAATTTTTAAATGCACACTCTGCTTTGTGATGGCAGGCAGCCATGGATTTTGTGGTAGAGGAGGATCTGAAAGCCCACTTGACCTGCTGGTACATTCAGAAATATGTCAAAGAGAATCCTCAGCCTCAGTACTTTGAACATATTTATCAATGACCCCACATGGCTCCAACAGAGAAGAAGGTGAATGAGACTCCCAGGAGACAATCACTGTGTGGTGGCAGCAGCAGTAGCATGTTTTGGAGTCACTGGCTGAGACACAGTAAAGGACCTTCCGGGCATTGATAAACATGACACTGAGTGAATCCAGAGACATTCTATCTGTTGCAAAGGCATCTGTGACCTGAAGGTTGGATCCACTGTAATGTCCAACTGGTCTGCAGCAAAGACAATAATGCAGGGATGTACATTCACCAGAAACAGGAACTGAATCAGCTGTACTTGACTTGTTAATATGATCAAATCAATCAACCAAAACTGAAGCCTGTTACCTCAAACAGAAACTCATCGCTGACTCTAAGCAAGCAATAGATATGTCATGAATACACATGTGACTGGAATACGTGTTGCTGATATTCTTTCCTCCTTTGGACTCGCTGGTTGTGAACAACAATGAAAGATGGCAAGATGGCAGACCCAGGTGTCTCTCTCCATGATGGCCTGGACGGAAGCTTTGATGGCTTCATGATGCTGAAATGCTCATGGCGTTTTATATTTCAACCTTCTTGGTTTTGTTATTCTTTTATGTTTGATTTGATTTCCACTCTCAGAAATTGTGTTTCTTATGGCTGATATGTTTGGATGGTAGGTTGTCTACTAGATGCATCTTTGAAACATCATTTTTTTTCTTTGTAACTGCAAAGAGATATAAGCATAAATTTGGTGGGCAATGGGTAATTTGAAAAATAACAAAAACGCAATTACCATTTTTACTTTCTTGAAATACATTTTTACCAGTAACAGAAACCCTCTGTCTGTTACTGGAGTCATAGGTTAATAAGTCAAAGGTGCATGGATTTTTAAACCAAATAACACAACCAGGTTAAATGTTGCACACATGACAATTAGATCTAAAGCTTGTCACTGCAATGCAACAATGAGTGTGTATTTGGATCAATAATTCTGCTGAAACCAGCACTAAAAACAGCAGTGCTATATTCAGGGTATTAGCATTTTAATGTGTTGAACATTCTCTGTTCTGTTATTGAGGAAAATCACACTGAATTGTGAAAAGTTTTGTTTCTGTCATTTTATCATTTTTCCCTCTTACTCATGAAGCCTCTTTTGCTAGCTGGTGTCAAATGATTGAGGTCATTAGAGGAGAAATGTTTTTTCTGAAAATTGTAGATTTTCTTTTTTTATTTTTGCTGTTGACAATCAAAGGTGTTGAGAGGACAAATGCCTCAGGGGACTCAACACACACTGACAGAGCAGACATCAACATCTGAGGCAGATTTTCTGCTTCACAAACCACCTAAAGGAAACTGCAGGAAAGTTATTTCTTTACTTTATGTGGTGCACGCTTTTTATGTTTTGGTAGTCAAAGTATTATTTCTTTTTCTTTTTTTTATTAGTGTTTTGTTTGTTTTGAGCAGGTGGTTCTATTATAAGCATGTACTGGATGCACCAGTCATCTACAATGTTTTGTCCTTGATACTTTGTTTTCCATTCTTGTGTTTGAATAAACTCAACGTTCATTACAGAATTATAGTCAAAGTGTGCATTTATAATGAAACCGAGGATGATGCAGATCTAAATCTTTATGTACCAGAATAGTTTGTCAGACTTTGAATACAGACCAGAAAATGTGCATGTATGAAATAATATCCATCAGATATCACTTCAAGAAATAAAACTTCAAACGATACATGCAGATTTCAGTAATGAAATCATCTACCATTCTGAAGTGAACAGTGTCAAATTAAGGAGTTTTGTTGATCCAGGTTTAGAAAAGGCAGTGCTTTGTCGCCATCTCGTGGCGCAAGCAGAAATTGCTAGTCAGTCAGTCAGCAAAAATAATAGCAAATTTTTTACATAAAAGAGGATTCAGAAAAGTGTGAGGAATTGAACCTGGTTCAGTTTAAACAATAATTTCTGATGCAGCATGACTGAACTGCGCATACTATATTTGCAGAAAAAAATATGTATATATTTAAATGATTAGTACACGTATTTAATGTTGCTTTGCGTTGATATTTTGTATGTACACAACAAACAAACTTCAGTTTATTTGTGTGGTTCAATTTGAATGTAGCCTGACCTCTCAAACTTCTATGCGCTATCAGCAAATACGTAAAGGCTGGTCATATTGCATTGTGGGAACAGAAGTCCACTTTCGAGCCTCGGGTGATGTGTTGACTCCGTTGGAAGACTACATTACCCATAATGCTGGGAGCCGTCAAACGTCAACTGCAATCACAGTTGTATCTCCAACATGGCGTCGCTGGGAAGGAGGCGCGGTGTCCCAGTAAGCAGGGAGAGGTCAGTTGCTCCACATCTCGGCCACTTAGCGAAAATGTTTTTATTTATCATGCCTTTCTGTGTGTTTCACAAATCTACTGACACCAAACATGCGTTTTGTGCGAGATTCAAAGTTAAATGTCAACGCGACAAGTCGGGATTCTATCCCATGGCTGGCTAACGATAGCGGGCTAACTCGTAGAGCTAGCTAACGTTAGCAAGGAAACAAACTAGCAGCTCGTGTTGTTTTGGTTGCTTAACCACCAACGATAAACTGCGAGAAAAGTTCAGCTTGATAGTGTTAATGCGGCCGATGAGGTCAAGTGCCTTGGCTCACATGGGGCACAATCATAGCTAAGCTAACAGTCGTGTCCGCTGTATTAGTCGGTCTGAAATTAAAGCGGTCCCAACTTAGCTGTCCTCTTTCTAACTTTCTGTCGTGTAAGCAAGGGAGTTTAGCTTGTGTTACCCCCCTCCGATACACAGTGTTCTTTTCACGGTGATCGAAGCATGATTTGTTTACGATGTGACCTTTAATTCTTTTCCCCCTCTAGCCTGATATCTATTAAGGCAAAAAGGTTTGCCTTTCATGAAGTCGCCATGTACAGGAAGGCCTCAGAGCGGCCACACATTTATGTTAGTTGTATATGAAGATCGTTTCTGTGTTTTGTACTTGTATCTTCATGGACTGATATAAAACATGTATTAAAATAACTTAAATCTATTCTAGGGATCCACGATAATATCGGTGTCAGCACATATTGGATATAAAATGTACAATAAAATGTCTGCAAACACACATCTTTGGACCACATTAAATGAGAAGGTGTGTCCAAACTTTTGACTGGTAGTGTACATGCAACTCAAACACAATTGAAACAATTCCTGTATTGTACATCCTTAATCTATTCTATTGGAATAGGTTGTCACAGTATTGCAATAGATATATAGGAAGGTGTTGTCATTGTATTATGCAGCAATACACTTCAATGTTGTGTATATGAAACTGAGTTCAGTGATATGTTCACAGTGCACTGTGTGTTCACTCTCATTTCCCATCAAGTCTGCTGGTTTAACATGAAAATTGTTATCCATGAATATTTCCCTAGATGTGTGCGTGTGTGTATAAAATATATATATAATTTGGGTGATTAATTATTGTGTACATCTTTGTAATTTTGTAAGACAGTCCACTGATATTTTTCTCTTTGTGCTCTCTCTCTGTTACTGCTCAGGGGAGTGATGGCAGCTACAGACTGCTACATCGTGCATGAGATCTACAATGGGGAGAATGCACAGGACCAGTTTGAATATGAGCTGGAGCAAGCACTGGAGGCCCAGTATAAATACATTGTTATAGAGCCCACACGCATCGGAGATGAGACGGCACGTTGGATTACAGTTGGCAACTGCCTGCACAAGACGGCCGTATTGTCAGGTGCTGCTTGCCTCTTGACGCCTCTTTCACTGCCCATTGAATACTCACGCTATGTGGCGTTGCCTGCTGGCGCCCTCAGCGTGGCCTGTGCTGCCCTGTATGGGATTTCTTGGCAGTTCGACCCCTGCTGCAAGTACCAGGTGGAATATGACAGCCAAAAACTCTCGCGGCTGCCCCTGCATACACTCACCTCCTCAACGCCCGTGGTATTGGTACGCAGGGATGACATCCATAGAAAGAGACTCCATAATACGATAGCACTGGCTGCCCTGGCATATTGTGCCAAGAAGATCTATGAACTCTATGCTGTATGAGAGCACTCTGAAGAGGGTCTGAGAACCAACACAAAAAGGAAAAAGTAAACTAAAAAAACAGAGCCTCCACCCACAGATGTAAGAAAAGTGGAAGTTACAATCAGGCCCAGCAGTTAGCTCTGCACATGTGGTGGTGCTTCCATGTTGAACTTTGATCAGAGGGATAGAGTTTAAACTAGAAGGAATTGTTTTTCTCTTACATTTCCTTTACTTCTATGTGACACCAGTGCATTTATCTCTGTAATAACCTTGCACTTCCTTCCCTGTGACCTCCCCATGCATCCCTGACACACTAATTAGTGCACAAGGGTATGGCAGCAGTTCCACTGGACTGAATTATGTTGCAGTTCAAACGGACAGATGTGTTTTGAGTATCAAGCTTTTTCCTTCTTTCCCTCGTAGTTTTACTGTACCCTTTTCTTGCTGATCAGTACATTACCCTTTCATTAAATATAAGGACATTTCAAACTCACTTTTCTGTTTTTTATTTTGCTTTTTTATCTTTAAATAGATTCTACTTGATGTCCAGGAAGGAGCATACAGGTACAACATGCTTGAGACTGTCTTGTCCATGTAGATTTTCTTAAATCCACACAAGCAAGAGTTTGTGTGACAATGATCAAGAAAGGTTTTTACACACTTGTACATAGTCTACAGTAAATAAGATCAATGTCAAACCAAATCCTCATAATGAAAATGTATAAAAGAAACGATATGGAAGTACTGTCAGGCCCTAAAACAGCAGATTTATAGTCATACTTATTTTGATTAATTTGCTTATCCAGTGTACACATTTTGTGAATGAATACGTATCATCATTGGATGAATTAAATTGATAAATTGTGATGTAATCCAACTTGAAACAATAGAGATGAGATGAGATGAATACCCAGGGTGACTTGTAATCAGCATTGTCAACTCTTTCTAAACAACTATTTTTGCCAAATTATCAGATTAATGTATTTTATGCTGCTTTTGATCATGAAGGTTTCAGAGAGAATTTTACACACATCTTTTTTAAAGATCCAACAGAATTGTAAACCTTTCTTTAGTGTGGAAACTGGCAATGTTTCAGTGTTGCACATTTATAAAATATCAAGCTGGTAGCCTAAAGTCTTGGTCCTGCCTTATCAATATTTTCAAGAAAACAGTTAATAGCAGTTGTGAATAATTTTGTATGAATGCAAAGGGTTTGGTTGTTTGTGATAATGGTTAATGGCTGTCAACTAGTAGTATGTTTTGTACCTCACCGATTCACACTGACACAACCTTTAATTGACCTGGAAAACCATAGGCAATCACTGGGCAGTTGTTTTAAAACGGAATGAATCAAACTGTATTTTATCCATACAGAGCCCGCCAAACCTTTCTGGTGCCATTGCCTGTCACTAATACACTTGCTTTTTAAGATGGGGGAGAGAGAGAAACTGAAAGCATAGGGATGGGTGCATAGAGGGCAAATCCAAGATAACTTTATTAGTTTGCTGGTCTGTGGCCAGAGCAGGCTAATTATCAGTCAGCTGACCTTCTGCTGATACCACTGTTGTTCCACAGGAGTTTGATTGGATGAAAGATTTTCACTTCTACATCTAAGGCTTTTCAATCGTTTTGGCTGGATCAGAGGTCAGTATTTTTCTGCCGCTTAAAGTAAAAAATACAGCTTCCAGTTTCACCTCACTTTGTTTTGTTTGCATTTGCAATGAATGTCTCATGTGGAAAAGTTTTTTTCTCATAAATGAAAGGTTACATTGTTTGCATTAATCTTTAAATTGACAAATCTGTTTCAAAACCGTTTAGTATGTTCATTTTTCAGGTAAGATATAGCTCTATTGTCAGTTTGTTTAATTGCATATTGTGTTTAAAAATGCGGTGCCAAGTAATATAAAGGTTGTGAAAGGAAGAAAAGTCAAAGAAGGCTTCTGAAGATACATCCACAAAGTAAAATAGCAATAATCATCTACAATAAACAATAATAGTCTTACTTGAACACAAAAAACAGCCTGAGTAATGACCCACTGTTAACCAGGGCTTTTTAATTTGTATGTGGGAGAAACTAGATGAGTGATACTATCAGCAGGAGGCCGTTTGCCTCCATGCGAGACGAAACTCCAACTCCCACAATTCCTAGTGGCAACAACCAGTAGTTGTAGTAGTACATCAGTTTATTATATCCGGTTCTGTGTCTTTCTCGATAGCGGCCCCCTCACATTATCCCAGTTATTATCCTGCCTCAGAGCCCCACGCTGCTGTTTGTGCTACAACGACAACAGGTTAACAGCTCAGGTGAGAAACAGCTTTAAACTAACAGGTGTTTGAGTCGGCGGCACTCCTTTCACGCGGCTGAAGCTAGCTGACATTAGCATGAGCGTTCCCTGTCAGTTGTGTCGTGTGTGCATTGATGTTTTACTTTGTTTGCAGTTGTAGCATCGAACTGCACACGTTTTCTTTAACACAAAGCTGCTCTTCAGTAAATGCTCAAACTATTCGAGTGTTTTTGAACCCGTTTTGTTCGTGGTTAGAACACAAGATAACCCCACTAATTATGGAGGCTTTTTTTTTAGGAAGGGTGCTTCTAAATAAATACAAATGGGATGTACGATGTAAAAACGGAGGTTTACGTGTGAAGTTATTGAGTAATTATCGACTTATTGTGCTCACAATTATGAATATGTACAGCTGCGAAGGACACACGCATTTTATTAGATTTAAGTTGTGATATTTTACATGACATTTATATTTTAAAGGTCACAGGACACAATTGTTACAGGAAGTGAAACCCGATGTTTATCAATTAATAGGTTTGAATGTTTTTTAAATAATTAAAACGAGCTCTCTGATTTTTCAGCGTCTTAATTGTGAATATGTTCTAGTTTCTTTGCTCCATATCACAAAAAAAATCATTAAAACTGAATACTTTTGGTGTGCAGACGAAAGATTATCTGACATTTTATGGACCAAACAAGAACTCGATCAATCGAGGGAATAATTTAAATAATTAATCGATAATGAAAACAATCGTTAGTTGTTGCAGCCCTAATGTTTCCCCATGTTTTTTTTTTACCCCATGTTTCAATTTACTGTATATATTACATTTGAAAGCATTTTTCTTTCACTTATCAAAGAACAAAAAGGGAAATATTATTACAAAGTATAACATATATAGACAAGCCTGGGTTCTCCTTATTTATATGTTTTAAGATTTTTGTTGTCACACTGGTTGTTTATTACAAATTGTGACAGGTTTTTGCTGGTTAGTTTTTTTTTTTTATTTTAGAAAAGAAAACAAGAACTGGAGTCATAATTATATACAAATGGACTGTTAAGAATATTGAGAAAATTAAGTGAAAACTTAATTTTCTGCTCATAAAAATGGTAGTATAATGGTAGCACAATAAACTACATATAGAACAATTTTGAAAGAGTATTCTTAATGTAACTGCATATGTCTTTGTTCTAAAGCTGTGAATTGTAATGTTGGTAATTTGAATGTTGAGGGAGCCTCTGTCTTCAGGCGACGTGTGTGCAGCAGGGTGGAGAACCGCGAGCCATGGAGCGTCTCATGGGAGGAGGAATGGTGCCGCTGGTTTTAGCAGGTGCTGTCTTGCTGTTGTACCGGATCATTGTCCGCCTTAGACCAGGAGCTGCTCTACAGGATGCTGTTGTGGTAATCACAGGGTCCACCTCTGGACTGGGCAAAGGTTGGTCTTCTTTTCATTTCTATATCACCTCAGCATATATACATATACTTCAGTATATACCTTCTACAAACCCAGTCATACTGATTTACAGCAGTTAAATTATTCTGGTAATAGCCACATGGTTGACAGTGGCGTCTTTAAGTGCTATCTTGTCATGTTACTGTATTTAAAAAAGATGTATGTTTTGTTTTTCACAGAGTGTGCGCGGGTTTTCCATGCTGCAGGTGCACGGCTTGTGCTGTGTGGTCGAGATGCAGCCCGTCTGCAGCAGGTGGTCCAGGAGCTTACAGCAAGTTCAGCTGGCGCACAGAAGAAGGTGAGAATGATTTCTCCTTCGATTGACTATATATATCTATCTCTCAGCCTTTGTCAAGAAAAAATTTTAGCGATATTGCACAAATGTCCTCACTAGATTCAGTTCATAAATGTTCAACATCTAAACAAGGATCTGTTTTTTCAAATGTGATAATTTGATACTGCTCCAATGTGTTGCACATGTTGTTAGGTAGAACCACACAAACACTTTCACTATTTTCCAGTAATTATCAGTCAGTCCACTACCAAAATACTCAGCAGATTAATTGATAATTTAAAAAATGAATCATTATTTGGGGCATCAGTGTACTTTCCTGTAGTCATAAGAACAAAATCATAATTTTCTGAGACAATCCTCTTGTGAAGTTCCCATTCCTGAATCATTACCTTTGCTAAGAACCAAAGAAAGAAGAAACTGTTTTTTTTTCTACTCTTTGAAATACACTCGTGGAATGATTTGAAACTACGCTTCTAATCTGTACCAGACGTACACTCCCAGCACTGTGATCTTTGACCTGGCTGACACAGGCGCAGTGGCCACAGCTGCAGAGCAGATAATGAAATGCCATGGGCAAGTAGATGTCCTTATCAATAACGCTGGTATCAGTTACCGTGGCAACATACTGGATACCCATCTTTCAGTTCAACGAGATGTTATGGAAACAAACTACTTTGGACCCATTGCTCTCACTCAGGGTGAGTGAGTTATTTAAAGAAAAAAGTATATTATACATACAAGTATATCAGCAGTTTTTTCACTCATTCCTCTCTCATTACAGCTCTCCTGCCATCCATGGTCCATCGACGTAGTGGCCACATCGTGGTCATTAGCAGCGTCCAGGGCAAGATCGCTATCCCATACAGATCAGCATGTACATTTAATTTGTTCATTTACAATAAATAACTTCAGGAATGGTGTTTCAGTCTGACAGGGTGAGAAGAAATGAAACAGCACTCTGGTTTTTCCACTCTGTGTCCAGATGCAGCCTCTAAACATGCCACCCAGGCTTACTTCGACTGCTTACGGGCAGAGATGGAGTGCTACGGTATTCCAGTGACCGTGATCAGTCCTGGGTACATCCGAACCAACCTGTCAGTCAATGCTGTCACTGGGGACGGCACTAAGTATGGAGGTGAGGGAATGAAAATGAGATTTAGATTATTCACAGTAAAATCTAGGTGTTTAATGTGAATATGTGTGGATAATATCATTATTTCATCAGTATGTGTACATTTGTATTTGTCTGCTAAGTTTTCTTACTTCAGCACATCACTTTCAGTAACTGTTGTATTGTTTTTGAGAAAACTGGTCCTAACATGGGTGAAAAGACCAAAGGTATACAAAGTGATTTAACTGAAATAGCTAAAACAGAATGAAATTAATTAAAAAAATGATGAAAAGGAATGTCATCCAAGTTCCTAAAGTTTTTTTTTTTTATAATTACTGAGTTAACTCCCAGGTGACACTGATGCATAATTTCTTTTTTGTGCCACACCTCTTTCAGTTTTGGATAAAACCACTGCTATGGGTCGAGATCCCAGGGATGTGGCTCAGGCTGTTTTGAAGGCTGTTCAACAAAGAAGCAAAGACGTCGTTTTAGCAGCTCCTCTTCCCACACTGGCCATCTACCTGCGAACACTGTGGCCCACACTCTTCTTCAAACTCATGGCCTCTCGTGCTCGCAAGGAGAAGAAAACAAAAGAAGAATGAGGACTAACTGAGAGACAGGTGTGCAAGTGCAACTTCACTCATATGGCCCATTTACACTGTAACTATTTGTCTATTATTTATTTTGACGTAACTGTAGGTTAGCTCTCAATTGACCTTGTCCTCAAATCACAGCTTAGAAGTGGACAGATAACTCCTACTGACTCAAAGCCGATGGCATCATGATAGGTTTCAAAACTGACTGCATCGACACAGATACTGCATGACCAAGGATTTTGGTTAATGTACATGGTTCATAAAACGCTGTTGTCCTCTATTGTCCCACTCTCTAAAAGCAGCCTTAAAAGTCTGCATATCACATTTTGGGGGAAAATTAAGACAAAAATATGTTTTGTGATGGTAGCTCAGCTCAAAGGTTGTGAGTTTGATTCCCAGCTCCACCAGTCTACATGCTGATGTGTCCTTGGGCAGCATTTTTGGCAGGTGACCAACCCATAACAACCGGTTTTAGCCTGCTGTAATGGCTTGAAAGACTAAAGTGAGATGAAGTACAGCTCCTGACATGTTTTTGAGCCTTTATTAAATTACACTGCTTATCTTTTAAAGTTGTTTTAGTTGTAAGATTGAGACACTTTATAACTTTACTGCAGTCGAGATGTGCAACATTATATCAAGTCTTTTTCTGTCTTAAATCCTGTTGGGTTAATTAAACGAGTTGTGAGAATTCATTTTCTGTGATGAGGCCAACAGAAGAACCACTGCTTTGTCTGAAAAAGATAAAGCTTTAAGTAACCCTAACACCACATATCCACGTCATGTTTACATTTTAACTGGCTTCATTCCAAATTACAGAGTGAACAAAAGAAGCAACAAACTGATTTTATATCTATCTTTATACAGAGAATAAAAACACCTTTTACAAACTTAACATAAAATAATGGGGTTTTCCTTTTTAGATGTCATCTTAATATTAATTTAAACAGGAAACATTTTCAAAAATGTAACCAATAAATAGTCCAAATAAATTTACATTATATTTTACAAAAGCGCAGTGAATACTGGAATTGCAATTTTTACAAATATATCCTTAAACAGAAAAAAATAACCAGATTGAAAGACAAAACCTGCTCTTTATTCCTTATTAAGAATCATCCTCATTTTTTCTTTTCTAGTGTGAGAAGATGAAATCTTTCATAAATGAATTAACTTATAAAAGCACTTTTACACTGTAGAGTCAAAGCCACAAAGGTGCTTGAAGGAGACGGAATATTTTTTAATCCCGCTTGTGGAATGACCAGAGTTCTACAATTTACACTTGCAGAGATGAAGTTTAACATGTTGATGAGGCAAAATGTTTTTAAATACTGCATATTACTGATGCTGCTTAAATTGAAATTCAGAGAATGAATGTGGAGAGTCTGGACCCGACATGGAACGATTGTAGTCCCAATGAACAACACTGAAACTACGTGGATGAATCTGAAATAGAACAAACATCCATGAGTCATCACTGCATATAGAGCGGCTGAGGTTAGAGGAATGATGAACATTTTTATGTTATGAATGTTAATCATGTCAACATTAGCCAGAATTAGTACTAATCAACAGGCTGTTGATGGTTTAAATGCAACCAGTCAGTCACACAATGCCTGGTGTGTGACTGATTAAAAAGTGACTGCAAATATACTTAGTGGAGTGTCACCTAATTACCGCTTTAGTGTTTTATTTCTCAACTGCTTGCTCTTGTGAAGATAAACTGGAGTGTAATGACAGTAACTTAAAGAGGTGTATCAGACAGTAAAAATAAATTAAATTTAAACCAAATATTTAAAATGAATACATAGTCACATTGTGGGGAAAATTTAAATCAAAAGCCTCTGACTTCTTCATTAATATGTAAGAATTGGAAACCACAACTGAAAGTTAATGTCTGTTAAAGGAAGTTGTCTTTTTGTGACCTGTAAATGAAACAACAAAACAACCTACAGGCATTTCACTTATTAGCTGAACCTACATTACGACAGATGATATGACAATGCAGCTGGAGATGGACTTTGAGTTTAGCAGAAAAATTTCAAAATTAATAGCTGCAGATTATCTCATCTGTGGAGCTGCTTTCAAATGTAGTCAACCAACAAAAGCTGCCATTTTGCACATGGATGTAAGAAATAATAAACCTGATTCAAACACACATGAAATTTTAACCAAAAACACAAAACTGAGCGAAATGAAGAGCACATATAGCAGAGGATGTAACCTCCTTCCTGCTCGGTTGTGTTGTTGTTGTGCTCCAATTTAGCCACTGTAACAACTGAAAAGACCATTTTAGCTACAGCCACTACTTAAAGAATCCTTTCAGCAAAAACTACGAACCTTATCTGCACATTTTGGAGGATTTACACATTTTGGGGGTTGAGCTGAGAATAGAAGACCAACACACACTCACACATACACACTCAAACATCAGGAAAAGACATAAGCTGTGAAAATATTATGTTCAGATATGGCATTGTGTTTTCCTGTACATGAGGTTGTGTTTTGTTAACACATTTTTTTAAAGTGTTTGTTTTTAAAGGGGATTTCACCTTGGAAAGGAGTTCAGTGAAACCAATGCATTTTTAACTCGCTTTTGAACAATGGTCAAGGTTCACCATTATTATTGCACTTTAACATACAGGGCAGGGATGGCTTTCAGGGGCTGCACTTTCTCCATAACTGTCCCTCTATTGGAGTAAATCTGTCAGAGGACCAACAGTCTTGACACTGAAGAAATACTTAATCTTTGGCCGCTCAACGATTGATCTTCCAGATGGCCGTGGCCTTGTCTCTTCCTCATGGCGGAGGGATGGACGGCTCAGTCACAGCCAGCTCCTGAGCCAGGTCATTGAAGCGAGCGATGTAGTCCACGCTGCTCTCACTCATCATACAAGCAAGCTGAGAGTCCATCTGCAAACCCAACCAAAGAGTTTTCATGTACAAGAGCAAAGGTAACAGAAGCCAAAGATAAAATCTGTTTTGTACTTTAGGTTTTGCTTTGTCTGCTTTTAGTTTTATGTCAGATTTCATGTATCATCTTAGTCCATTTTAATGTCACAGGCTTTTTTTTTCTTTCAACTTGTTCCATCTTTACGTTTGTTTGGGTCACAGGAAAGTAGCAGATATGGTGCAGCAGCTAATTGGGATCCCAATAAACAATACACCATCAGTATAAATGTAGGGCTGCAACAAATTTACTGATAAATTAAGCTCAGACAAGTTTGATAATTCATTAATTTCAATAAATGTTGATTTCTTATGTAAAATTTAAAAAAGTTATTTGGTATTAGCCTCTTAAATTAATTTATGTTCTGTTTTCTGCTTTACTACATCTTGTGGTTCATTTGCAACGCCCAACACACCATCTTTTTTTGCCTTGAACCAAACGAGCATAACTAAGGGTGTTAATGCCAACAAAAAGTGTTATTTTAACGTGTCAATTTTGGATTAAAGGGAATGGCCCCACCAAAGAGTGAAACACTTGAATGAAATAAAGAATTTGTGGAAGACAACACAGAAATGATCTCACCCTACATTCTGTATCTCTGACAATCAAAGCGAAAAACCTACCTCTGCCACATCAGGAAGGCCACGAGACTGAAAGGAATCATGGGAGTTGCAGTCCAGGAGGCTTGGGCCAAGCAAAGCTGTGCCACTGGAGGGTCCAGAGGGGGTGAGGTTGGTCCTCCTCACCTTATCAGGAGACACCATGCTGGCTGGAAAGTAAAATGATAACTGGAGACTATGAACTGGACAGACAGTTTTTAAAAGAAAGCTACTGTGTGAATAAGCTTTGATTATTGACCATAGTACAAAACTCAGTATTCGGTGTTATAATGACATGTCCAGTACATGTACATTGACTGTCCAGGTTCCAAACCAATGTATTTTCCATGTGAATGAACCAAACTTGTTCCGTAGTTCAGTAGAACTACTATGGGTGATTGATTGCGGGCTGGTAAAAGACTTACAGAGAAGACATCCTAGTGTGGAGTCAGTTGAATCGCTTGGGTACCACTGGGGGTCATGGCTGGGTGATGGAATCCAGCCTTGGGACGGGCTGCCTGAGGGAGATGAGGCCAAAAGTTTGGAGCTGTCGTTGTTGCTCAACTTGGCTGGAGAAAGAGCCGCCTCCTCACCTGCACCGGGACAGATGAACAGCCATTAGTTCACACACACACAATGACAATGATCAAAAGACTTGACCAGTCAGCAGCTTGTTTAGTTGCATATTATCATATTCTGCAGTTTACAGAATACTTGTCATGCTGTCAAACCTTTCATTAGAACACAAAACCGTATTCCAATTTATTTTTTTACCTATTTGAGTTTAATGTTTATGTACCCGTTTTATTCTAGAAAGTTTTCATTTAACCAGCATGCAGATTTTACAGAGATAAATATTGCTACAAGTCGGAAACACACGCACCATAGTGGGCAGAGTTGATGGCAAGCTCAATGATGGAGTCACTGATGTGAGTTTGAGGTTCTCCGGGGGCTAGAGCCTCTTCAGGGGGGCCGGGCAAAGAGATGTCCAGGAGTGAGGCTACACTAGGTGGAGAGAGGAGTGAGTCTCCTCCACTAATCATGATAGGAGACGGGGGAGGCAAACCATTCTGAGGAAAGAACAAGTGGCACACATTATGGTACTGCATTACTACATTTTATATTTATTGTATTATTATATTGTATTATTCTGAGAGGAGTTTTCATACAAGGTGGCAGTGCAGTCATAAATGATTCAAAGTATTCAAAAGTGCAACAATGGTGGGGAGACGGGTTTTGATGAGCGTCAAAAAAAAACAAAAAAAAACCTAGATGCTCTGATTGGTAGAACTTGGCATGGTGGATTCTTATGTACAACTAAATCAAAAACTTGATAGATGGAATGTTTACATCTTAAAATGGGGAAATACCAGATCTATATTCATATCAAATGATGAATGTTAGTTTAAGTGTCCTTGGAGTGAATTTTATATGCAGCGTTTTTTTATTTTTTATCTTCAATAATAACATATATTCTATTTATCATTTTTATAAATTGATATTTTATGCAGTACTATCATTATGCCAGGTCATCACTGTAAATGAGAAGTTGTTCTCAATTGATTTTACCTGACAAAATAAAGGTTAAAAAAAATAAAAAATATCACTAATACTTGTCATTCACAGCTGTGAAATGTATATAATGCCCATTGGAGTTGTCATTGTGACATGAATGTGTAGAAATGACTGCTGTTATCTGACAAGATGAAAATGAATATTAAATCTAATAGCAGGAGGACTTGTTAAATTACTTGTGTATTAGTTACAACAACATTTTGTCACTGAACTGATGAAAACACAAATTACATTTTTACACCACTAATCAACACATCTGTTCCTGACCTCTGGTACATTTTGCTGGAGGAGCTCAGAATCGGGTTCAGCATCACCAGTAGGTGTCGGTGTGAGCAGAGTGTTGTTATCCACAGAGGGAGAACTGGGACTCTGACAGGGACTACCAGGAATGATGCCTGCAGACTTCGCTGCCAGATCAATGGCACCTGAAAGAGCAGAAACAGTTTAGACACACAAAGGGTTTCCTCAAATATGTGATAAGTTTTAAAAATTGGCACATCTAATAATACAGTGATCTGTTGAGTTCAGAAATCATGTAGGAGTAAAGATGCTAATCATTTTTCACATTTATTGAACTATGACTCAGTTTCAGCTAAAACCAAGAAAATCCAGACTGTTTCAGTTAAAAGAATCTTCATGTAAGAATATTTAGTGACATGTAATAAGGCTTTAATAGGATTCTTCGACCAAGTGAGTTGTAATGGAGCAGGTTATTTGTGATTAATAATTGTATTTGAGAAGTAAACTATTTGGTTGTCAGAGGTCATTTAGTGATGAAATGTTTGTCTCTAAAATCCAAATCTAAAATCACATTACAAGCTTTTCTACTGATATCTTTACAGATAATGACTAAAGAATAACTCAAAGAGATACAAGCGTTGTTCAAGGTGAAACTTTCAAGAGTACACTCTTTATTATCTGTAATCTAAAATTCAACGCGGTTTCATTAAAACGGGGAAATTGGTTGATTATTCCATCATTATTGCATTATTAATTCATACTTGAGAGCTGACTGGTGCCTGCAGAACTGGGTGCTCCAGCTGAAACTTTGGAAATGAGGGAGCGGGGCGAAGGAGTAAGGCGAGTATGGATTGGCCGGAAGGATCCAGTTCCTGAGGGAAGAAAAAGGAAGAGAGATTAGCATAGCGCTTGGTGAATTACATTTAGTTAAGTATAAAGAGAACATGAGAAGAGTGTGTTACCAATTGAAATGCAAAACCAACCTATTCAAGGGTCTGTGTTCAATAACAATCGTTTTACACTCTGGGAATTTTCCTTTATTACAATAACAAAATTGTACCTGTAGCAGAGTTGGAGAGGATGGAGAAGGAGCAGACATGCTGTGAAGTGTCTCCTGTAGTCCGGGGGAGCAGTGTTCGCTGCGCACAAGACATAATAAATTGTTTAACCCATCAAAACACAGCAACAAGTAATGAATGATGTTTATTCCAATAATTAACAAAAAAATCTTCTGTCCTTACTTGAACTACAAGGGGTTTGCGAAGTTGTCTGTTTCGAGGTTTTCTTTGTCGTGAAAGGAAAAGATCTGACTGCATCTATAAGAGGAGGAAAAATAAATAAATACAATATCTGTGCATATTCATGTGGACATTGTACTTTTTTTTGAGTCTTACATTGATGGAGTCCAGCTGCTGTCTGAAGGCAAGTTCAGCTTCCTTGTTGGGAGAGAAGGTTCTGTTGTGCCGTGAGCTGTTGGGAGGCAGTGTGGTGGGTACTGCGAACACACCTCCCTCTGAGTCACTGCCCGCTGCTGACCCCAGTAGAGAGCGGGCAAGGCTACGTCCACCTGAGGAGGGCAGGGCAAATAAAATGTGTTATGTGACAAGGAAGAACATATATTGAAAGTAATTTATGCAGCCAATGAACAGCATCCGAGAGGAGAAGACACACAAAGCACTTGAAATTTTTAAAATCTGACTTGTCAAAGAGGAAGCACTTGCACTTCATAATTAAGCCCATCGTCAAACAACTGCACCATCCATACGAGTTATGACTCATCTTATATGCTGTATATCCTAACAAGTCTTTAAAATTATTTCCCTTAAACACGTATCCAAACAAAATTTAAGTTAAAAGTAATGAAAAAGATCAGTTGTCTTTACTCAAATCTGCAACCACAATCTGTTCAAGGAAATGACTACATCACAGGTGAAAGTGTAATTAGTGCCTGTAGAAAAGAGTCCAGCAGAGAGTCTCATGAATACCTGAGGTTCCAGTGTTGGCCAGGTGTGACCTGGCCCCTCGGACAGAGGCCTGCTGTCGGCCACAGCTGGGGCTGCGAACACCTGCTATAGGCCCCTTTCCTGGAGGAGTGAGTGCCTGGTTTTGCTCTTCTTGATGGGCTTTAAGAGGTGACGTGGCTGTGGAGCACAGATCTGCAGCCTGGTGGAGAGGGCACACATTAATCACACCACCTGTTCAAAATGAACAGCTTCTAGAGTTTAAATGTGGCACACAGAAAAGATAACAGCCAATCCTAGTCTAATATGAGATGACACCTAACCAATATAACCTTAAACTCTCCATAGGATAAAGGATCTGTTGTTGATTAGTGCACTTTAAAAGCAGCTTTAAAAATCTGCTTTTAAAGAAAAAAAAAAACCATGACATTCAAATATTTTGTCCACAAATATATCGAGTTTTTCACTAAAAGTAAAAACAATGTGAAAAGTAGAAGTTAACCCCTACCAGAGGTTTAGGATTGACCTCAGTGGTCACCAATTTGAGAAGGCAGCGCAAAACCCGATGTGTCCTGTTAGGCTTAGCCGGTGCCATGGCTGGTCTGTCTTCTTGGTTGTTGGAAGGAGGAGCAACAGCCTGCCACTCGTACTCCAATTGCAGCTTCCCAGGCTTTCCAAACATCAGGTAAAGCTCAGCCAGGGTGACATTCTCTGCATCACGTGCACACCAACCTTCCTCTCTGATCTGCTCGACAGTCCGCTCTTTGGCTGCAGATGCAGGGCTCTGTGATACTCCATCTTCTGTGACAGTCATTGAAGGTTTAGTTGGAGGAGTCTGGTTGGCCTCCGGAGAGGAGGTGCTGGCATTCTGCTCCTCCTTGCACTGCTCAGATGAGCTCTCTACAACGCTACATAACTTCTCTGTGCTTTTGATCACAGCTAATCCACCACAGGGACCAAACTCAGTTTTTTCCTCCCCTTGAGCCACAGGCTGCTGAGAGGAGGCAGCAACAGACACAGGTCTCTTCTCTTCTACTTTGGCAGAACTGTCTGGTGACGTTTCAAGATTAGGGGGGTCAGTTCGACGAGTATCACCTAACACAGTCACTGAGGAACCACCAGCAGCAGCAGCAGAAGTTCCACGTCCAGATTTGGCGCCAGTCCGAGCTGTTGGAGCTGTGTGGATACCTAGGATCTGAGCAGCTGGCAATTCCTTGGCATTTGGTCGGTTCTTACCACTCTCCAGCCAGTGTACAGTGCAGGAGGCCTTGGAGTGGACCACACGTGCCACACCAGGCAGAGTCGTCAATGTGGTGCTCTCGGCAGGGAAGAGAAAGAGTTCATCTGGTTGAGATTTGCTGGGGGAGGCTGTGCTGGACTGGCTGCCCTCCAGAGCTTCTCGCTCCATGAGACTCTTAAGCTGAAACATCAGTGTTAAAGACTCAAACATAACTGATAGAAACAGGTATGTTCTCCCTCAGAATTAAATCTTTAAATGTTAAATGTTGTTTGTGCCTGTATAAAATATACACACTTTTTAGAGCAAAAAGAAAAATCGCATCATTAACAATTCACATTGCTTTTGTTCACATGTACACATTTTATAAACATTTATAAAAAAAAAATTTCCTTATCTGTGATGGGATACTGCTCAACAGAGTTGCAAACCATACAATGTGTTAAGGATACAATGCGCTGGTCCTGGTACGCCCACTTCTGTTTCAAATATTCAATGAGGCTGGAAACTTTTCTATGGAGCTCCACCACCATTCTGGGTTAGAAAAGAAAAACAGTTTGGAAGGAATGTGTGGGAATACATTAATTTCAACAATGATGTACATGCCTACTGAGCATTTCATCCAATTGTTTTTCAGAGCAAATAAGCAGGAGTTAAAGCCTGACCTGAGGCGTGGGTTGTGGGCTAAACTCTGAACACGGGCCCAGGAGTGGTTACTGCGTGGTTGGAGCTCCACTGCCACCTTCAGGGGGAGACGCACCGGCTTCTGGTCTTCTTCATCACTCACTCCTGTGGGGACACATTGGCACAGTGAGACATGCTGAATAAAAACAACAAAGCAGATTCTGAGATAAGTAAGGTGTTTTTTAAAGAGAGCTCTTTATGAACACACAGACAACACTTTTACGTGTTTTAAGTGTAAATTAGAAGTTATGTATTCTGTGTAAATGTATTTTATGAATACATGTGTGATGCAAACACTGGGATTCTGATATTCCATGTTTGGTTTCAAGGATTTTTATAATTATAATTGGATAATGATAAACAGAGGGGATCAATGGCAGTCAATTGGTTGAGTCATTTCCATCATCTCCGTCATCTCCCTCCTGTTCCACCTACTCACTTCGTTCCCACATAGTTACCATGGAAACAGCATTAGCTCACATTGCTATTATTATTGCCAAAAAGGAAAATGCTGGCCCAAGTAACGCTTCACATCACCATTGCTAAGGTTTGCATGTTTTCGTACGAGAGACTCACCATCGGGATCACAAAGTTTCTTCAGTGCACGGCACATGGGTGCTTTGATTCGCAAGTTCCTCCCTTTTGAGCGTACCGTGGTGGCCCTGGTTAAACAAATAAACAAATAAATGAAATACAGTCCATCCATTTTCTACATATACAAAACACTTAACAAAATGCATTCACATTTTTCAAATATATTCAATTTGCTTCATTTATTTATTGCTATTTACGAAATTTAAAAGGAAAACATTAATCTGTAACAATATCAATAACGTCTATTACACTCTTTGTGTACATCACTGAATAAATTGTGACTGTTAAAGAAAATTGGGTTATGCATTTTATCAGTTTCACTTCAGACTTACCCTTGTTGGATGAGTTCGTTCAGCTTTGCCACATTCTTATCATCCATTACTGTCATAGACAAAACACAAAGCCAGAGAGATGTTTATGAAATCTTCCCACAGGAGCAAATGTCCCACATGACTGGGAGCATGAAGCATTTAATCACATCCCAAGTGCCATGATCCTACAGCATGAAAACACTCAACACAAAAACATCAAAAACGTCACACGTTCATAAATGTTTCCTGCCATCACTTACATCCTCCAACTTTTTTGCGCAGCTCAGCATAGCAGATGAGACCATACAGCTCTTGAGAGGATTTCTTCAGAACTCGGGAGTAGACTGAAAAGAAAAAAGAGCAACAAGTCACAACACTGCTGTAGCCAGTGGCCTGAGAGGAATGTGTATGCAACATTAAGATAACACAACAGTGACACAGAGAATTTTGCAGGGAAAAAGGCCCAGGCTTATCTAGAGAGAGGTTTTTTTTTTACTGTGTCACCCTGCCTTACAAGGTACTACATAGACATTAAATGTAGGAACTGTTTATTTATTTATTTATTTATTTATGTCCACAACAGTGACTTTAAAAAAACCCAGAAGGTCAGTCCCCATTCAACATTAAAAATTTAAGACATTTGAAAATAACAAGGCCAATTAAAGATGTAAAAAAATATTAACCTTGGATGTGAAACTCCTACTCTCAATAATAAATAATGTTCCACCATCTAAATTTCAAAGTGCTTCTGTAATGTCCCATCTGTTTATGTAGGAAGAAAACTGAAGACAGCTCACCACTGGCAAAGTCGATGTGTTTGGAGATCTTGTGCCAGGTGCGGTAGTAAAAGTGGCGGACTTGCTCCTTGTTTTTCACCATGTTAGCTGGCTTGCCCCTCTTCTTGTACTTAATTGCTATGTTGTTCTGGATAGCCTCGAAATCCTTTCCATGCTGGAGATGAAAAAAGTGGAGGAAAGTTTGAGATGAGACATGAAATTGTTATAGCTTAGTTTTGAATGGCCCATGCTGCACAACATTTACTTAATATTTTGTGCAATTTAACTATAATTCATTTACTGAAAAAGTTATAAAGTAATGACCGTTTGACTAAACACTTTACCTCATAGAGACCCTCAAAGAAGCTGTTTTTGTCTTCTGCACTCCAAGACTCCCATTGTCGACGGGCCCGTTTTTGGTTACCAGCCTGCTCCTCCTTCTCAGTAGACCCTTGGCCCTTGGCAGCCTTGGATACTCCTCCTGTGGAGCTGGCCATAGGCCCCGACTGTCCCACTGCCCCCTGAGAGGAAGAGCCATTCTCTGCGCCTGTGTTACAAAGTCAAGGAGCCCGCAAACCCATTTGTAATTAAATATACGAAGGAAAAATACAACTTGAATATCAGACAATTGAAAATACAAGGATTGGGTCAAATGCTTTAGACTGACATTTTATTCAGCATGAGAAATAAAAGCTACTCTTGTTTTAAGTTGAGTAGCTGGGAAAATGCAAAGTTCAGGCACACAAAGCCATTGGTTGCCACACAGAGCACACCCTGCAGAGCTTCACTCTCTGTGGTTCAGGTTTGGCAAGGCGACAGGAAAAGCTATCAGCCGCTATACAGTCAGCTCTACAGTGCACAGGTCCAAAACTAACTCATGGTAGGCTCCAGCACACACACAGCACAATGCCAGGAGGCAAATACACAAACAGTAAGACTGTTGCTGATGCAGCACTGTGTAATATTAAGACAACAGTCTTTCCAGCTAATGGGTTTTCAGCTATGAATGAAAATGTGTATGGCTCATGGGCACTAACCTAAATGTGTCTCATTCAAACTAGATTTGCATTAATATAGCATCATGTTAAAATAAGTGGGGCTTTCTTGGTTAACTGGTCACTCTAAATTTATTTGACGAAACAACCCTGGTCTCTTTTCCCAACATCAACAAATACACTAGCATACCTGTCAGAAAAACAATACACTAAGTAAGTGTAAGGGAATTTTCAAAGAATTAAAAAAAAAAAAAATGAAAAAACTGCAGTGAAACCAGTCAGGTATAATCTCAAACGTACTGTATTTTGTACGCAAATGCAAAAATCCTTTTGCACAGGTAAAACATGGAATATGCTGTATTTTTATGGGTGCATGGATCTGAGCCCCCTTTCAGTTAATGTTCATCATGAATCTTTGTTTTGACAATTAAACATTTATTTACTGTTCAGCTGGGATGCACAACATAATTGGTACTATAATGGTATCGGACAATATTAGCTTTAAAATGTATTAATGGCAAACACGGCAATATTCCCGATATGATAAATGAGTACAGCAGAACCCTGAAAAGGCTGATACCTCCCA
Source organism: Brachirus orientalis (assembly GCA_016785285.1). Classification (NCBI taxonomy): domain Eukaryota; kingdom Metazoa; phylum Chordata; class Actinopteri; order Pleuronectiformes; family Soleidae; genus Brachirus; species Brachirus orientalis. The sequence goes on along the minus strand of JAFBJR010000367.1, from coordinate 4,931,323 downwards.
GACTTTTATACTTGTGCCCTCTTAGACAACCTGTAAGTATCTCCAGCTGTAGTTGGGTGGACAGATGCTCCCTGTTGTTACTGTCAAATCACAACCACTGACAGCTTCAGCAGATATCACTCTAATTAATACAACAGAACAGACAGCCAGATAACCTGCAGTCAACTGTTATGAAAGTGTAAAATTTTATTTGAGGGTTATGTCAAGGAGCAAGTATCATTAACGATATTTTCCTGTTTCTTCATCACTGTTGCTAGTTGCGGCATGTTTGTACTAAAATATTTTGAAATGTCTGATAAAAGATAGGTGAGTGAGAGACAGTATATGGTTAAACTGACAGATAAGTAACATTATCGAATGAAGGCAGTAAAATCAAATTTACATGTTACTTTTGTATTTTTCTTAAAAGCAACTAATAATAGAAAACAACTCTATAATGATGATGACAAAAATAATAATAAAACTGTTTTGGGAAACTGAAGTCAACTGTGATTTATTTCCCTCACTACTGAGGTTTGTTTTTGTCTCTCTGTGTGCAGCACAGTTTAAAAAGTAGAGGACCGAGTTTGACGAAAATGATGAAAATGTGGGAATGTATGTTGTGGCACAAGTAAGAAATTATTGGATATAGGTGATGATCCAGATAAAGATCGGTACTTGAGTGTTTGACACTGAGAAACTGAATGACCATTGCTGAAGTTTGTCCAGAGTGCTTTTTCCAGTTCTTTCTGCACTCTGTCGAGAATAACATATGAACAAACACTAAAGTTTCAAAGAAAGTGTGAATTAAAATAGTCAGGTCATATCCTTATTTAAACATCAGTTCTGATTTGTGACTCCTCTCCTTGTAAACAAACGTTCCAGTGGGTTTGTGAATGTGGTTGGAACAGCCAGCAATAAAATCTAAAAAGACAACAACTAAGCCTCAACAAAAACAGCATCGCTTTAGCCACAACAGATTCACAAAGTGTAAGAATAAGAGAAGATCTCACTTGTACACTCACTCATTTTATCCAAGCGGATCACTTACTGTACCTTTCGATTTTGCCCCGCCATGTCCATTGATGGTTGAGCCGATTGAATCCTTCCGGATGCGTTTACTTGGAGGTCGAACGCTTGATCGGAGAAAATGATGCTGGTCGTGGCACTGAGGGGCGGACTCCGTGGAGGTCTGGGGCTGCTGGGTATAACCTAGCCCGGTTCGGTTCGGTGGAGAGGCGGGGAGGACCGGGGTTGAATCGGGGCTGAGAGCCGTGGCTGATGGATTAAGAATTTCCACTCCGTCGTCTCCCTTTGTATTGCGCTCCTCGCTCGCCTGCTCTCCGCTCTCCTCCTCGTCGCAACCTTCGGGTTTTCTGGACGGATTCCTCCTCCCATCGACACCGATCCCTTCCCTGGAGCCCGGTGTCATGCTGCCCAAACACATTTAGACATATTTGATCACATTAAGAGCAAAGCGGTGCGAAATATTAACTTCTAAAGACGACGTTCACTGTCTCTCAACATGGCCGCCGCTGTTTGTTTCAAATCCCCTCTCCAGTCCCGACAAAACACCACCAAATATATGCAATTAACGTCTCCAGATAAATTATGTTCAACGCCAAAATAAGTTCGGTAACAGACGATAGTGTTTTACCGGGTGTCTCTCGGCTCTAATGCCAAACATTCTGTGTTAAATTTCAACTAAATTCAAATGCGAGCGCTTTTCAGTTTAGCGCCCTGTAGAAACGACAACGAAAACCCCTCACTGCATTCGACCTCCAAATAAAGTGTTAATTTCACATTTAATTTTACCCATTTTCGTACTCTTCGGTGGTGGGCGACGTCTTCTTTCTCTTCACCATGGATCCGATCGGTTAGATTGACAATTACTGATCAAATAAAGCATAATAAAAAACGACACCGATCTCTCCGCTGTCTGCCCTCTCCTTGCTCCAGCTTCGACTGAGCTGAACTCTCGGCGCAGTCCAACTGTTTTCTATCTGCATCAACATTACTGTGCTTCTTTAAAACAAGAAATAAAACGATAAAACCATCGGCAAATGCGGATTATTTGCTGAATGCAAAGACGACGCATTTACAGCGACAAGTGATATGATTTCATTTCAAATGATAACGATAGACAGCTATATTAACCTGTGAGCAAGTGGACTTTGCTTGTCACTACGTCACCAACGACTGCAGAAATTATGTCTGCAAAACATTTTATATAATACACACTCCGTACACCTGTGAGTCTTTCAAACTAGTTTTCATTAACATCCAACATCACCATCATCATCCTCCTCCTCTCATGGAGATTCTTCAACATACATCACAACGAGGACCGAGATTCTAATGTGCTCAGTGCACATCAAGATGCGGTACATTACATATGTAACAATGTTTTGTGAATATCATAGACTTAAATAAACGTTTTTTTATTATCCACTCACTGTTATCCACTGATGCACTCATTTACATCAATTTATTTATGGATAGCCAAGAGGAGGACATACCAGTGAGATGACAGCAAAAGAAAGCCAAACAATAACAGCAACAACAAGAAAATGAACAAACTTGAGCATTACCTGTCCAAGACTAACCAAGTTTCTCCACTTAGAAACAGCGTTTAAATCCCCGACTTATGTTTTATATATGCACATTTTCAGACAAATTCATCCTCGAAAAGATTATTAATCTAAGAAATGCGAGAGCCTGAAACTACCAGTTGTTAGTTAATGTTTACTTGCATTAATCGGCTCTTGCGTTTTAGAACATTAGAACATTATTGACCAGAATTAAAAAAACAATCATAGTCAAGTATTCTTTTTTTAATTAAAAGGATAATATTAAACCTCAATAAGAACATTCAGGGATGTGATCCTTACAGTCCCACTGCTGTAATGTCACAGCTGTAGCAGCTGAGTGGATTTAGTGTAGTCTGATCGGGGAAATGCAAAGTTAGCGTTATTTTAGAAGTGCAATGCGACAAGAGTGTATGCTCTTTAAGATTACATTTACCATTAAGTTTGTTGTGGTGACGTAAACTACATGTAGCAACAGTTCCCTCCATACATTCTAAACGTGGTACCTAGCATGGCTGCTGTTGTCGGTAAGCTAACGTTAACGCTACGGCAAGTCAAACAAGCTATAACTTTACAAAAAACTTCCTGTGGCGTGAAGATTATGTTGATGTGGAACCTCAGACACATTGTTAGCTCGGTAACATTCTCAAAAGTGCTGAATTACCTGAAGTAGAAGCCTGTTGGTGGTATTTCCACACGACACACAGGCTAGCATCACTAGCTGACGGCAGCCCTCCAGCCGTTCACAGATGATGACAGTCCTCGCGGACCGATTGTCCACGCGCGCTGGCACGCCCACTTTGACTCAAAACAAAGCTTTTGATTGGTCAGAAATACAAGAGGGCGAACATTAACGTTTGATTGACAGACGATTCTGCCAATTGTGAGTGGAAGAGCCCCAAAGGAGAACCAATTGCCATTTTCTTCCTGTCATGCCGTGTACATTTTTCGACATTCATTTTTAAATTTAAAAAAATTATTTGACTCTTCCATCATCGGACCCTTTCGTTCAGTCATGAAGTGTTATTTCAACGAAACTGGACCGCTTCTACGAAGGGTTTAAACGCCCCAGATAATTGTTCCGCCCAGAGGGGAATTTACATTTCGATTGGCAAATCAACAAGCGGCACTATGCTTGAATTCCGTACGCCTGGTCGATTTAAAGCTCAGTTTAAAAAGCACAGAAAGTCACATATAAATATAGCTCAAAGCTTTTTAAACAAACAATATTTTAGCGGTGTCTTAGAATAACCAGCCGATCAAACACGCACATATACACCTGTGATACTTGTACACACCGGATAACTAGATACGATGACTTCATTGTGACTTCAGGATATTCATGACTGCGAAGTGTACGTGCCATGTAATGTCTTCCGTTGTAGTTTTTTTTTTTCCCGGAGGGATGTTGTGTGTCATGAAACGAACGCACCACAGCACTCTTGAAGGGGACCAGTTATATTCACGCGTGTCAGAGCAGAGGGCGGGACCAGATTCCTCTCGCCAGTCTCCACAGCGCAGCTGGGCAGGCGCAGGCACCAAGAATCCACTGGCCGTACAGTTGGCGATCTGACGAAGTTGTCTTCGGAAATTTGAAGGCTCAAAACAAAACCACCATGACTTCGACGAACACGTTCCAAGGACTGGACAGTGGCTCCAAACCGAGTTCAAGGTGACGAATAAACGAAGTGCAGCTCGGTTATTTGTCTCAGATGTGGACAACAGTGTCGTCTTATGTAGCAGCCTCCCCGTCAGCTAAGGTCTCAATGTGGGTTAACGCTACATGACAGATCTGGGGAAGTTTTGCGCCACGATTTGTTCCAGTCAGTCTCTTCAAAGTTTGCTCTTTTCTAATGTTACAACCACGCGAACTATCTGTCAGGACACTCGACTCGAGTTAGCCGACTGAGCCTGCTCCGCTAGCAAACTTGAGAGAAAGCCTTGAAGCTAACAGGGCAGGCGTTGTCTGCGCCTGCGGAAGTCTCTCTTTCACACTGCGCTTCTTTGTACTCGCCAAAAACGGCGTTGTAGCCGCATTGTTCTAGTCAAGTGTGTAGTCAACGTGTTCCTTTTTCTGGCTCAGTCCTTGGATCGGCTACGCTAAATAGTCTCGTTCGTGCATGTTGTGGTTTCTAATTACGTCTTAAAGTATAGCCTTAAGGGTTTTAATCGTATGGCGCCATTCCCGGGCATATAATCAAAAAACCTGCTATTTGGCTGCGTCGACGTAAGATACGTAGTTGCAGACAGGCTGCTTAGTGTTTTTCTACTTATTCAATGTATGTACCATCTGATCAGTAGTGTCCACTGTCCTACCGACTCTTGAAACATCGTCCTTTGTTATACTGATATTAAAAATAATTATGTTGTGGCACATATTGTTATTGAATTATTGCCCAGCATTTATGACAAGTGGCAACTATAGATAAATAGATGGCTAACTAGACCAGCAGCATGACATCAGACACAAAAACTAAACAAAATGTAAGAGTGATTAAATACACAAAAACACAACATTTAAGAGCCAAATGTAAAATAGTAAAATATAAGAAATGTACCCCAAAGCTTGAATAAAAAAAACTAGAATAAGATAAATGTATAAAATGGAAACAAGAAACATAACCCATGGTTATACAAAGAATAATGACTCAAGTATTGGAATAGACATGAAATAAATTACTCACCACAATGAATGAGTTTTAGAACAACTGTGCAGTTTGTGCAGTGTCATCCTGCATATGGAAGGGAAGCTGTCGTGCAGCAGTCCTTGTGACAGTGAAGCTGCCGGACACAGTCTTTTCCAACACTGCAAAGATCCAATGAGTGGCCATATTATGTACTGTACAGTCTTTACAATCTGTTATCATTTAGTCGTAATATTCCCCAAGTCGCACAATGTGGTGGTTCATTTTTTGATAATACTTAAGAATCGTCCTGTATTTTGTCTTCTGTAGGGTTTTGCGGCCTCCTGGAGGTGGATCCAGTAACTTGTTTGGTGGATATGAGGATGATGCTGCAGCATCAAGAAGACCTAATAAAATGGCCTCTAAAGTCTTCTCTCCACCAGAGGAGCCTCAGACCGTGCCAAGGCGCTCCAATCCTCCAGGTCAGACCAGCCTTTCAGGGCTAGTGGAAATGCTGTAGCAGACCAGTTCAACCATCTGTCAATGTCCAGGGTGTAAAAAATGTGACACTGACGTGACACTTCCAGTATAAACGCCTTCACTGTTCTCTCTGCCTGAATGTAATCCATCTTGAGATTTTGTTCAGTATCCCTTTTTAGTTGAGCATATTCAGTCTACTGTTGAAAAATGACCTGATGTTGCAAAATGTAACACATCTCGATGTTACTTCATGTAGGTGGGAAGAGTAGTGGAATATTTGGGGAGCCTGAACCTGCTACTCAACCACAGAGACCTGCGCCACCAGGTGGAACAAGTAGCCTTGCATTTGGAGCTGGAGATAGTGCACCAGAGCAAAGTCCAAAAAGAAGCCACCCAAATAAGCCAAAGGTAGCCATACATCTAGATTTTTTTTTATGTTCCACCGACTTGATTCTTTTATATTTTTTGTTTTATTCCAGTGACTCATAATGTAGTATTTAAATTTTTTATTCCACACAACACAAATTCACTGTTCAGTAGTGTTTGTGCATCTAAAGTATTGCAAAAAAGCTTTTAAAATAGAACCACTCAGTTTCACAATTAGCTAACTTAAAATGTATTTTATCTTAGTGTGTTAAAATTGGTGTTAGTGTTATTTCATACAGCTGTTTACAGTAGTTTGCAGCTTTGATTAACACAGGAAAAAAACGTTAATGTACTCCATTATATACAAAATATTTTGTCTTTTTTTAGGATTTTGTCTATGCCAGCTACATATAATTTTACTGTAGGTTTTCTTTGGACTGTTTTAAAGCCTGGTAATATGACTATACATGCTTTATCCTATGCCATATTATCCTTGTCGATTTGTTCACCCAGTTGTTTTAGAGCATTCTAATAAGCTCAACTAGTTTCACACAAATTATAGTATATGCTGAAAGCGTTTTTTTTTTAATCTGTGTCAGTGAAAGATTCCAGTGCGGTAACTCCGTCAATCCATTAACAGCTTGGATAGTTGTCATGTGCTAGCCATGACAGAGGGCATATTGTGTACATTGAGGTTCACTGGTAACACATGATGTTCATAAACATAGCTTTCACATTTGAGACACATTTTCTATTGTTTTTTCCACCACAGGACAATCTAAGTGTAGGACCTGAACCTGAATTACCAGGTAAAATATATTATTATTATTATTATTATTATTGGAAATGTCTTATTCCTTTATGGACTATTTTTATGGACAGATCTGTTAAACATGTTTTTCTCTCCTCAAGCATCTGAACCCAAGGTCAGGCAGCCTGAGGTGAAGGAAGAAGTTGCCCCTCCAGCTTCCATCCCAGCTAAAGAAGAGCCTGCTGCCGTTTCAGACCCTAAACCCACTTCTTCCTCCTCATCCCCTTCTGATGAGACCTTACTGAAGAACCTTGAGCCTCACCTGGGACCCAGGCCTCGCTCTCACAACAGGGTCCTCAACCCACCTGGAGGAAAATCCAGTGTGGTATTCTACTGATCAGCTGAACACGCTATCCATTCACTTCTTTGTCTGATCCTCTGTTGCTCTTCTCTCATTCCATTATGTCTGCCCTTGCGGTTACTTCGCCTGTACTTCTTAACATAGACCAGGTCAGTGTTCTTCACTCCAGGTTCTTGGTCAAACATGTTGTCAACTTCTTGCACTTTTGGTCCCATGTCTGATTCCTAGCTATTTGTCCAAAGCATATTCTTCTTCAATAAATCCTGCAATTATACAATCACCTACTGGTAAATCTACAGACTAGATATTTGACTATGACTCTGTCCAATCTCAATATTGTGGTTACGATTTTACCGATTTTTGTGTTTCAGCATGTGTAACTGTACTTTGTTTTCAATTATTTCAATTTTTGCATCTCAAGAAAGGTTGATTCATCAGAAGAAGCTTTAAATGATTGTTGATTCAAATGATCTGATGTGACTAAAATCCTTGCACAATTTCATTGCAGACACTTGCCTGAATTAGTTTTAAAGCCTGAACTTTTTCAGACAGGAGGGGTGAAGCCGTCTGTCACCAGTGTAATATGTGAAATGTTTCAGAAAGTGCCACCTTTTAAATGCTGCCACTTCCTTTTTGGATAACACCATTAAACCTTTTGTTTGGCAGTTATTCAGAGTAATTCATATGTTAGACTTTCACACTGATTTAATAAGCCTTATATCATCTAAGCATTGTTTGTTGCCTTGTCACTTATTTCAACATATGTCCAGATTAATGATCTGCTGTCAGAGCACAAACTCAGTTTCGAAGCAAATGCTGTTATTTTTGACTTTCAAACAAAGACAAATACAATCATTTAATCATAGATGCTTCTTTGTCCTTAAAGAAATTCCATTTTGATTTCTAATGCGAATGTATTGTGTGCAGGTACTTTAATTGTCCTCATTGCTTGCTTTATTTCAGAACATGCCTCTTTTTTGCATGGGGTAGGCCTCCGTTAATGTTTTAAATTAAAACGGCTGAAGACAGTGAACTCTGGACAAGCACGTGGCCTACCTGAGTCTAGGTGGGCTCATTGATAATCACCTTTTCACTCAT
>JAFBJR010000367.1:4753076-4918076 GCA_016785285.1 Brachirus orientalis | reverse complement strand
ATAGGTCTCATTTGTAAATGAGGAGAATCTGACAAGCTTTAAATGAATGTTGTATGCGTGACACCAGCGTGGGTATTTTCAAATGAAAACACTCTAAGAATAGTGACACAAACAACAAACGTGGACATTATATAGTGGAGCTATTATATTACTGCCTTAGCTCCACCTCCACCAACTCTTTTTTAACCTCTGCGTTTCACTGAGCGCTGTCACAGCAGCCGTTTCTAGCAGCCGTCATAAAGCAGCATTCGTCCTCCTCCTCCTCCATCACTGGCTGCTCTGTAGGCACAGCTTTGTATCAGCTGAGCTCAGCATTTCGCCTGTTCCATCATCTGATCCCAGTCACCGGGTTTTCTCTTGTGCCATTTGTCTGATTTGTTCTCACTTTACTCTGTTAATTACCTGCTAGTTTGGAAATCAATAATTCTTTTTTATACTGCAGACATGTTAACATGAAAACCACAGGTGTCACTGATCACAAGAAACTCAAGAAGCTAAATAGAATTTGGCCATCATTAATTTGATTTTTTATACACCATGCTTTTCCTACCTGAACCTGTCAAAATGTCTTGTTGACCAACCTCTATATATCAGCTATGTATCCATATATGGCTGTATATCTGTTGACTTGTTAAGGTCAAAACATGGGTGTATGGCAGTTTTGATGCTAATGAAAGACTACATAAGGCATTTCCCATTACTATAGTACATCATATTATTCAGTGCTTCCTACAGGACTGGAGCGCAAACTCCATCTGATACAATCACTTAACAAAAATATGGTGAAACAGGTTGTGACTGACCTCATGATCGCCGGCTTTCAGCAGTGCTGTCACTAAAAACACCAGACTCCTCACTCAAATATCGAGATTATAGAATTTTCCTTGCTAAATGTTGGAGATTAACTCAGGTTTTGGGATTTTTAAGTCAGTTCGGCATTGTTCGGTTTGATTCTTGTGCCAGACGTCACACTTGTGACTCTTCCAGGGACAAAACTCCATCCATCTACCTAGTACTAAAAATACTAGGTAGACTAAAAGTACTAGGTAACAGGTACTGTCCCTAATAGAAAGACAAAAAAAAAAGCCGAGTGGAGTTGAGCCGAGTCGTGTTAGAACTGCATAGTGGAAAAGTGCCAATTGGCTCTCCAGCACACTTGGAGGAGAAGGGTGAGATGAGGGATATTGGACTGCAATGTGCAACTTCACAGATAAACGTTACAAAATTTGACATATTGTACCTTTAAGGTTTGTATGTTTTTATAAACGCAGCATACCAAGTACTTAAGATTGTAATATAATGTATAATGTTTGGATATTGATTGATTTTGTTTGCATTCTTTTGCATGTATGGGTATGGTTGAAGCTGGCAAAGGAAAGCTATTCTTCATCTTTCGGCTTCTCTCTTCAAGGTTCACCGCAGTGTGTTATCTGCCTCCATCTCGCCAAAGGAAAAGAAAACAAAAGAAATGTATTAATTTGCTCAAAAGCAGGGATTTTTTTTTTCTTCTAACGTAACAAATAAACAGATAGACGGTGTCTGACTATGACAAAACTGAGTACAATGGGGGGATGGGATGACGTGCGATGGGTGGGGAATCATAGGAAATCAATAGTGCACTGAGGGAGCCTGGCACTGTAACCTGATTTGTTCTTATGAGGAGCCGAGGCAGAACAACAGAGGCAGAGTGAAAGAACTAGACTGGGGTTTTGTTAAAGCTGCAGCGTGAGTAAAGGCACAGGCCAGATTGCACAGTCAAAGGCCAATGAGAAGTTTGAGCAGGCTGAGAGAGAAAGGAAAACAATAATACGCCCTCTCACAAGACAACACAGGCAGCCATGACCAAAGGGTGACTCAGGTTTCAACATCATCAGGCGTCAACTAATGCTAAACAAAGCCAACATCTCTCTCTCTCTGCTCAACAGGATTTTACCAAATATTACGATTATAAAAGGTTTAATGTATAACAATTAGGAGGCATTTTTTGGCACTAATTGAATACACTACCCATATTTTTATTTGTCTACATTTATAATCACTTTAATATAAAAATGTAAAAGGCCTTATGAGCCTTTTACATGCACTTTAGGCAAGGACCCTGCTTTGCAGATGCTCGCACCCTGCATGTCCATATTTTTAGAGCAGCCCTAATGGACAAACCAACCAGAGCGTATGTTTAGCAGTTTGACATAGAACTTTAACAATCTACAATCTCACATTTCAGTGTGACTAATTTGCACCATTAAAATGACATTCACAATGTAATACAACCATTTTGAGGTGTCTTTGTCGCTGCAGTTATTCTGTTCTTTCTTAAGCTTCCCGCTGCAGTGATCCCATCCCTTTGTATCAACAACTGTGCAGGTTTCACAACTCTCAGAGTGTGAAGACAGTTAAAGGACGGATCATTTCTGCACGTCTCTCTACATAAGGTTCAGATAACTGCCTTGCACATGCAACATGATCATAAACCAATTTTCCTTAAAAAAAAAAAAAACTATATGGTTTTTGTACTAATTATATATTATTCTCCCAGCCGCACTATTTTCATGTATCACACAGCGTAAACAGCTGCATTTGTGGCAACAGGGCAGTCAGTCACGGCTATGGTTTTTCAGGAAAGCACATTAGCTCCACTCAGTCATCACGGGGCTGCATCATGAATTATCCATGCTGCACAGAATAACACAGTATTTCAGCTCATAAATTTGTCTACAGTGTCATTTTACCAGTGTTATACAAATCAAATGTCCTCAGTCAAAAGACACATGAGAACAGTGGAAAGAGAGACAGGTGAAGGTGACATAACTACAGTAGCCTACATGCTCCTAGTTGTACAGAACAGGGCAAATTGTGTTATTTTACAAAGCTGCAGTCTTGGTTGGATGACTGGAGCTCATTTTTAAAATTGATTCAACCGACTTGTCTTATTACAAAAATTCGGAGGCTGAAATGTGGAGGAGGTGGAGGTTTCCCTGCTTCTCTGCACACGTCAAACAACTCCTTAGTACAGTGTGTATATCTGCAGCACACTCCTGCTTCTGTGATTGTGCTGCATGCAGGGGATTACAGTATTAAGACTTTGTGGACTTGTTGCAATGAAAAAGGACATCATTGTGAACAGCTTTATTAAGAATGATAAAAAACAGGAGGGAAATAGGCTGCTCTGTGTTTGCCTCCTCCTCTCACTGCTCACTGTTGGACAAATGTCACAAAGAGCTGGTGACCAAGTCAGTCCCTTCTGTAAATGAGACATGATGATCAATCAACAGCCAGTTCATGTTGATTTAGCACTTTTTTTTTTGACATTCACAATGTAATACAATCATTTTGAGGTTACACCTCTGATGATTTCTCAACAGACCTGCTGTGATCAATGTTATATTTCCAAAAAAGCAGTTGTGTTTCTTTAGGTACTAATTTCAAGAATCCGGTTTGTAAACATTACATATAATCTGTCCAATCAGTCCAATCTATCGGTCCAATCTATGCTCATGTGTCTTCCCTCAGAAATTCATTGAATTTGAAGATGCACTGGAAGCTGAGAAGAAGGACCTGCAGATGCAAGTGGAGTTTCTGGAGCTGCAGGGGAAACAGTTGGAGCTCAAGACAAAGAACTATTCTGACCAGAGTGAGTCGACACACACCTCACATACTGTCACATTACACACTGCATATGCATGTAAGTATAGAATTCCCAAAATGTGGAGAGGGAGATTGATTATTAATTATAACTGATTTCTGTTCTGAAATTCCTTACGTTCCTCATGTTTAAGAAAAAGAACCATTAATGTTCAAGAATACATTTACATTGTAGTTCTATGGGGAAGATGAAAAAGGAAGTAGAAACTCCTGGAGGAAGATATATTTTTAGATTGTTGTTTTTTTTTTCCCTTGACACGATCTGAATTAACACGCATAATGCTTGGATTTTTTTTTTAAAGTTTGAAAGTTTAATAAAAACAAGTAGTGAAATGTGATTGCGCATGAGTTGCTTTGCACAATCCACAATCATATACTTGTTAGAACATTGTCCACAGCCTTTGTATTTAATTGGTGACAAATAAAGTGACCTGGTCAGATGGAAAGGATTAGAGTCAGAGCTAATCAAATGTATTTCTCTTTGTCCCAGTCTTTTCTGATGTCACACTTTTAAACCCCTGTCTTTGTATGTGTGTTCTTCAGTCACCCGGTTGGAGGAGCGAGAATCAGACATGAAGAAACAGTACAACGCTCTGCACCAGCGCCACACTGAGGTGAGAGCGGACACTCCAGACAGACAAGCAACTCTTCATACTTTTCTTTTATCACAAGAGCCCAGCCAAATCCACCAAACATATGTGTTTATATACAGTATACCATCAAATTCAAATGCTGTAACCTTGAATAATACAACTAGTATTAAATGGGCATTAAGTGTTTTCCAAAGAATGTGTTACACTTTCTCCTGTTTTTCAGCTCAAACTAATTGTAGATGTGGTTGTAACTGTGCTGGATTGCCTTACACAGCCAATTTATTTCAGATCACCAAAAAAAATTAATTCAATAGCTGCCTGGAAAGCTGTAAAAAATAGACTTCCATCACTGACTCTGACAATAAGATGGTGATGGTCAAATTAAGTCTGATGTTAAGTCAAGTAAATAGACTGTAATCCTCAAATTTCCCAGCAGGGTCCCTCTTGCTCTATAATCTCTATAACATGATTGGCTCACAAAATATTCCTGGTAATCCAAGGTGTAGTAGACTATAGATATTGTAATTAAATCACAGTAATCCCTTTGCTTAACAGTCACAGACGTCTCACTTTGTCACTGTTGTGGATCACAGATGATTCAAACGTACGTCGAGCACATAGAGCGTTCCAAACTGCAGCAAGCGGGGACCAACAGCCAATCAGAAGGCCCTGGCTGTGGACGAACGTGAGTGTTTTGTGTCTCTGTGTTTGTGTGTGATGTTGTGGACTTTAACTATAACTTTCATCCATCCTCTTGCTGCTAATGTTCCATATTTTTCTCTGGCTGTGTTAAGTTTGTTGTGTGTCAACATGCTCATTGACATTAGTCAGTCAGGCGCCATTGGAATAGTCCATTTATAGAAAGGAGAGGAAAAGGCAAATAGAGCTTTGTTGGACAAAAATTAGAAAAAAAAGAACATTTGTGTTCGGGCAATGCACGAATCCTGAATATTCATGTGCATGAAACAAGTTGAGGAGTTTGACGTCTGGTGCAGCTTCTGAGGCTGAATCACAGATTAGTCACTTCATGCAACATGTTCACCAAACACTCAATATCCTAGATTTAAACTCAGCTACAGTCAAATGAGAGGCAGCCTCATCCTCCAAATCATCGCCTGAGTGAGGCTGGTGTTTGCTACCGAGAGTTTTTAACTTGCCTTATTTATTAACCGCCAAAACCAATAATCACAAACAAACAATAAGAACATGGACAACACAATTCAGACAAAAACGTTACAAAGGCAACCTTATTAACAGGCCAGACTGTTAATATTTAGGAAATATAAATAAACAGATTAATGTAAACCAATGAAACTTAAATAAATGTACAATTCTTTCCTATTCTTTTCCTATTATAATTCTAAAAATCTGTCCAACCTTCTGCTTCAGCAATTTTTTTCCCCATTGTCTCTAAATATGTCCTAATTTATTAGTTCATGATATCTTTTTGCAAATAACCATCAAAAAAGTTTAAATAGATAAGTATTCAAACCATCCACAACTTCTGTTCTTAGAAATAACTATTTTCCTACAAAGAAATTATGTTTCCCTTTTTTTCCCCTCCATTTGAAAAAATATAACAGCAAACAATATCCAAAATTGTTTAATTTAAATAAACATTTATTGGACAACACTCACGGTCTGTTTCTACAATGTGCATTTTTTTAATCTGCAGTGCATGTTTTCATTTCAATAAAAATATTGTATAAACTTAATACTTAATACATCAAACAGGTAATCAAAAACTAAAGTTAGCACTGTCCATTAAGCAGTCTACTTTTTGTTTTTAACTTTTATCAACTTGCATATGGTGTGGGTTTTGGTGGTTTCATGTGTCACTGCATGGTCCTGTCTCCTGTATTTCTCTAATCACTGTCTGTCTGTCTGTCTGTCTGTCTGCCTGTCTGTCCTGCTGGCTTGCTTTCTGTGCCACTGTTTGCACAGTCAACGGCACACATGGAGGAAAAGGTAAATCCATCATGGAACTGCAACTGCCCCACCTCCTCTTCCTTCTAATTAAACAACCTGCTTGGACTTAAAGTTACACAAAGTGTTGCTGATGCCTTTTATCGTTTCTCAACCCCCCAATACAAAACATATTGCTGTATGTGTCAGCCTAAGCTTGGTACAGCCGTTTGTTTTTGTGGTTCTTATTACCATTAATGCTGCATTTTTCGAACAATTTATTAAACAAGGAATAGGTCAGTTTGAAGCAATGCAATCCATATTGTCCAACTGTCTTTGTCCCTCATGTGCTTGCGTCTGCTCATCAGTTCATGTCTGTGTCAGCCTGTTACACTGGTCTGTCTGCATCTAAGGAAGGACCTGACTGCATTTGCTGCATATGTGTTTTTCTTCCAACAGTTTATGGCTTTCTTTTTAACCAAAACAACGCACACTGCAAACTAAACTTACATGTTGTACATGAAAAGATTAATACTTGCCTCAAGTCTGTTTGCAAAATATGTTGGTAGTGGAATTAATCAGTGCTGCACATTAGGGATGGGAATCAGTATCGGTCGGTATCGGCATCGGTCCGATATTAGTCAAAAATCAGTGGGTTGGATATCGGACAGGAAAAACAAAAATGTAAAATGCGATAAGGTATATCAGCAAAAGCATTTTAGCCAGGTCATGTTTGGGCTTTTTACTTCTTTTTGGGAGAACAAGATTTGTTGCACAGCTGGAGAATTACATCTTTGAAATGACTCTGCACAAATGTGTTGTTAACAGCTTCATACTTCATAATCGGACTAATATCGGTACAGACCTGAGTTTGTGACATCAGTATTGGACACAAAAAAGTGATATTGTTTTATCCCTACTGCACATAATCACTGCATGACTGTTAAAATGACAATGGAAAAAAGTCAGACTTTAGCCTTTCATTGATATTAAGTGGGACATAAGTGAATTGCACCTACTTTGCATTTGATTTACAGCCTCAGTAAACATTTACCTGTGGAGTTAATGGTCTCAATTGCTATTTTCGGGTATTCGGCTAACCTGTTGATAGCTGTCTCTCACGTCTGTAGCACCGTGTTGCTGTTGCCTCCGTCTTTCTCAACATAAAACAAAATCACTTCCCGTGTGCAGCATAGGAATGTCGTTGGGTTACTGCTATATTGAGATACACACAGAGAGAGAGAGAGAGAGAGGGTTGTGTGGGGCTTATTCCACATTGTGTGAACTCATTTCACAATGATTTGAATTGTTCATTACAACACTGCCTGTTAGAATGTTTACGATCAAGTGGAGCTTTGCGATATGAGTATGCAGGCCTGGTTTTGTGCTACAGGCCCTTTAATTTCTGTGCATGTACCCTTTCTTATGAATCCTGCTGTTCACACTGGAGACTGAATAACTGAATAACGTAGAATTTTGTGTTTGTGTCTGCTTTGCCTGCAGCAAAGCGGAGCGCCCGCCGTCACTGAGCCTGTACCCCAGCGGTGAGGGAATGGTACGTGGGGGTCTCGGGGGGGCTAGGATGATGCCCGGGAAAGACATCTGGCAGGTCAGCGAGCTCGGCCAGTCTCTCTTCAGCTCTGCCTATCAGGTGGGACAGACAGAGGCCGTGTTCTCCCTCACGAGCACAACCGCAGGCTGGGAAGTGAAAGGAGGAGGGGCCAGCCTTACCGCTGCCCGTCCTGCTAGCCACACCCACACGGACAACCTCCCCTTCGCCTGCTTGTGTCACTTTAGAAGAAACTACTTTTATTCACACCAATTGGAACGCTCCAATTCAAAGTCAGATCTGTTAGGGTATATGTGTTGACTCAAGCAAGCAGGGAGCCCTTTGTATTGTTTTCTTTATTAATGTGTGTTTGTGGAGCTTCTGCCATGTGTCCTCGTGTTTTGAAGCCTTTAAGTTTAGAGTTTTTTTTTGTTTGTTTTTTTACTTAATTATGTAGTTTTATAGCATTTCTTTTCTTTAATTGTATATGTATGTATATAGAAAGGGCAAAGCTAAGACAAAGGACTTTGTTGCATTCCTGTTGTGGTCCCTCCAGAATAATTATGCTGAATAACTATTATCTATCATCTGTTATAATTGCAGGTTTAAAAATGCATTTTTGGATTTCGATAGCCCCATTCATGGGAGCTAAAGGACTTAAGTTTTTCGGCAAATTGAACTGGTTTTTTAAATGCCTTTGTTGAGAATTAACTATTTGTTGAAAGAATTAAAAAGGGTCATAATTTGCACAGATAGAACAACAGAGAGCTTATACAGCGGATCATTTTAAAATTATCATCATACTAAGTACAATAATTGAGTGTGACGTGGAGTATTATGGAGTATTAACTCACTGTTTAACTCTAGGGGTGGGCGATATGGGCAAAAAAATAATATCTCGATATTTTTTAGGATTTTAACGATAACGATATTTTGTCGATATTTTCAAAAATGTGATCGGAATTCTCTGAGTAATACCTACTTAAAGATTACAATAACTACAATGATTAAAATGTTTAAGGAAAACACTCGTATTTATTGTCTTTAAACTTTATCAAACAAATAAAAAATAACTCAATTGAACTACAGTGCAGGAACATTGAATTCTTGTAAAAAAAAAAAAAAGTCCTCCAAACATCCAGAAGAAATATTGAACAATGGACATCAAGAGCAAGTGCTCATTAAGTTCTGTCCAGGATTGTATAAAAAAAATCAGGTTCAAACAAAAAAGAACTTAATTGAACTACAGTGCAGAAATATTAAATAATTGTAATAAAGTGCTCCATGCAATAGAAATAGAAATATCAGTCTTTTCGAAACCAAACCATTTCCATGCCAGAGAAGTAGACTCAGCTTTAGGGGCTGGAGCTGCCTCTGTCTGCATTTCGAGAGAGGTCATGTGATCACGTAGGCCCACTAGTCACGTGGCTGAGTTGTGCTGTGTGTGGGGATCACTGCGGCGCTGTAATGTGTCGGCATGCGTTTCACTGGTTTTGGCGAACTAATTTAAATACTCGATGATGTAAATTTGCACATCGTTAAAACAACAATCACGATCCTATCGCAGACGATATATATCGCCCACCCCTATTTAACTCACAGCTGAAAATGCAACGCCGTCCTCAGAAAATCAACTACGTTTTCTGTATTTGTGGGTTTCTTGCATCAACGCAATGACATTAGGAAATGCAGAGAAAAACGAAATGTGGAGCTGCTACAAAAAAAGTCAAATGTGACTTAAGTAAAGTCACACCAGTTACAAGAGATAAAGTGCATTGCACAGGTGTCGCAGGAAAAATGCGAGTCTAAAAACAGGTCCACGTGATGCTCATATAATGTTGTTTGTGTCTTGCTCTCATGTCATCGTCACACACTGCCGTCACACGCCAAGGAGGATGGATCAGAGTCTGACTCAGTGGTTGCCACACCGAGCAGCACAGGAAGCAAGTCCAACACGCCCACCTCCTCCGTCCCCTCCGCCACCGTCACCCCAAACAACGAGAGCTTCCTCACACACTCCGACTTTGACGTGATGTGGACTGGGAACCACAGGAAAAGTGCCAAGCGGCTCAGCCGGAACATGGAGGTGCAGGTTTCTCAGGAAACAAGGAACGTCAGCATCGGTAAGTGTGTGTTGCATCCTCAGGTCAAAATGATGGCTCACAACCCAGAGTACAATCTAGTTCCTCTAAGGAGCAAATGGAATGTAACTCTGATGTGTATGTGTCATATTCCTGCAGGAATGGGAAGCAGCAATGAATGGTCTGAGTTTCAGGAGATTATTGACTCTACTCCCAAGCTGGACATGTGCGTGGACCACCATGTTTACGGAGGAGGAAACAGGTGCGCGCTGAACTTGAAAATCCCTGTAGTTCATGGGCAAAACTGCCTTCAACATAATCAGCATGTACAGTATGGCTGGGAGGAATCGACTGTCTAACAATACTTAATTTGATTTGTATTTCATTTCAGATTTCAAGTATTGTGATTTGACAGTATTTATATTTGCAAATTTCTTTTTCTCCTTAGACCCAAATTGAAGGAAAAACTGACCATATTTGTCACGGAGGCACCATAACATGTGCAACGGAATGTTTTGGAGTTTACTGCTATATTTTGCTGCCGCCACTGATAGTAAAATAAATACAATCAAGCCAAGCAGAAAGTTCAAGTGTAAGTTAGCTTTGCTGGCTGAGTTAGTGCTATAAGAGGTCAGTAAAATGTCAAATTTTCAAAACCCAGGACAACATTTTAACACAGAGAAACTAAAGTTTCAGTACCCTTTGGGGTGAACCAGCAACTCTTCTCATACAAGTATTATGATCATGGGGAGAAAGTTTATCTCATTTATTCCGTGGGGGTTTAAAGATAATATATTTCTTTATTAAAATATCCATAAATGATGACACTAATGTTATATACATGTATTTTGTTGAGTGGTGTACTTGCCTAAGCCAAAATGTTAGTATAGTATAATACTATAGTATAGTATCTATAGTAATTTGTATTTCTATTCAAGGTAAGGGACCATTTCATTTTAGTTGCCTTTTAAAGATGCTATCTGCTTTACAATCTGTGCTCTAACATCCGGTTTGAACTCCTCATGAATTGTCAGATTGAAGACGGAAATATTCAGTACTGATCCTCTTTCCATAAAGAATAATCATATAGGGGAAACCTAACAAGAAAAATGCTCCAATGATTCCACGTTGCTTCTCGACATCATCAAACTGTTGTTTGCTATTGTTCTGATTGGGAGAACCCTGTGACAGAAATACATACTGTGAATTTATAGTGGCACAATGTAGGATTCGCTCTCGGATTCCCTCACAGTTGGTATTTCACAAACGGTATTTGTGATAACTGTCATTAAAATATTCGGCGAGGTCACGTGCATTTGTTGACTTGCACGACTTGTAATGTACAAACAGCCATGACTTCAGACCAGGTACAGCAGTCTATGTTATAGCATTTTATTTTTTATATATTATAGTTCTTTTTGTGACACAGACTCTCTTGTAAGTAAATTTACCATCAAAGTAATCTTGGAGACATTATTTAAAGGTTGAAGTCCTACATTATGTTGCTTTAAAGGATAACATTTGTGGGTTTTTTTTGCTCATTCACACACCACAGTACTTGCTTTTTAACTGTGTCTGCCTTTATTCTTGTCAAATGTATGTGTTGTGTGATTGTAAGCGCAGATTTACTGTCAATTAGGCCAGTAACTGCTTCACAGACCCTAGAAAAAAAAACAAAACGTAATTATCATTGCAGAGGTTGTCAGGCTTTAATGCACTACTGTCATTTATAATAAAGAAGTGTTAACCCAGTTAAAGATTACACTCTGGTTGTATAACATCATAATGTGTGTATATTTCAGCCCGACCCAGGGGATCGTGAACGAGGCCTTTGGCATCAACACTGACTCTCTCTACCACGAGATCAAAGATGCCAAGTCAGACATCATTGGAGATGTGGATGCAGGTGCCGAGCTGCTCGGTATGAACAAGACTTTGCCTGCACTATCGTTTGCATTTGGTTTTTATAGGTTTATTATTCTTTGCGGTACAGTGGAAAAATACGTGCTATGATATAATTGTACTGGTTACACGTTAGTCACATCCTTTCATGCAGGACCAAGTCTCACTTTTCTACGGAAATGCTCCTTCACCTCCAACTGAGCTGAAACTTGAGCTGGTCAAAGTGAAGCCAGACACCTGTACTGTACACAAACATGCCTGTATGCGGTGTGACTTGGTAATGTCAGAATATGACCCAAACCAAGGGAGATAACAGGGGATGCATGTGTGAAATGCACAGAGCCAGTGTTTGTTGCTGCTGTGGGGTTTAGTGCAGAGCGGTCGCTCCATGAGAGGCTGGGCATTTTTTTTACTTTGCATGCGGCCGAGGCTGAAACACACTCCATCCCAGCAGCTCATCCCTGTGTCACCACACTATATAGAGTCTCCCAACCCAAGCTATCCATTCATTTAGAGATACTTTTATCATTTATTTGTCTTTCAAATTTGTTGTTTCCCACCCTTCATTTTACACAGCAGAGGCGTATATATACATTTTTTTTTAATTTTTTTTTTAAAAAAAAAGGTTATTTCAAGATCAGATATTTAGCACAGTTCATTTCATATCTACAGTGATCATTCATTCTACATTCCCCATTCTACATTCTCTGTTTTGGGTTCATATAATTTGTTGACTCTTGGAAGTTGTTATTTTCCTAATTTCTCTAATCAAGGTTCAACCTAAAAGATTCCTTTAGGTCTTGATTTAACTGACCTTGACTCTTATGCAGCAGAAATATGAAGCGAGGTTTGAGTTTTAGTCTTGTCCATCTGTTAACCTCTCACCCGTTTCTTTTTTTCCCCCCTTTTTATGTGCTTCTGCCGGTGACACCCGTAGGCGAGTTCTCAGGTGTGTATCTGAACGTGCATTGCTTTTTCTTTTCCTGTCTCGACTTCTCTCCAAACTCCACGCCGGAGCGATGATAATGAATCAATCTGTAAAAGTCAGCCAAAGCCACATTGATATAATTTTAATTATTAAAATATGGTTATGGATTTACTCATTAATCAAGCGAAATTGGAATATTAAAGTAAATGCAGTAGTGTTTTCCCTTATTGTTTTAAAGTCACAGTGGATGTAATACTCTCCCTCATCAAAAATAGCCCTAGGAACCTATTTTTCTAATAGTGTGTTCCAGTGATTTAGAATCAATATTCTCTCAGCTGTATGCTCAAACTGGAGTCAGTTCATAGAGGCATTTCCCTGTTTATCTGGAAAAAAAACTCATGTAGTGGCATATGAATAACCAGCCTTCTTGACTTGTTGCTGTAGTCTTTTAGCCAGTTGCCATTTCTTAAACCCAGATTAAATGATCGCTTATCAGCATCCTCTCTTCTCTCTCCTCTTCCTGCCCTTCTGTTCTTCATCGTCTTCCCTGGTCGGTGCTTTTTTCCTCCATCCTTCCTCTCCCTTCCTCTGTGCCTCTTTTCTTCTTCTGCCTCCAGTCCGTGACGATTTCTTCGGTAAGGCGCACCTTGCCTTCTCTCATAGTCACATTTGCTTGTTATGTCATTTCCCTGGCCTCAAGCTTCCACGCCCCTGTGGTTTCTTCTGTTTGTTTATTTATTTAGTCTGGCTTTATATTCACCTTTTGTGCCACTGTTTGCGTTTCTCATATCTGGTTATTTTGTTCAGTTTACTTAGGATTTCCCCCGAAGGACATCATAGAATATGCTTTGCCATTTGGTTTAATGCTTAATGCTAAAAAACACAACAGATCAGTGCAGAACAGAACAGAACTCAACAGAACTGAACAGAACTGAACAGAACTGAACAGAACTGAACAGAACTAAACAGGCTGTTTTCTGCCTCTACATCAGGTCACACATATTACAGCTTCCTTTCCAAAACATAATGCAATCTATACCCTTTCTTTTGCTGTTGTTTTTTTTTTTATATACCTATATATTACATTTAATAACTTCTTTCTGTCCTGTTTTGTTTGTGTTTTCATGTACTGTGCTGCCATTGCTGCTTAACATTTGCAGGCTTGTTTTATTTTGCAGCACTTTTTGCTTCAAAGTAAAAATTTCAGGTTTAATAGCCAAATGAATATGTCAGACATTATATTGACATTGTAACGGTTGCGTTTTAACCATGTGTAGTGAGATAATGTTCAGCAACTCACATATTGAAATGTAGGAAGAAAAACCTTCTCAAAGTCCTGAGCAATTTAGGAACATCTCCCAGTGATGCTGTAGCAGATGTTGCACCAGGAATCATCAGTTCCTCCTAAGAAAAAAAGAAAACAATTAGGAATTGAATATTTTTTCAACTTTACTAAATATTGTTTCACTATTTACCAAGGAGGCCTCTTTTGTTCATCTGACTTAGTTTCCCTGTCGACATAGCAACTTATTCCACTAATTATCATGTAATTTAGTGAATTAAAAGGAATTGCATTTTGGATGAATTTTTCTTTATATAGTAGGTCACATTAATAGCACTTTACTGCACTTTATTGATTGATTTGTGAATCATGTTTAATGATGAATAAATGTGATTGTTTCAGGAATGGGAAAGGAGGTGGAGAACCTACTGACAGAAAACAAACAGCTCTTAGAGACCAAGTAAGAAGTGTGTGTGTGTACCCGGTATTCCTACATTCCTACATACTACATTTTTGAAAACATGTTTTAAAATGAGGTTGGTCAGGGTCAGGGTCAGGGTCAGGGCACTAATAATTATGGTTAAGGTTAAAGTAAGTTTCCAGGAAATGGATGTTAGTCATTACAATGTCCTCTGAAGTCATCTGTGTGTGTGTGTGTGTGAGTATTAATTTAGTATTAATTTTTCATCATTGTACATTCATCTGAAGGCCCTTTGCCTTTGTGGACATTACAACCCAACCCATATTCTACTGTGACCGGTTTCACGTTACGTACCCTCTTGTCTCGTTGCTCTCTTCTCGACAGAAATGCTCTCAACATTGTGAAAAACGACCTCATTGCCAAAGTGGACGAGTTGTCGGGGGTGCAGGAGGTGCTGAGGGAGGAGCTGGAGGCTGTGAGGCAGTCGAAAAACAAAGTGGACACCAGAGTCAAGGAGCTGGAAGAAGAACTCAAGAGGTTAGAGCTGCAAGTTCATGTAACATAATGGCTTCACCTGTAAGCCATCCCTTAGTGACCCTATATGAAGAATACATACTAGCAACAGATACAGTAACATGATCACCTCCTGTTGACGACCGATCACTGTACAAGAACCAGAGGACAAAGTGTCTGAACACACATCGCAGTTATTCAGCTGTTGTAGACAGTCTGATTCTAAACCATGTTGGATTCAGCTGATGATCATTTGGTTCCCACACTAAGGTCAAAGCCAAATCATACACAGTATTTGATTTAAATGTTCCTTTACACAAGAACAATTCATAGACATTTTGTAATTTTTCACCTATTCAGTGTCTCTTTATCTGCAGGGTTTTTTTTTTTACACTGGAGAAAATATTTCATTGCAGCAGATTATCTTATATTATTATTTTGGGCGAGCGGTTTACAGTAGTAGGTGTTTAATTCTAACTGTAGTTAAAGCTGATGGGATTATGCTGAAACTGCAACATCAGCATATCATTTTGAACATACATGATACATTTTTATGTAAAGTTTGAGACTATGGGGAAATGGATTGTAACAAAGTTGACATTTTATGATAAGACTGAGGTGGACAACAGGAGCATAGTCAAAATGATGATTTGTTGAAATCAGACAGTATTTTAAAGGAAATTGCTTTGGTTTGGTTTCGTCATTTTTTTTCCGTTACAAAATGAGCCCACAGCAGCTTCACAGAGTCACAGTCTCATATTTACTGCTTCCTTAAATCTGTTTTAACCCTGGTGTTGTAGGTTAAGAGCAGAAGCTCTCAATGCGTCTCAGGACTCCAAGGATGAAGGAGGTGACGATGTGAGTAAAACAGGTCTCAGAGATACAGTGTATTTATGGTTTTTTTTTGTTTTTTCTTTTGAGAAATTGTCCTTTTATATGCATTTTTGCATTTTTTCGTCTCTGGGACAGATTTTGGACATTCAACCCCTTTTTTTAATATTCAAGTTAGTTTTGTTCTAATATTACATTCATAAACAAATGACAGACAAACTCACATTTTGATGAAATGTCGTGCACAAATCTTTTGCTGTAAGACATATTAGTAACTTATGTCTTTTACGTCATTTCCTCCACATACTACAAAAATGTTTTTAGGGTTTTAGGGTCATCTGTGGAGTTAACTAGGATAGAAAAAAAATAAAGGTATATCAAGAAAGTAACAAGAAAAACAGCATTTGATATTTGATATGATATTTGATAGGACGTGGCAATACCAGTGTTAAGACCACAGCAGAGAAGTGAAAAGAATAGGTTTTTTTTTTTACAGGTTTGTATAGGCTACAATTGTGAGTTTCCTCCTGTCATGTTCCCAGTTTTCATCACCCATACAAGATGGCGACATGACAATGACTCAACGGCGGCGATTCACCCGGGTGGAGATGGCCCGTGTGCTGATGGAGAGGAACCAGTACAAAGAGAGGCTGATGGAGCTGCAGGAGGCTGTACGGTGGACAGAGATGATCAGGTAGCTGATCTGGACTAGAGATGAAAAACCTGATGAAATAACAAAAAAAAAAAAAAAAAACGCCGAACTCAACATAGTGATTGAATTGTTTCAATTTCACACTCACACTTTTCTGTTTCTTTCAGGGCGTCCAGAGAGAGTCCTCCAATTCAAGAGAAAAAGAAGTCTACCATCTGGCAATTGTGAGATTCTGCCTACTTTTTACTTGAGGATGGCACCTGAAAGAAAATATATGGTAAAAATAAAACCTTCTAAACGCAAACATCTCCTTCTCTTTCTCACTCCATCCACTAGCTTTGCACGTCTCTTCAGCTCATCGTCCAGCCCTCCGCCTGTCAAGCGGCCGTACTACAGCGTCAACATACACTACAAGTCGCCTTCGCCGGCTGGTTTCTCTCAGCGACGCAGTCAGACCATGTGTCAGATCTCCACCTCCAACCGCACTCTGGAGTTCTTCCCTGAAGAGTGAGCAGCAGCAAACTCTTGTTATCTTCTCTCACACTTACTTACACTTCACACTAAAGCTCCTACCTTATCTGCTTGCCACTCTGCTTGGGTCTGAACGCTTGGTTGCTTGCTCGCTTGTGGCAGCTTGGAGAATAGAAAGCTTCCCGCAGGTTGTCAAACATTCTACAAGCACACTATGTGTATTTTTGCCTCTCCACTACTGAGCAGTTAACACGTTAATGAACGTGGAACTGGCATTCAAAGCTTTGAAGTCACTGTACTCAAAAAAACAACAACAAC
The DNA here is from genome assembly GCA_016785285.1 of Brachirus orientalis. Classification (NCBI taxonomy): domain Eukaryota; kingdom Metazoa; phylum Chordata; class Actinopteri; order Pleuronectiformes; family Soleidae; genus Brachirus; species Brachirus orientalis. The sequence goes on along the minus strand of JAFBJR010000367.1, from coordinate 4,900,988 downwards.
AAAACAGTTGTTTGTCTTTAACTAGAATAAGGTGTAACCACTCCATTTGCTGTATTTTCCTCCTCTCCTTGGTCTTTCCTTATTGTAATCCATTTTTAAATTGGTACTCAAACATAATTATAGTCATATGGAGTGGTGGTTTAAAGTTGATCGCCAGTAAATCAAAAGAATACAGTCACAAATGTCTTTGCATTAATCAGTATAAATTTGCTTTGCCTGGTGCTTGTTGGCAGCCCACTGTTCCATTCATGCTATGTTAAATGTATTAAATGAAGAGGCCAGAATGTGGAGCTTTCCATCTGTTAAGGCCAGCTGACCAATGAGGTTTCTGCTTTGCACAGATGCCATTAAATTAGCAGGAATGCTATCAAACGACAGCACCCCTGCTGGGGAAGATATGGGATTGTGATTTCTCTGACAGATATTGGGAGTGCGATCAATATATTAACTACTCTATCCTCCTATAGGACTTGAGGAGACCCATTGACAGTAAAGGATACAGAATAATCATGGGCTTTTGCACCATCATGAATGTTGAAATGAAGGTTGACCAAATATTCGGTCGCAACTCAAATTTCAATCCCAATATCTCTCAAAAGAATAGACATGAAAGATTTAACCCAAATTTTTCAGGCCTACTGCCAGTAGACTTTGTGAAAGATAGATTATGACATTGAGAGTGGTCCACTCTTCATCTTTTCATCTCTCTGCCTCCCGCTGCTGGCTGGCCAGGCTGCTAATGCTTCGCTTCTTCTCTCCTCCTCTTCCTCCCTCTCTTCGTTGCTCGCAGACTGGCCAGTAACGGTGTTGCGTCTCTCCTCAGTGACTCAGCACTCGTGGCCCGCCGTGAGCAGCGGCGTGAACAGTACCGGCAGGTCCGCGAGCACATGCGCCGTGATGACGGCATCATGCAGGCTTGTGGCTGGAGTGTGCCATCTCGATTGAAACAGGTACACGCATACATGGACCACCGGACATCACCAGGTCATGGCCTCTCCAGGCCGCCGCATGATCTAAACAACCAAAACACACATGGGAGAGAATGACATCATCAGTTTAGTCACAGCCAGGGAAGTGAAATCTGTGCGATCAAATGAGCCTGACTACCTTCTTTTGAATTTGTGAGTTATTTAGAAACTTTTAAAACACTGTCTGTAAACCTGTGAAAAATAGAGATAAAAATTTGAAATTGCAGAAAATATACAACATACGACTACAGATTTAAATGGAAAAACTCCCACACAGTGTGTGATACATTAACTTACAAGTATAAATCTTGTTCCTGGAGGCACAGCCAAAAATCTTATCTTAAATTGTTATTCTGTTTTTGCTTAAACTTATTCATTTATTTACTCATATTAAAAAACATACAAATGACACAATAACAAATAAACAATAACCTAACCTAGTATTTGGCAAAAACCCAGTCTGATACACCTATAAAGACTTTGTCATCCATGACTTCATGCAAATATACATGTCATGCAAAAGTGTAGCAAAAAAAAGGCAACTACACTACACTTTTGGATACCGTGACCTGGATGACTGAGAATCTTCACAGACATATACATGTCATGGTTTATCATTGATGATAGATACTGAATAGTTTACTTAAAGTACCTACAAATACAAACTTTGTCTGTGGAGGCAGAGCAAAAAAATCAAATATTGATGATCTGAAAGACTTTGTTGTGTCTATGTAAGTCCTATTTAAAGTGAATTATTACATTAAAAAGTGAAGCAGGTTTAACATCCTAACAAGTAAAAAATATCTCAACATCTAATTTGTGACTTTTTCTTTGCTGTGAACACTTTCATGGGATGTTTATTCAATAAGCTATGACAGTAAAGAGTGAGTGTGGGTCAGTTTTCCTGTCCTCTCCCACTAACGTTTCGAACATAAGCATGACTCCGTGGCATCAAAGTGCTCCTGAGGTTATGTCTGGCAGATTAAGGGTTTAATCCCGTGCAGGTGAAAGGCCAGAGAGCAGTGTGTTGGTAGGCAGGTGGCTCTAACTCTGGTCTCCCACAGACTGGAGGTCAGACGGACAGCGCTCAGGACAGCCCGCTGAAGAGACAACAGGCAAGTGAGACCGACAGAGTGTCAGCATGCACCTTTTACGGTTCCTCTCCCTTTAACCTTCCCCCTAAAACCCCAACCTCCAGAAAGCAGCAGGCACTTGATACCTGCAAACACTCACCTCAGTTTAGTGCTTTATTAATCAAAAGTACTACTTTGCCATGAATCAAATTCTGAAAATGCATGAGAAGCAACAGGAGGTTTTGAATGAGGCATGATATGAGTCAGCATCTTTGTGTTTCATACTATTCAGACCCATGCCACCTACACATCCACACGCACACACCACAAAAGTGCATCTCTCAAACTTCTGTCTTTGTAGAATTCACATGAGCTGGTTTTCTCTCTGCCAACGTTTCTTCAACCTTTTAATCTCTAATCTCTGTCTGTCTCAACCTGCTCTTCAGACACACTGATGTTGTCATCACATTAGACTTAGGTGTTTATTCGTAAAGGAAAGGAGCTACCCTGAATTACAATAGTCTGTCATCCCACTGATTAACACCAGATGGCACAAAAGGGAAGAATTGTAACATGAAGTACTGTGTTTGCAGTGGTAACTACTTTTCATTTCTGTGGCAGAGTTGTTTTTTTCTTAATGTCTGATGACAAAACATGACATCACATCAGGATATGTTCTGTACAGCTACAAACGGAGTTTAAATTACCATAAAGGTGATTATTTATCTCTCCATCCACGCGTATGCTGTATGTTTTCTCTGGGGTGATACAGTGGCCTCATGGGAAAGGATAGGAAATTAAAAACTCCTCACCACTTTGGTGACATCAGTGATTTTTTTTCTTTATTCCCTGCTGTTTATGTGCTGTATGTGTAACAAACCCTGAAGGTTATTTGTCTTTATCAGTGCCCAGCAACACTGACGGTGTACTGAAGGAACCAGAAAGCAGTTCCTTACTTGACCCGTTAACTGAAAATGCATTACCTCTTCTTTTAGACCACCAACGAAAAAGAGGATAATCGCATGAAGAACGTTCCTGTCCCGGTTTACTGTCGCCCTCTGGTAGAGAAGGACCCCAACAGGAAGGTGAAATGAAAAGGGGAAAATACCATGGATGACATGTTACAAAAGTTACACACCCTATTATGATTTAAAGGTCCAGTGTGTAAGAATTTCACAAGAGTGTCAGGGAACTACGGTGGCCTTCAAGTACCAGAAAGACGGTTAATCTTTGGCGTTTGCTTTATAAGCTTCTGTGTAAAACACAAACTGCTACGTCTGTTTTTTTTTCCTGCTGCTGTAGTGACACTCAGTGTTACACACTGAACCTTTAATGTCATTAAAGGACAATGTGCTGGCCAGAGCTGCAGAGATGGAGACAGCAGTTTGTCTGTTTCCCCTCTCCTGTGTCTGTAGTTGTGGTGTGCAGCAGGAGTGGACCTAACAGGATGGAGGGTCAGCAGCCTGGAGGTGGGAGCAGCCAAGGTGCTGTCAGGCAACAGCGACCCCCTGCGCGCTGAGGATGACGGCGCTGAGAAGAAGAGCAGCCACACTTCACCAGAGAAGAAGAAGGTATACCAACTGTCTTCATCTCAGATTGACTGATATTTAGTTCCAGACTCAATGTTATGTTTCAGATTCAGAAAGTTTACTGACCAGTCCAGTAACAAGTGGTTATTTTAGTTACTCTTACTGTTTTGATCCAGCCTGCTCATTCTCCTCTGGCATTAGCAAGGCATTTTCACCCAGAGAACTGCCACTCCTTGGAGCAGCAAAAGTACAATAGTACAACAGTACAAACATCAATGAAATACAAAGTCCATCTATAATACATTATTTATAAAGATGACCACTTCCTGCGTTTTTTCCAACCAAAAAGCAGAAGGAAGGAAAGATTTTGAATTACACTATGTCACTGTTTTTAATATAACAGTGTGTGTCCTCTCTCCCTGTTCCAGTCAAAGGAGCTCCAAGAGACAGACACTATGAGCAGTCGAGTGTGGATTCTCACTAGTACCCACTCTGCCAGCAAGGTGGTCATCATCGATGCCAACCAGCCAGGCTCGCTCGTTGACCAGTTCAACGTCTGCAATGCTCACGTGCTCTGCATCTCCAGTGTGCCAGGTAAGACAGATTCACGCTAATTAACAATATAGATTAAAATGTTCTTACATCTGGATCACCAAAGGAAGTAACCTTCATGTTCTTACAGTTTAAATTGTAACCGTGACAGTCAAAGCCACTATGCTGATTAGGATTCCATTTAGATTTTGTGTTGTCCGATTACTTTCTCATGATGCACACAAGAAGTAAATTATTCTATGTCTTGACAGATGGAGGCAACAGCAACATTACACAAGTAAAGTTTGTCTGAAAACATAACTAGATGCCCACAAAAGGTGTCAGAAGTGAATTTTACTGCTTATCAACCCAGTCGTGGTCAAAATAAATTCCTCTTGGCTTCACAAATATGCTTCCTCAGTCAGGTCTGATCATTTTGCTTGACAAAGCCTGTTTTAGGTTGAGGGATGCAGCCTACAAATGATTCTATCTGTACACAATGCCCAAACAGAAGCAGAATTAAAACAAAGTTGTGCTCTGCAGCTTTAAATCACGGGTTAAAAGGCTGACATGTTTGTGTGGTTGTCTGCAGCTGCCAGTGAGAGTGACTATCCAGCAGGAGAGATAGTGTTGGATCCAGGTGATGGTGGTGCAGGTGGAGGCGAGGACACTGGGAGTGTGGAGGGCATGTTGGCTGGAATCACTCTGGTTGGCTGCGCCACTAACTGCAGCGTAGCCCGCAGCAACTGCTCCTCGCGCACTGACACTCCCATTATGGACAAAGGACAAGGTGGGCACATTATTTCAAGCGCCTTCATCCTTGTTGTATCATAGAAACGTTTGAACGTTCCTGTGTTTTTTTATTTATTCCAATGGTGTTGTGCTCTAGCCCCCACCGCTCCCCCCATAAACGGGAGGATTCACCCTGCACAGTCCGCTGAAGAAGCGACCGAGGCCACCGAGGTTCCTGAGTCCACAGCCAGCCACACAGAATTGAGATCAGGACCTCCAGGACCGTTTACTGAGCACGTCTTCACTGATCCCCAGCCTCGTCCAGCAGACACCTCTGACAGGTAAGCCGTCAAAACTCTGACCATGTCAACGCAATCATCACCAATCATCATGAAGCAAAGCATGTTCAGATTCTCCATTAAATAATATATCTTTATGTACAGAAGTGCAGGTCAGTCCAAAGAGGACATGTCCCACCCTCCAGAGTCAGAGGATGGAGGTGAAGAGGTCAAAAACTACACCAGTGTGGCCCCCACCATGTGGCTTGGGGCCCAGAATGGCTGGTGAGTCGCTCAGCTGAACACCACACAATCCCAGTTTGTTTAGGTATATAGCCCTCCAATAAAGTTGTCTTATTGTGAATTTGGACTCACTTGGCTCTCTTCTCCCTCCAGGCTTTATGTTCACTCAGCTGTTGGAAACTGGAAAAAGTGTCTCCACTCCATCAAACTCAAAGACTCTGTGCTCAGTCTGGTGTAAGTTGTGGTAGTGATTATGTTTTTCATAACTGCAAGCAGGGATGTTTTACCGTTAACAATTCAGAATCAGAAATTCAACTCAAAACTCAAAAGTTTGTTGAACTAGGACAGTGCACTTTAGTCAACCAATCAGTAGAACTCATCACTGTAAATAGGCCATAATTAGAAAAATGATAAATTACATCTGTAGTTCTAGGACAGCTACTATAACACAATTACACAGAACATCATATAACACAAATACGCCACAGACAACACTTAATAATGTGTAATAGATCATCAGAGGAGCCTCTGATTGAAACAACCATTTAACTTAATTTAAAGTTTGATTAATTTCAGTAACATTAACAGCTCTCTCTCTCTCTTTCTGATTGAAGACATGTCAAAGGTCGTGTGTTGGTTGCCCTCGCCGACGGGACCCTTGCCATTTTCCACAGATCAGAGGGTATTTTATATTGTTTTCTCCTGTACACTAACATTTTGGCTGTTGTTTTGGTGTTGGGGAAAGAACGTGCTGTCAGTTTAGGCAAAGTGACATTACTTTTGTTTCTGACAGAGGAGAGACAGGCAGTCTGCACTGTGCTTACTTTTAGAAAGAGACAGCACTTTGTAATAAATTAGGATTCTTACGGGCACCTTGTACTTTACCATGTGCCTCAGGAACTACAATGGCTTATGCATATCAGTATTGATGACGTTATTCTTTAAGCTCAAAAGACACTGTGTCCAAATAGGCCAGGCTGCTGTACAAACATGATGGCACAAGATGGCAGCCTTCCCAAATCCAAACAAACTAGGAACTGTTGTGGCCTTGTTAAATGGCAAATACTGTAAGTCACTACAACCAGGCACTTGATGTTTAGTATTAGCTCCACTGAGGTTCAGTTCAGTGCAGTCATGACATGATTGTGGCTTCTATGCCAGCATTAGTTTAAATTGATTAGTTCTTTTATCACCATGTCATTGATCAGCGCTGCAGGCCAAACCAAATCCTTTAGTGTATTATGTGCAGATGTGAGTGCTGCCAGGGACTGCGGTTATGTGTGCGTTTGTGTTAATGTCAACAGATGGACAGTGGGATTTGTCCAACTACCACCTAATGGACCTCGGTCGGCCTCATCACTCCATTCGCTGCATGGCTGTCGTTCACGATAAGGTGTGGTGTGGCTACAAGAACAAGATCCATGTCATCCAGCCAAAGAGCATGCAGATTGAGGTGAGATCTGTTTTTCTTTTAGGGATGAGCTGATTACGTGTTCAATAAATCTGTTGGCCCCATACTAGTCAAAATTGTTGAGTCAGATATCTGAATGATCCAAAAACTCTGAATATCACACGAGTGCTTTATTTAAGCACAGAATGTAAAAAGGTGAATAAGAATTAGGAACAGCGTTTTTAACTCCATCATATAAAAAAAAAAAGTATGTGACTGATTTTGGTTTCGGTAGATACTCAGGATGTGGTATCGGACACAAAATGGAGGTAACAAGTTTCACTTACTACATTTACTGTGATGATGTTATTTTCATTCATTCATTGCCTGCCACATGAGGGTCGTGGGGCCACTGGTGTCAATCCCAGCTGACACTGGGCGAAAGGCAGGTTACACCCTGGACAGATCATATAGAAACAACAACAAGCCATTCACACTCACACTTACAGTCAATTCAGAGTGTCCAACCTCTGCATGCTTTTGGACACGTGGGAGGAAACTGGAGAACCCGGAGAAAACAATGATGTTATTTGATTTATTTTGGTATTTTTGTCATTGTAGAAGTCGTTCGACGCCCACCCCCGCAGGGAGAGCCAGGTGCGGCAGCTAGCGTGGATCGGTGATGGCGTGTGGGTGTCGATCCGGCTTGACTCGACTCTGCGTCTCTACCATGCTCATACTCACCAGCATCTCCAGGATGTGGACATTGAACCATATGTCAGCAAGATGCTGGGTAAGACGATGTCCTGTCCTGTTTTTTTCCCTGACAGCAAAAGTTTCTCACCTTTATGGGAAAGAGTACTTTTAATTCAGCATCTATCAGAGAAAGATGTCAGTTTTTTTTTTTTTTAACTTGTTCAAGCCTAAATTGCTTCACTCTCACTCTGGTTGTAATTCTCAGGTACTGGCAAGCTGGGCTTCTCTTTTGTGCGAATCACAGCACTTCTGATTGGTGGAAATCGCCTTTGGGTAGGAACTGGAAATGGTGTGATCATCTCCATCCCTCTGACAGAGAGTGAGTTTCATTTATACACCTAACAACACAACACAACACAACACAACATAACACAAGACCCATTAAATAGCTCTATATTCTGACAGCTATCACTGACCTAGAGTGTTTGGTCAGCAATGGTGATAGAAAAACTGATTCCTGTATGCCTTGCTTTCATTTTATTTTGCCCACCAGAATAAGGGTATTGCAAAAAATAGTGAGAAAGTATGGTGTATCAAAGTACTGTACAGAGAATCTGGACAATTTCTTATTCAAAACACTAAAGAATAGCATTCACCCAAATCTGTAATACATGTGTATGCATGTATAATGACACAACATTAGTGTTTTACACTAGCTGATATATTGTGTCATAGCTAATGAGGACCTAAACTAAACTAAACTAAACAGCGGACCTGAGGAAAAGCAACAGTACTGTTGTTTTGCTCCCGCTGCATCTTTACAACAGAGACCAACAGGAACGAGTAGGAACACAAAACGTACCTCTTAAACCAAACTGCAACTTCTTAAGACAGAAACGTGTTTATCCTGGGGACTAAATTCCAAGAATTAAACAAAACAATGTGGCTTATGCAGTGCAATATAACGAGGAGTGTCATGACTTCTACACTGGTGAAACCAAACCACCACATGGCACAGCACAGAAGAGCCAGCTCATGTGGACATGACTCAGCTCTCCACCTACATCGGAAGGTCAAGGAACTCTCTTTTGAGGATGAGAACATTCACATTCTGGACATGGAAGACAGAAGGTTTGAAAGAGGAGTGAAGGAAGGCATCTGTGTTAACTTGGAGAATCCATCCCTCTTCCTAAAAGGATAAGCAGTCACACAAAGAACAACCACCGCGAAGTCCAATAAAAACACAGTAGCAGATTCTGTGGCTCACATGACCCTAACAACCCCTTTTCGCACCTCGACTCAGGTGAAACCAACAATCTGAAACTGGGTCAGAGAGGTGAACGATCCGCATTTGTTTAACTTAACTTAACGTCTCTCTCCAGGCAGGTATCAGTCTCAGAGGTTAAATACCTGGATTTTTTTCCACCAGTTAGTCAGAACTGAAGAAGCCTCAAATGAGAGGTGAAACAAGTCCGGTCACCTACAGCTAACTGCAGAAGACGACTATGACCTGGGTGACTGAGACCACATCACTGACCGCAGATTTTAAGCACATAGCAACCTGAATCTCCTCCAATCTTACATCCTCTAGTGTTATCTCCACCTGTGATGTCATTTGTTCATCTCTCTGAATATTCTTATAGTTACATTTAAAATATTTTACATAGACCACGATGAGTAAAAGACGAAGGATCAATTATCTGTGCTCCTCTTCAGGTCTCTCCTTTGTCTCCTCACAAACCCCTGACGTTTTTTTTTTTAAGCCTTCTCTTTTCTTCCCTCATCGGTTTCACCCCTTCCACACAGTCTTTGTTCTAACTATCGCTGTTACTGTCGTCTCTCTCCTCTGCTCACCTCCTCGCCCCCTCCTCCTCCTGTAGCGGTGGTCCTTCACCGGGGACAGCTCCTGGGTTTGAGGGGTAAGTTGGAGCACTCCTGACCTCCTGTCGTTGGGTTCCCACCTCTCCTTACCCGCCTTCACCCGCTGAAACCCCCATGTGACCTGAAACAATCTGCAGAGCTGCGACATGTTTCTAGAAGTTAATGCAGTGACAACTGTTAAGGACCACCAAAAGAATTCTGTGCACAATCATCACATTTTCATTTCAGTTATGGGAAAACAGTGCTTTTACACATTGGTTTGCGTTGCATGTTGTTGATCACTGTGATTTTTTTTGCATCAGTAACTTAAAGACACTGAATATATTTGTGTATATCAGACTCATTGCATGCAAATTGCTTTCGCTGTCTCACACTTTTTTGAGTTGCTCTCAGAGGGTTTTTCATTTGCAGTTGATTGTTGGCGAAGTTTGGACTTTGTTTGAGTGTGTCAATAAATTACTCTTTTTTTTCCCCCTTGTCAAAGTAACACGTCATGCTACCAAATACAATTTTTGCATGGTCAGTTTCTCACACTTGGACTTTCTCAGCCAATAAGGTGTCTCCAACATCCTCTGGTGGAGTCATCCGCGTGTACGGTGACGATGGCTCAGAAAAGAGCAGCGGCAGCTTCATCCCATACTGCTCCATGGCTCAGGCTCAGCTCTGTTTCCATGGACACAGAGACGCCGTCAAGTTCTTCGTCTCTGTACCCGGTACGTACAAAGTCGCCACATAATCATCTTCACTGCCTTTGCTCTAAATTATTATTACTATTAATAATAATATTATTACTATTATTATTACTAAATTATTATTACTATTTAATAATAATTTATTACTTCTAATAATTTATTTATTACTATTATTTAAATTTATGGTTTAATTTTACAGGTATTTGTTACTGAAATTAAAGTAACACTAACTTTTGCTTGACATACCACTGATCAAAATGCAGGATGTTTGATGACTTCCATCTCTTTTTAACTGACCTAATTACTTCAACTACCGGGTACTAATATTAGCAGTTTGATTCTCTGACTTTTGTAAAGTTACACCAAATTTAAATAATCACTTTAATGATGGCTGAGTTCCATTACGCTTCCTCATTTTCGGAGTGCATAATGCTTCATTATCACACTACCCTGACATACAGTACATGGACTGAATGTAGCCATTGTTAATGCGATCCGTAACACCTGGGCTTTTCCCTGCTAAGAGGTGTAAAAGTGGCTGCTATGTTAAAGGCTAATTGTGGAGAAGGGGTGAAGGAGGCACGACTCTCCACATTACACGTTAGTGAACTATTAAGTAATCCTGGAGCTGTTACTGTAAGTACCAGTAACAAAGGACTTTACTGGGAACTCCATGTGTTTCCACCCTAGGACCCAAGAAATAATGGAAGTACCAGACTGATATTTTTGGCCACAGTTTGTTCAATCCCCTGACATTTTTACTTTACCACTGCCTGGAGGACAGGAAGGAAATGGCTTGTTGTGTCTTTGGGCTGTTTACATGCCATCACACAAATTTACACAAGCTTTCTTTGTTTTTAACTGCAGTGGGAACAATGGTCTGCAGGAACCATTTTGTTCCTAGGAAATATTTTCCTGCTATTTTAAGTACCTGGGACTATGTGGTGGAAACACACCTGTAGATGCAGTTCCTATTAGTCACTGGACATCTGTTCCAAAAAGAGATCGGCTCAGCTGGATAAACAGAAGACAGTTATTCTTGTTTGCGTTAGCCGTTTTTTCAAATTAAATATTTACTGTGTGCTCAGTTACACATGCATCCTGTTAAACACGTATGGCTGACTACACTCAGTCTTCAACCTTCTCTCTTTTCTTGTGTGCAACAGGCAACGTTCTGGCCACCCTCAATGGCAGCGTGCTGGACAGTCCATCAGAGGGACAGGGCTCCACAGTGCCTGCAGAGACAGAGGCCCAAAGTGTTCACAACGTGCTGGTGCTGAGTGGAGGAGAGGGATACATCGACTTCCGTATAGGTGAGCGATCATATCTGCCGATGAACCTGACACCACAGACACACACGTCTGTGAAAACAGCCGGAGTTTAGCCTCTCAGCAATTCAACGTTATTTGCAGCTTTGCTTTTAACTACATATTGTGCAACATGTTTGAAAGTCTAAAAACGACGGGGATAATGTTTTATCTGTTGTTAAGTAGTGTGCTTATATCAGCCAAACATTTCCAATGGAAGTCCACATTTCTTTTCATAATAACAGTCTGTTTCATTTTGGTTGCATTTTAAGGACGTTTTAGGATGTTAGCTAAGCATTTTTAAGCCAAAACTCTCCCCTGAAAGCACAAACGCACAAGAGAACCAAACGAGACAAGATACAAAATTGCAATGATCCCATAGTGCTTCCTGACATCGCCAAATTCTTGTTATTATTTTGATTGAGGGACCCTCACAGCAGAAATTACATACAGTGAGTTATACAGATTTTAAGGAAGTGTAATACCTCCAAGTTGAAATATTGGCTTAAAAGAAACAGCTGCACAAAATAATAAATAAATAATTTGTCTTGTAACATTAAGATTATACTGTATCTCAGCACATCTTTTATATTGTGTATTTTCTCCCCAGGTGACGGAGAGGACGATGAGACAGAGGAAGGGGAAAGCAGTGCGGAAGTTTCACAGATAAAACCTGCTTTGAGCAAAGCTGAGCGGAGTCACATCATTGTCTGGCAGGTGTCTTATGTACCTGAGTGACAGCAGAACCCGCGTTAACGCCTCACACACCCAACCACCTCCTCTTCCTCCCAGCCCCCAAAAGCTTCCAGCCACCCAAAACTTGTAATTATCCCGGATCAAGTACAATTTCCCTTGGCTCTAAAACGACCCTCTGAGCGGTGTATTGTACCTTGTAACTATTATATATCCCCTCCTGCCCTATCACCTTGTAACTGAAATGCCTTGTAAGTACAAACATCCTCTGACCTGTTAATCTGCCTGCCATCCTGTCCCACCCAGGACATTGTTCATGAGCGTAGTAACCCACTCGCATAACTACCCCACCTCCTCTGTATCAATCACCCTGTAAGCACACTCTGTCTCCCTCTGTATGTACCCCAGTCACCCTGCATCCGCAACTTTACCTTTAAAAGGTCATCTGTGGAACCTTTACCTCCTCTTAGCGCAAACACCAGAAGCCCCAACATAAAACTGCATCAACGAAAAAGTGAAGGGCAATAGTGACTTGCATTTCCACTGAAAATCAGTCTGATTTCTCAAACAACAGCCAATCCATAATTATTTATTCATGGCACAATATGGATCCCGGAGTTCATGGATACAGGTATCAGGTGCTAGGACAAATACAGGAATCTTGTTTCGGCACCAAGTTTACAGTGATTGTTTCCAGTCTATGTGTTTGTTGAAACTTTGACTATGTGTTAAAATATGTTGATATTAATCACATGAAAAGTCAAAATGGATACTTGTCAAATTCAGTTTAAAAGCCTGGGTTCTTTATGTTGTCTTTTTGCCTCTGTTTTAAAGTGTCCCGATGGAGACTGTGTTTCTCATCACAGTGTGGTAATTGAGCCCAAAATAACTGAAGCAGCTTAATATGAAAGAGCAGATGACTCACTTCAGTGACGTCCAAACATGTGCACATGCTTTCAGTTGCATGGGTGACATGGAGGGTTCAGTCCAAAAGTAGTTTCTCTTATCTGACTGGCTGTGGATCGGACGGTTTGGTGTGGAGCAGGTGAGCAGTGGCGTGTAAACGGAACATGTACAGGGATTATTGTAAATCACACTAAAGCTCATCCTCTCTGTGTTCAGTATGATACTTCATGCATTGATCTTTGTGTGGATTAAATATTAAACATATTGGTGTGCTGAAAACCATTTCCATGTGTGATGCATGTCTCTCACTTTACAAATTCACTAAAAATCTAGTAAACACTAAACAGAGAATCAAAAAAGAGAGTACGTTTTATTCCTTCCAAACCTTTCAACATCAGTATAGGTGTTTTATAAAAGCATGAATGTGACAAGATGATGGAGAAAATACACACTTGAAAAACTATTTTAGCAAACATTCAGCATAATTAAAAACAGGAAACCTATTAGACATAAAATTAAAATTAAATTTTAAAAACCTTGAGTCCCTTCAAGTAGCAGGAGGCGGGCCATCTGTTGTTACATCATCACATAATTTGAATATAAATGGTACAGGAAAATACAATTTGTTTAAGTGTAAAAAGGCAATTATGGTGTCGCTTCGTGTCGGTTTGCTTTTATAATTCATAGTTGTGGAAGAAATTTTTATTTCTTAATTTGTCTATTTCTTCTCCACTTCACAAATGACAGTGAGCTTATTCCGAGGAAAGAGGAAAAATGTATTGCTCAAGTGAAAACAAAACAAACTCCGTTTGATATTATGTGCAATTTCACCTGAATACTTCTGTGCTGATAAAAGAAAATTTGATTAAAAAGTGTACTGTACCTTAAAAATGTACCATTATTTGGTTAATTGCAATGAATCATGTTGATTGCTGTTGCATCAAATCAAAGCTTATTGCTGAAGATCTGTAAACATTAATTCGTGTACTACAAAAACTACAATGAAAACTGTAGCAAAAGACACAGTAAAGTCAAGTAATTGGTCATGTAGTGCATGTTTTGATTTGTAAGATTATTTCACTTGTAAAATGTACTTAATGTAGTTAAAATCTATGAAACGGCAAGAGAGGCGCCAATGACGCGGCACCTCTCATGAGGCTACAAGTTATCTTCTAAAGTGTGATGTCATTATCTTGCACAAGACTTGACATTGAAAAAAAAAATGCTGGTTTGCCTACAGGAAAGTTCAGACACAGGAACTGTGGGCCATCAGTTATAGATCCAGTGACTGTAATTGTCTTCCCAGCACTGAAGCTCATTCTGATGAAACCACAGAGAGATTTCCCTCTGAGCGCTCTCCACAGAGTCGCTACCATGGATCACATTCCTGCAACACACAGCCGACGCAAACATTACAAGTAACCAGAAAAAAAAGAAGTGTTGTTAAGACACTTAAAGTTAAAGTCATGTCCAAATAGCCATTAAAAAATAAAGTGATAAAACGTGGTGTACTAGGATTTTGGACAGAGTATTCTGCAACTAATGAAAGTGATAGTGATTGCACCATCTGCCATCTTATTAAAGTTCCACCCTCAAAACATAAAAACCATGTTCTGGCTTAAAAAATTGCATGAGGCTGTGTTGTGGACAAATGAGAAGAGCTTTGATATCGATTACATCGTATCTGAAACACCTGACACTAAAAATCACCATCATGAATCATGCAGGCTGGTTGGTAAGTGACAGATTCATCAGTGAACTGGTTATGTTTATGCCACAACCATGAATTCAAAGGCAACTTTGGCAGCAGCTGTTTATAATATTAAAAAGAACATACGTTTTAGGGATGTCCTGGTCCCGATCTCAAATATTAGATGGAAGCCAATCTGGCCATTTTTTTTCTAACTGATCAAGGATCAGAAATCATCCTCATTATTCACACCAGCTCCAGTACTTTCTACATGTAGCTAAGCTGTAGAGTATAGAAGGGCTATATTTAAGACAGGCTCATGTTGACATTTATATCTTATTACCTGTGTTTATATTTTAAGGCAATGCCTCATTATGATCTGAGCTGGCTCACTCACTGTACCCGATGCACAGCGATGGTGCATGCACACACACACACACACACACTTGTGTAGACCATACCATCTAAGAAGGGACTGTTGACTTGTTGAACGGCCGCATGTTGGTAACTGGAGTTTACAACACTTGTGTGTATTTGAACATAACATAAATATTAACACTCGAGTACCAAACCACTTCTTCAATAAACATGTAGAGAAGTGAACTTATTGTCGCAGATAAATGAGAGGTACACAAACCCGGAGTTGGTTTAGCTCCGTGTTTGTCAACCAGTGGTGCCCGCAGCCTCATGGCAGAAGCCTTTACTTTTCAAGTATTGATATGGGGTCATATCTGGGGCCAACAAAGCTGATCGCGACACCCCCAACAAATTTCCTTCAGGGGAGAAATGACAAAACAAGTCACCTGACCTGCCCACTTCCACACAGTAATCTCCCCGGATGGTTCCTGGCAACGAGTCTGCAGGGTTGGTCTCTCCCAACATCTTGCGTGCAGTCTTAACCACGTCCAAACCCTGCCACACCTAAAGAAAAAGAAAGATTTCTATTACTTTAGTGCAAAAACAACGGATGACATTACAAAGCAGTGGTCACACCACATGCTCATCTGTGTGTAATGCATTGCTGCCTAATTAGTCCTCACCATGGCAACAACAGGTCCTGAGCTCATGTAGGATATCAGTCCACTGAAAAAGGGTTTGCTCCTCAGTTCTGCGTAATGTTCCTTAAGAAGCGCCTCAGATGCCTGACAGACAAATTTTTTAAATTAGTGTCTTATCCTAGATAACTCTGTAAACTTCATTCTCAGGAGAAAGTACCCACATCCCACACACCTGTATGAGCTTCAGTCCCACAAGCTTGAACCCTTTCTTCTCAAAACGGTGCATGATTTCGCCCACCAGCCTCCGCTGCACGCCATCAGGTTTTATGGCAATGAAGGAGCGTTCATTCACACCGGTCCAGCCTAGAACCAGAGATAACATACAGCAAACAAGAATAAGGGAGGAAAAAGCAACTTAGAAGCATGTGTTTGAAGTGAAGTATCACCACACAACACACAACACACAACCTAGAGTAGCTTACATGTGCATAAAGATGTAGAGGAGATCTCTCATGTGAATGATTCAGGAGACAGTGTGGTGCTAAAGCAAAGTGGCCAGACATCTGACACAGACAAGCTCTAGTGTTTCATTTGTGAGTATGCACTCCATGCTAAACAACAGCCAGTTACAGTACATATTGAGTTTGTTCTGCTTACACTCTGTAACTGGAGGACAAACACACAGCACAAGGACATGCACCTCCACAAACTGTCGACCGTTTGTTAGTTCTGAGTCATAAACCTAGAAGAGAATATACTCCTCCTGTCAATATAGGCTTTTTCCACAGCATATAATTTGAATCAATTCATTTAAGTGCAGCTGTATTAAATATTGAATATTGGCAGATTAACAGACAGACACAAGGAATAATACTGACTTCTGCTTCTTAACTAAAGGTAAACCAAATAAATTCAACAACTGCTTAAGCCTTTAAGAGCTTAAGAATTACTTTATTGGTTTTTCTTGGCGTTACACAGTTTTTTTCTGACTGGAGACTAAAATTTGTAAACCACTCACCACCCACAAGCCCATAAAGAAAACAGCTATTGCACATCACTGCACAAAGGAGTTGGTGATCCATTACTGCCTCTATTGGTAAATTTTAAAAGGTTATCTAGATTTTCTTGCTCTTTGGTGCAGGAGAAAGAACAGTTCAACTTTAGTTTCCAGCCAGATAAGGATTCTAAATGGAAAGAAATATTATGGTGAGCTTTTCATTGGGTAACTGAAATTATTTTATTTTCAGTGAGCAAATGTATGCATATCTTGACATAATGTATACATATCTTTTCAATGTCCAAAATACACTTAAAAGCCAATCTCTGTCGATACCGTTACTGTGCCGATAATATTGTGTATCTATTAAAAAAAACATAGAATAACCTCTTAACATTGGCTCTCTTCAGTTTCTGTAAACCAGGACGGTGTGAAATTTAGTAAGCAAGCACTTCTTACAGAGAGGCAACTAAATGGAACTCAGCTACCAATGATTTGGTCACTTACACCAGTTTCAGACTGTCTGCCATGAAAATGTCAACTGCACTGCAGCAGTGAAGTCACCCTGTCACTACCTGCACCTCAGTTTCACCGCCTTCCTCGTCAGTACCAAATCTGCAACTTTAAGAAGTTCTCACTATTGTGACACATTTCTGGGCCTCACTGCAGAGCTGCTCCTGCAGCAGCCAATCAGCGCTCACTCCTGGTTTTAATAGGACAATGAATTAACTTAGTTTCCAGCGCTCAGGAGAGAAGCCACTCTGCTGCTACTAGATTAGTAACTAACAGTAGCCTATGTCTGAGCCACTGAGGCCGCATGCTAAAACACTGTCAGGGTGTTAAATAAGTCACGCTTACTCCACAATGTTCAGTTATACTTGACGGTTTCGTGCCTCCATTGCTACTTCTCCCTCTGCCGGCTCCCGCTCTCACGCGGCGGACACTGTGAGCACATAGTTCATTGAAAATCACAATGAAGAGCCACGGAATGGCGGAAGAGGTGGAATGTAAACGTCTGTCTATCACCAACCTGACTGGAAGACGTGAGCGAACACGGCCAGAAACAGACAGATCATTGTACTCTGTGGACGGAGAGCGGAAGACTGTGACACCCATAAACACAAGCAAAAGCAGAAGACGACGAGGAGGACGTAAACACTTACGTCAGCGCGCGCGTACGTCGTATAGGAACGTTCAGCCAATCAGCTGCCAGCGTCTTCTTCTCCCCCTTTCTCAGCGATTAGCAAATGCTCGTATGTGCTCTACTGCCACCGTCCGGATTGGTCCATGGATTCGCGTGACTGTTGCTCTATTGAAGCAGTAGACATTTATCTGGACATACTGAAAAATTAATAAAATGAACTTTAAGATTTGACATTTAATTTTTGCAACAAACCACTTTCTTAAAAAAAATCACAGTATTTAGTACTCCAGTGTATTCTGTAATACTGGCAGATATAATTGGATATTCACACCATAGATGTATATATGTTAAATTCTTCCACATTGATTTGCAGCAAGAAGAGCCATTTCCATGACCTGGTTAGAACAAGGACCTTTCTGCATGGAGTTTGCATGTTCTCCCCATGTGTACATGGGTTTTCTCCAGGTTCTCCAGTTTCCTCCCACAGTCCAAAAAACATGCAAATTTGGGAATTAGGCAAACTTGACACTCTAAACTGCCTGTAGGTATGAATGTGAGAGTGGATGCTTGTTTTCTCTATGTATGGCCCTGTCATGGACTGGCGACCTGTCCAGGGTGTACCCTGTGTCATCTGAGCTTAGGCACCATCTATGAGCTTATCATCTTAATGTTTAAGATGTACCATCTCTTCAGCTGTCATTTCAGTGCAGGTTCAATGAAACCCTCATTTAGTCTATCCCTCAGCATCCAAGTAAACCTCCACTGACTTCATCTGATGTCCTGCTGCAATCATCCATCCAGATCTTTCCTTCATAATCACCACCACCTCTGTCTTTTATGTTGTGTTGTGTAGTGAGGGCCTGATAGAAATGTATGGTCAGTTTGATGCAAAAATGTTGCATTAAAAGTCACATACAGTGGCTTTTTTTCAGATTTAATATTAAGCCTATCACACAAATACACATTACACACAGAGGGCTTCACATCAGGTGAAAACAGCAGAGAATTCATTTGAGTCCAGGAATTTGAGTTGACAGTGTGTGCTTGGACAGAAAAAGTTGACCACTTCTGTCAACAGTGATTTGGTCGAAAATGTTCAATTCTGTTCATTCTGATCACACTGCTGTTTCCTCTTTCCTTTGCTTCTTTTGTTCCTGCTTTCGGAAATATTCTTTGTTGAGCTGCACATCTCTCTGTAAAGGTAAGGAAGGCTCTTCTGTCAGTTCACTGCCTGTTGCTTTCTTGTGCTGAGCCAGGAGCATGGCGCGCAGCAGCGGTGGGTATGGGACAAAGCGCCGTGGTGGCTCAGGAAGTGGCTGAAAATCCTTGAACTGTTGTTCCATGTATTTAGGGATCAAGCGCCAGTCATGATACATGACCTTATCCACCTCTTTGACCTCATTCTCCTGTTTTCCTGCCAAACACAAAACACAAACTTATCTACTTTTTACAGTATAACTATTGCATTGTAGTTTATGATTAAATTAAAGAAATTTAATAACTACCCATGAGTACTTGTTTGTATAAGTGTATAATTACTTTAAAATAAAAACAACTTGGCATTTGTAGCCTAAAAATATAATATGTACTTTAGGCAACAATCTTTTTTTTTTTTTTTTTTACAGAGGCTGCCAACTTGTGCCCAAGTAGACAAACCAGCCAGAGAGTGTCTTTGAAGTGGAGCTTACTACTGTATGCAAAAAGGTTAGCAAAATTCTTGGCATTTTCAAAATTGGAAAGTTTCCATGGGATTTAATGTGGATTTATGGGAATAAACAGTGAATTTGAAGAACTGGTGGCTGAGAACTTAAAATGATTGGTAAATAATTTATTGTAGCATAATCCTGGCTAAAACAATCAGATTTGATGAAAATATAGTACGAATATCAATGCTATTCTTCAATCACATGTGCATAGAACACTACTTACAGCAAGGCTATTGAGGTGACACCCCCCACATGCACTGCGATTCCAATTTTAAATACTTCCAAAAATTTCCATGGCAAGTTTCTGGAAATTTAACAGGGTCCTTTCTGCTATGTGAAGGCCACCGTAGTTCCCCAACAAACTTGGGAAAGAGTGGAAGCTTCTTTGTTCTTTACAACCCTCAGTCTCACCATTAGATGTCAAAAATTCTTACGCACTAGACCTTAAAATTGTATTAATTTTGTTTAGGACCCCCTTAGAAATGAAACAGCACATTTAATGGGGTAGGTCTAAATTAAAATTTAAAGCAAGAAAAAAAAAACCCACACTTCTCTTTTCAGCATGAATGAACTCAGTATTTTCATTAAATCTTTTTTCTCAAACAGCCTTAACCAAATTACAAAATGGAGTCCTACCTTTGTAAGTGAGGACCCCCCAGGCTTTACCATGATCCATGTTCTACAAACCATAAGAAATCAGTTGTAACTGATTAGAATGCATATAAATCAGACAGTCATTACACTTATCATGACAATATTAAGGCTTTACAGTCAGATGTAAAGAAATGGATGTGGCCCACTCTCACCTCAGCTGTGTAGTCCACCTTGACCTTGGTGATATGCCAGTAGCTGGGCTCAGTGTGGTCCTCCAACCAGGACTTGCGGGTGAAGAGGCGGCCCATTCCAAACAACCTCATGCCTGCCAGCAGGGTGAAGAGACGGCTCTCCCTGCGCACATCCTGCCAGGCCAAAACTGGCAGCATCTTCCCTGTGAAAGGCCGTTTCATAGTGTCATAGTCCAGGGCGTACTTTTGAGATTCCCGTGGCCTGGACTTGAGCTCTCGGTACGCGCGGATCTTGCGGGCCATTTCTGCAATGAGCCGAAGGCGCTTTTTCTTCACCATGACTGTGTGACGTTACTGTAGCTCCTCAATGACAATGGTTTGTTCTGCAGAAGTGGAAATTTATAATTTAACAAATAATCATATGATAAACATGTAGCTCATCACCCTGCTAATTACAGAAGTAATCCCCACAGTCTGCCAGAGCAGACCAAGAGTGGAGAGAATAAACAATCAGGAGTTTGAGCCATGTTCCCAGAAAACCAGTGAGGAATTAGATTTCAAGGATCTTTATTGTCGTTTCTAAAACATGTGATACATGAGTAGAAACTAAAGTAGAAATACGAGAAGAGCGTACAAACACCCGCCCCACTCAGGCAAAGACAAACATGCTATAGGCAACAATTTAAATAGTGCAAGTGTAAAAAAAAAAAAAAAAAAAGGTAAAGTACAAACTGCTCTTTTATGGCATTTCCAATGTAAAGATGTTGTTGACTGTCCAGAGTCAGAAACTCTATTAGGTGACAGCATTTGTGAGCCTGACAGGCTCTGGATAGAAGCTGTTCCCCATTGTGAACTCATTAAGTGGGTGAGGCCTCCTTCTACGATCACTTCAGCACTTTCAACTTATCTTCTTTATTAAACAGATTTTTACAAAACAGAAGATAGAACTAGGACTGCTCCTGGTACTTGCAGTCATGAAGGGGTCCTCACAAGTTACAGAGTATTTTGTGTTTTGGATGATCTATTTCCAGACAAGTTGAATCTTGTTTCGATCAATGTCAGCATTCATGGCAACTTGCATTCCAATCGTGAGAAGTACTGTGCTAGTACTTAACAACTGTCTTCAAACCAAAATCACATACAAATTGGAAACATCAAGATTGCAAACTTAGTTATGCAGTAGTTAATCAGCCCAAGAAGGGGCTTCACATTTCAGACTAACATGCACATGCTGCTTGGTTTTACTTGCTTTCTTGGTAGAAAGTTCACGCTCTGTTTTGGGTATTTCCGTTTGTTTCATCCAGAAGCAGTGAAACAGTGATTTGTCATTGCCCCGGGTCTTCAAATAAACAAAACTGCATTTTTCGTGGATTGTCATCAGCTCAATCTTCTTATGAAATACTGACCATCAAAGTAAAATTAGTAAATGCTCATGGATAAACAAGTGATTAACTGTAAAGTTTGAAGGGAAAACGTTGAAATTGGATCATTACAGTAATACTATGACGATGCTAACACCAGCTAGCCATTAGCTGACGTTAGATGGCAAAAAGTGTCACAAAACCACATCGTAAACTCAATCCGCTAACCTTTTTTTGTTAAAAACTTCTTCATTATCTACAGAATTAATATTTTGTAATTAATTGTTTAGGAAATACATGCACGTACCTGATGTTTGCCTAAGCTTCACTTGACCTCTGCAAAAGAACGTGTGTGGTCCGGTCGCAAAATGTTCCGTGTAAACTGGTAGCGTACTTCAGTTCCGCTTCAAGAAACGTATTTTACCAAATGTGATACTCAATTTTATTTAAATAATCAAGTACAAATTCCACATACATGTTAAATCCCTTTATTTTCTTTGCGTCTTGAAAGGGCTGCCAGCTAGTGCGTAAATGCTTTTCAGAAGAATGAAATTAATACATTTAGTTGTTTATTTACTTGTTTATTTTTCAACAATATATTTTTGAGTTAAAGTTTATGCTTCAATGCTATGTTATAAGAGGTGATAAAAGTGATTTGATTAGACAGGTAAAAAATATTTCTACGAAACTGTTACAGTCCACAATTATTTCAGTTGTTTAAAGCCATCACAACTTGTATTTACTGTAGTTGATTTTAGAATTGTACAAATGCACAGTAGTTAACAATTTCTAAAATGATTTGATGATTTTACTTATTTTTTGATTATTATTATTTTTTCACTTACACTGTTTGTATCTGATGTTTTTTATTCACACAATACATCTTTCAGTAGGAATGGACAATATTTGATCATTTGATCACCATGCAGTATGGGTATGTGGATTACGGTCCCATTTTAACTACTGTAAAATTGTTTCTTTAACTATTGTTTGATCCCAGCACTTCAGTGACACTTTATACAAATACAAACATATCAGTCATTACCATGAGTGTAATAAATATAATAAGACATGACTATATTTAGCATTCATTTTATTTCAGCAGAAAATCATGCTGATCGTTTCTACAGAAAAAAGGCCAGTAAAGGCCTTCACATACAATATTGTTTATATGACTTAGTAGAGCAGAGAAACACTTATAATTCTCAAATTTACAGTATATCAGAAAGTCAAAGTGCTCTGATGCATCAATGTGAAGACAAACAGAGAAAGAGCTGCTTGACTGTAACTAACCTTTGTGGTGGAGGTTCTGATAATTTACAACACAACAGGACAGAATTACACATGATCCTCTGGAACCATCACCTCAGTTGCTGTGCCACTTTGTCTACAGTATAATGGAACCCAACACACAACAACGTCCCCCTGAAAACCATCTTTACAGAAAATTTCCTGTATTGCATATGACCTTAAATGTTTAATAGCTACCAAAACCAGACCTTGAGGAGTGAACATGATCAGACACTTTTGACTGATGCAGCAGTTGGCAAACTGTAGATTCAACACTGATATTATACTTACATTGTCATGGCTTGGCGGTCTGAAGAAGCTAAAACAATTGTATTTATACTGAATATCTAACCCTACTCACTCGGGTTTAAATTGGTGTAAACCACTCAGCCCCTGGAGGCTCAACAGGTGACAGCAAAACATTTATATTTCAATACAAGTTTTGCCAGACAAAACATCCAGAGAAATTTTGTTGACCACTAGTTGTCATGGTTGTGTTCATTAACAAAAAGCATTGAAGCAATTTAAATCATGTTTTTCCCCACATATTACCTATATATATATATATATAGTTTCTATAATTATGCTATGTGCTGCGGTGAGCATTTGTGAATTAAGTGCAGTTGCTGAGGAAATAGTCTTAACAAAGAATCAAAGGAAAACAAACAATTCAATTGCATAAACATTTCAGAGGAAAAATTAACATTAAAACGATTCAAATCTTTTGTTGATCAAATTAAAGTTTTTTAAAAAAGACAAAATATATAATAGCAATAAGAAGTTACTGAAAAGGTGTGGACATCTGATCTGAGTAAAAAGGAAGATGTACACTAGTTACATCTTTCAGAAAGAGGAAGTCCAGAATTTGTATAAACAAGCATGTCTTTTCAAACGAAGATTTTAGAAAAGCTGGTGACAGCTTGATGCAGCCATTAATATTACTTATCTCACAATGTTTTTCATTAACGTGATCAGCAATTCACTGTTTCCGTTATTAGATGATATACTAAAAGCTGTAAAGTGCGCTCTTGTTCCTTACACTGTCCTGTGGTGAGTATTTTCAGAGTTTGTTAAAAAGCTGTGACCTGCAGGTAAGAAACATGGATGAGAGGCAGGGTGCATCCTGGACAGGTTGCCAGTTCAGTGCAGAGCCACACAGAGACAAACAACCATCAACTCTCAGATTCACACCTACAGGCATTTTAGAGTGTCCAATTGGCCTAAGCCTCAAATCTGCTTGTTTTTGGACTGTGGGAGGAAGCAGGAGAACCTGGAGAAAACCTATGCACACATGGGGAGAACATGCAACCCCCTTGTTCCAACTGGGTCACGAACCCAGGTTCTCTTGCTGCAAAGGCAAGATTTCTACACACTACACCAACCGTGTGGCCCCAGGTTTAAAAAAACAACAACAAAAAAAACAGATAATACCAAATGATTGAATGCGTTGAAAACTGAACATAAATCAGAGATGCCAGTTAAAAAGGTAACAGATGATTGTGATAATGCATGGATAGCATTGAGGTTAAGAACAATATAAGTTATTTGCATACATGATAAAACACACAGAATATACCTTTACAGTCTCTCTCTCTCTTTTTTTTTGCAAATATACTATGTGGATGACCAAAACTGGTCATATATTAACGCAGTTTCTCACTGCACTATTTACTCAACCATTCCTGCATAATTACTCTCATCTCCACTGATAAGTAGCAAAAAACATTATGTTGCCAACAAAACAACACCATATCTCTTCACTTATTACTCAAGCTGGTGTTTTTGAGTGTACTATGAGCATGAAGACAAGTTAATGGCATTTAAGAGAAAATCACAGTAATAAAACGTGCAGGCAGAAATTCTGCTGTCACAGTTCACCATCTACACACCGCTGTCTCTCTCTCCAACACCACAAAACGGTGATGTTGAGGAAAGCTTAAAGCAGGTGGAGTAACACTAAATTATAAACCATAGGACAGTAGCCTCGGCCAGTGTTTCAGAGGAGGTAGGATTCAAACTCTCCAGTCAAGTCCAGCGGCATCTTTTCCTCTGACAGGCTTCAGGGTCTGATGTACAACCCTCTGAATCACTCTCAGAAGATGATGGTGCAGCCAAGGGAGGGACGGGTGACTGTGAGGGGGCTTCAGCCCCATCTGGAGTTTCTTCTGTGGCACAACAATTGAGACTGAGCACCCAACCCAGTTTATGGTGGAGTAACTGACGAAGGCCTGGCGGCAGTGGCAAAACATCCAGGGTATCTATACAGTCTGGCATCAGCTGGCGAAGGCGAGCACAGCAAAGGTAGAGCAGCGAGGTGGGAGCCGAACAGGATCTGATCACCTTCATGCTGCTTTTCGCTGCAGTCGAGCAGGCCATCGGATAAAACCTCTTATTCTGTAGATCTGTGGCTGCAACACCTAGATTGACAAAGGAGACAAAAAATATTATGTTTATGTGTAACATTTTATTTCAACACTAGGCATGGGCTGATAATCAGTTTTAAGGTATACTACAGCGCAAAAAATAAATCAAAGTATCAAAATGGCTAAAAATTTTCTGTCATACTGTGACTCAAGTATAGGCTAATTTAATGTCTAGTCAAAAAGAGAGTGCAGGAATGTGAAATCAGCTTGTGTGGCATTAGTAACACACATGCCTCTTCCCCCGAAAATTTAAAATGCCCTAAAACTGGCACTGATCTGAATTGTGGCCACTGCTTGTCAATACTAACCTATACACTTTCGATTCTTGAAGAAAGTAAGAGTGCCATGCCACGTGTCCAGATGGACTCCGATAATGGACCCCTGTCCAAATCGAGAGGAGAAGTTCATCTTGTCTCCTTTGTGATGCAACAAACCTGAAACAATATGGTGACCGATGATGCCTTACTCACATGACAATCATTCCGATCAGCCTTTGTTACATTACAATGTTTGTTGTGTTGGTCTTACCAGTATAAGAGAGACCCCAGCTGTCTGCATCTTTTCCCAGCAGGCTGCAGAATGTGTGTCTGTATTTGTCTAGGTTGACATCAGAAGTACCAATGCCTACCATCTGTTCATAAATAAACAACAGGTCAGAAAGAATAAACAATATTGAGCTTCTACTCAGCAAAGCTCTTGTTTTAGACACAATGCTAAATTTTTTAGGAAACGCCTGTACACAATAAACATGTTAATGTAAGAGGGTAAAGAATAGAGGTTCACCATGTCTGTTCCATACACTGGGGATGTCATCTTGATTTCCCAAAAGTGTTGCCCCTCAGTTAGCTCTTTGGATCCACGGATCGCTGCTGTGCCACAGCTGTATTCAGAGTGGAAGTTCACTTTGCGATTATCACAGCTCAGTAATGTCGCTGTTGATCGGCTGCTGACATCCCACACCCAGTCAAATTCTATAACATTAGAAGTTATTAATTTCAGGTCAACAATATAAGAAATGTACTCTTAGTTATTATCAGGTTAAATAACCTAACAAACAGGAGTGATAGCCTTTTGATCTGTCTGAACAAATCAATGAAACAACATGACATGTGAAAGTGGTGTAACTCAAGTGTCATCATTTCAGTGACCTATATATTTAAAAAGTCTACTACATTAGTGAACATTGGAAATGCAGCAGTGGTTGTGTACCTTGGTCATCCTCTCCACAGTGGCAGTCTTTCACTTGGTGGAAACCTCGCAGACGAGGGTTGTAGCTGGTCTCAGCCTGGGAATCACAGCCGCAGTAGGACTCTCCGGTGACAGGCACTGCACTGGGAACTGGAGGGACCATCACTGCTGAAAAATCCGCCTCCGAGTCGGAATCACTATACTTGGGAGCAAATTGCAGATAGAAATTGTGAATCCTATGTTACAACCATTGCTTATATAATTGCTAGGTAATGATTTTGAATATTAGGCTATAACAGAAAAACATTCAGCTCTATAATTTGAATATCAAGCCAAACATATAGTACACTCTCTTTTGTGGAAAATTATTTGATACAATTCATGTAAATAACTCAACCTTTAGCCTCAAACACCAGACATGAGTATTAACAAACTGTGCTAATAATGGCCTTTGATAAACTACAGGCTCTTTGTTTGACCGGAGTCCCTGAGGTGTTGCAGTCAATTGACATCATATGAAACAAATGGAAACAAACACACATATATGATCTGATAAACTGTTTAGATGTAGCTGTGCGCTTACCTCTAGACGATCATAGTTCCATTCTTCACTTTCAGAGGCCAGCACAAGTGCCCGGGCATCAGCATCACGCCGAATCCCTCCCCAGACATATCTCCATGCACGACTGTTCCTGCTTCGTCTAGACATGGCAGCAACTCACTGCATAGAAAGTAACCTGACCGGTCAGTTCAGGTTTAGGCCAGTTGTTGAAAGAGGAGCATCAGTCCAGCCGCTGAAAGTCAAAAAAAAAAAAACATGTTTATGTAGAGAAGCACAGACACCACAGACCCTTGTATCTTGAGGGTATTTTTTATTTTACATTGTATCAATATCAACATCTGGACTTCCTTACTGAATCCTGATTGATAGACACTTTCTTCAATACCATTTTTTAATATCTATTTAATCTCTTTTGTGTTAGCTAGTCAAATTGTCTTGTTGCAGTCAACATGAAGCAACTTTCTGCTCTCAATATACCTTCACTCATTCATTAAACAAGCATCAGCCTCTCAAAACACAACAGACACTCATGAGATGGTCATTGTCTTCTTTAGGAAATGAGCTCTGTAGGTACCCGAAATTTAATATTGAATGACAACACATTTTCAATATTAGGTGACGCAAGGGAAGTCTGACACCCAGCCCTATACACACATTTATCATGATATACACCTTTTTCCTTTTCTCCAAGTTTCCACTCTACTTTATTATCTCTACTACCTGCTACACTAGGGAAGTAACAATACTGTTGATTTCATCAATCATGTGCTGGTCTCAAACAAGTAGTTTTCATGGCAAAAACATAGCTTTAGGCAGTGGCGTGCAATATAAAACAAAAATACACATTTAAAAAAATCTATTGTTTTTAAAGAAGTATCTTTCCAGTGAATAAAAGTGATGACATGCCCTATAGGATGCCCTTGCAATTTTGTTTCCTATAGGCACCCTTCCAATCAAAATGGGTGTCGTTATGAAGTTCCTTACCACCCCTACATGACAGCGTCCCAAAGGGTGTCCTTAGAGGAACTGTTTAGTGACCTGATTGAGAATATGGTAAATTATACACTAGTAGCTCCTGCCCCACTAAATGTTCACCCCTGCCCTTCCAAATGTATGTGCACGCCACTGGATTTAGAAGAAGCCAACTACAGAGACAACTTTTTGAAAATGTGGACGCTCCAGCGGCCTTTAAATCTTACGTGTCGAAGAATTTCAGTTTCCCAGAGAAAATGAAAAAGAAAAAGGCCAAACAAACGACAAAACTATGAGCATACACAGCCAGACAGCAGAGACCTACATGTCAGGAAATACTAACAATATGAGGAACCACTCGACTAATTGTTACCCTGAGGGAAAAAAAATTTAGAAGTTGCAAGTGCAAGCAAAAGCTCACACCTGTAGTGTAGTATCCCTCATACCTGCGACGCGATTCTTGCCCTTCAGATCAAAATCTAGCTATAGCTCGTTCTAGCCCTCTAGCCTGGCTAACAAGAGTAGCTAACCCGCTGAAGCACGTAGCGGTAACGGGTTGTAACAGGCTAGCACCGCATATAAGAAGGTCATCGGCATCACATTTCAGGTCAGACGGCAAGCTGCATGTGTGTATATATAGCCGAGTACACTGCTACGTGTCGCCGATTAATTCATGAACCAAATCAACTGTGGAACGACTGGTCAGGGGTGCAATAACTCGAGTAGAGTAGCTAGTAAGTTAGCTTCCCTTAGCATGCTACAGCTTCGTTGCCTTAAAACAATTAGTAGCGTTACCATTACCTGCCCGTTTTTCACAACCAGCTCGCAAAACACAGAATCCTCCAGAGTTGCTGCTCCTGCTCGAGGACACCTACAGCTGCTTAAATGACAGTGGACAGTTGAATAAGAGACAGACTAAGCGTCGTTCCTCCATGACCTACTTTACAAAAGCGTGAGCGTAAACAATCGCGGTGGTAGCTAACGTCAGCACCAGGGTTGCCAGTTCTGCGCGTCAAAAAACAATCCCCCCCCAAAATCACTGAATACCACAACTCAAACATATACAGCCAATACAGTGCAACAGCATCACTATAATTGTCTAATGTGTTGTGAAAAGCACCAAAATAGTGTTTTGGTGCTTTTCACAGTGTGCCACTGCCAGCATTAAAAGTATATTACCCTAAAGACATTTATGTCCAACTGAACTAAAAATATGCCAACACTTGAAGACAATTTTTTACAGAAACAAAAAACATGCCAACATTAATTTAATCACTTGTCATGTTTCTTTAGGGTATAGTAAATTTACTACGTTATATATATATTTTTTCACTATTTTACTGTACTTTACTATGTAATGTACTTTTCTATTACTGTGCCTGTATATGTGCACTGTATTGTCTTCTGTACCATTCTAGGTGTAGTGTGTCTGTGTGTCTCAGGGACTGCAGATAATAATATAATCTGGTACAAAGCATATTTCCCTCCTTGATTAATGCTGCGGTACATGGTCCCTGTTCAATAAACTAAAAAAATAAGATAAATGTATGTCAGCTAAAATAAAGTATTGCACATGGCATACACTATTTAAACAGTGCATTCAAAGCAAAAAAAAAAAAGATTCACTGTAAATGGGCTTCACATGTATTGAATTATTACAACCACCTGTTATCTAACAAAAAACAAAGTACAATTACAAGGTACTTGAGTATTATTATCTTTGCTCAATTTTATTCAACTAAACAGTATTTGATGGGAAAGTTTCAGTTTTATATGAAAATTATGATGTATGAATAAGCTGGTAAAATGTTACATATACAGTAATTTAGAATTATAGTTTAAAACTGTGCCATAAATGTGGTGCCACACATTGTAAAAGTAGTTCCCTCTTGTGTACCATTGACATGTAGCTTTCAGCTACAGTTCCACAAATAGGTCTACCCTCTTAACTTCTCATATATAGTTTTATTTTAAGTTGAAATTGATTTAAGTAAGAGCAACAATGAAGTAAACATAGAGAGAAAAAGAAGAAAAGACATAAGTGGGGGGAAAAAAAATCTTGTGACCCCACACTCTGATCTTGTGACATCTTATTGCCTGAGTGGACTGTACTGTGTTGTATTGTCCTGTTACTGTAGCTACAACAGTGAAAAAGGAGCAAAAGTAAAATGTTCTACACAGTTTAACACTAAAATAGATGATGACTCATTTATACCAAGACCTTTAGCATTTTTATTGTTTTAGGTTTGGTCATGTGGGGGACAGTGGTATTGAAGGGTCTTGAAGGATGTTGAAGTTGGAGCTGCCGGGCAGGAGGAAAAGAGGAGGACCACAGAGAAGGTTTGTGGATGTGGAGGACATGAGGAATAGAGTCAGATGAGTCACATGATCTGCTGTGGCGACCCCTGAAGGCAGAAGCTAAAAGATGACTGATACTTAAGGTACATATTGTTGATGATATTTCTCACTTTTCTCAAGAAATTATGTTTTTGAATAGATTTTTCTATTTTCTTCATTTAAGAATCTGAGCACCAAATAGGCCGATTTGTACTTCAGGGCCACTGCAACAAACTGTATCAGGAGACAAGTCTCATGGTTAACATGATGGACTACAGCGGAGCTTCTGTCTTTTATAAAATGGCAAGGATCCTAAAACAGGAGAACAGTTATGCCTCATAATGAGTTCATTACTCTCACAGACCAAAAACAATACACTTTGTACCCTCAGCTTCACAATGGTCCAGTCTCATAAGGTAGCAAACGTAGATACCATCACTACTCCTGTTATGGTGCATCCATTAAATTGATATGAAGATTATCTAAACGGAGCTAGAACAGATTTAGTGAATGGGTAGAGGAAACTAGAAGAGTTTAATTGTTTAATTCATAAACAAGGGGTTCAACTTGCCACTAATTTCCACCAGCGAATGACACCAGGTGAGAGAGATTGCATGTATCCAACATACTGTACATGCTTTAGCCAAATTACAGATGCTTTGTGACCAAACTCCATCACAAATCACAACCTTTGTTCATGAAGTGGTCCGTGTCCATCGGCATAAATACTGGAAGCAATCTTTCTTGCCAGTGATCA
Source organism: Brachirus orientalis (assembly GCA_016785285.1). Lineage (NCBI taxonomy): Eukaryota > Metazoa > Chordata > Actinopteri > Pleuronectiformes > Soleidae > Brachirus > Brachirus orientalis. The sequence goes on along the minus strand of JAFBJR010000367.1, from coordinate 4,869,859 downwards.
GCTGCTTAGTGTGGAGCAGCTGCAGAAGGTGTTCCAAATCCAAAAATACTGTTTAGCGCCCAGTGAAAAATCACAATGTGGCCCAGTCACAATTGGCTCCAGACCAAACAAGCAGTTCTGAAGGTGTTTCCCAGTTTTTACTCACTGAAAAAAGTGCTGTTGGATCCTATAACTTGAATAATAAAGCCCCTCGAACACATCAGTCTGGATGATCTGTTTTGTACCATCCTTAATGGGATCCTTAATTTCTCTTTCACAGTATGTAAACATCTACTGGGATAATCTCTTGTCATAGCAGAGGGTTCGTTATGTCAACAATAAGACAAATGAGGCATTTCTCAAATAGTGAGATTTCAGAGCAAAGAAAAATCTAAATTTTGAAGAAAAATATAATAATTGCATCCTATACCAGTTTCTTAAAAGCTTTCCTTAACTGGTAGAAAATAAATAATATTTTTGATAAACACTGTACAATAATTTCTGCTTTCATTCAATTTAACAATTTTCCAGAAATGTTTTGGAACAAAAGAGCTGTTCACACTTAAGAAAGCTTGACAATGATGTTCTGGAGGAGGTTGAGTTTTATTTGGAAATCTGACAGGTATGGCTGAACAGTGACCTTAAACAAGAAACAAAAAGACAGCAGCACTACAGGTAAACAATACTTGTGATTGAAAATGTCATATTGAACATAAAATTCACTCACACACATTCAACACTCGAGTAACTCTCTCACACTCACAGGCACATACACACTCACAGTCAGCTCCAAGTTAACATGTGGACATCCTCCATTAATAATCACACTACATCCAGAGGAATTTCAAGCACTTTTAACAATTACCCACAGTGCAATAATCTAACTATACACAGATAATTTATATGCATTTTTATTATATAGGGTATTTGATATTAACAATATTCCATTTAGACAGATTCATAAAGTCAATATCTTCATCTTTCCATAAATAGTGAAATAAATGTTGACAGCTCCCAATTCAAACATGGTCCCCCAAAAAGAACATGGAAAAATAAAATGCTAATGTGCACAATTTTTCAGCAGTTTCAAAACAGAATTACAATCAAAACCACCAACATAAAACAAAAAACAAAGAAGGGGGGTGGGCAGATGGGTAAACATTTATACTCACACTCACAGCACAGACTGGTTACTACATTTACAAGGGTGGAGGGACTCTGGATCACTGTACAGATTAAGATCAGACAACAAATCAGGCAGACTGTCCACACATCATCCCACAACAACCAATACATCATCATGCCCATTCTGTACACAAAGGACCTGACACAACTGGATGGCTTTAAACATTACGGATAGATCACACTGCTAACATGTTTCTGTTGCCATCCTATCCTGTCAGACCCATGGGGTTGTAATGGAAGTAGGTGAAAATCTCCTATTTGTTCTTGCTGCTTTAATGTGGAATGAATGAGATGGTGTTTGATGCAGACATTTATTTTGTGGAGAGGATGAGGGCCACAATAAGGCCATAAAGCCCCAGCACCTCGGCGAAGATCAGGATCAGGATCATGCCCACGAAAAGCCGGGGCTGCTGGGCAGTGCCTCGAACCCCTGCATCCCCCACAATTCCAATGGCAAACCCGGCTGCCAGACCACTAAGGCCCACACTCAGACCAGCACCAAGATGCAGGAAACTCCTGTTGAAAAGACAAAGAAATACTGTCAGTGTAACATGGAAAATCACAGTCAAGAGGTCAAGTTGTATAAAAGTATACATCTTCTTTTGACTTCGCCCTTTAGCGGTCACCACAGTGAATCATCTGTCTCCATTTCACATATAAATATACAACATTACAAATGAAAATTTTTCATCCTATTAAGAGCAGGAACAAGTGCAGTTTTACAGTGAGGACATAACTGCTGTGAAAGTAAAAATCTATAAAATAAATATCTTTCTCTTGTAAAACACCATGACAATGTTTTCACTAAGCAACTCACTTTGCATTACCGAAACTTAAGACATTGTTAATTACATTGTTTGCAAAGTACATCAAAATATTAAATACTTCAAAGAAGTTCAAACTACTTGAAATGAAAAATGACTGACTCTGTACTATTATTAGAGGTTCATCTTACTTGTAGAGGTTGATTCTGTCAGAGATGTTGTTTGCTATCAGCACAGCCACCACTAGCCCGTAGATGGCAATGATACCGGCCATGACCACAGGGATGATGGACTTCATGATGAGCTCTGGCCTCATCACGGACATGGCAGCGATCCCTGTGCCGCTTTTTGCTGTCCCATATGCTGCTCCTAATGCTGAAGGCGGAGAGGGAAGTTTGTGTTTATCTGTTCAGATCAATCCATCTCAACTCATGACTCAAGATGATCAGAATGATTTAATTAACAAATTACTCATTTTGAACTCATTCAACACTAAACAATCAAACCAGCAGTGACAATTTGAGAGCAGCACATCGACTGATACAGAAAAATAATTTCCCTTTGATGGTACACCAGCATCTTAGCTCCAAGTACTGATAAATGTCTGCCATCAGTGTTCAGAGCTCGGATTGCTACCACAAATACATCGATCTGCATGGACAATAATTAGAGGTTACCATACAAGGCTTTCATAGAAAAAAATTGTGAGAAACTGAAGACACAATTTGAAACGAGCCCTGCTCGAGAAAAAATAATAATAATCACACAATACAGCTTTCACTGCTTCTCACTTGCTGCTGTGGGTGTTTTGGCACATTTAAGAGGGGTTGTGAATAAGCTCCATGTAAATAAACCGCCCAAAATGGTATCTGATAATTTAACTGCTGAGCACCAAGCAGCACAAGAATAATCTGAATATGGACAGTAGTTGGACATGACACCTCTGACCAAAGCGTCTTCAGATATGATATGCATGACTGAGTTCCATAAAATGTTCAATAAGGATCATCTTTCCCATCTCTTTCACTAAATAGTTAATCATGCTTTCCACCTTGTACAACTGAAACCATCTGAAATCCTAGACAAGCTCCAGTGTGAACAAACAAACAACTGCTTTGACAGCAGCATGAAGATTTAAATTAAATATTGGCAGATTAATATCTGTGGAGCTCAAATTACTGTTCTATAAAAGAGTTTCTGTAGTCATATGATGAGGAAATTATGGTAACACAGTCTTACGGTACACACCGATTACATAACTTGCCCACTAGCCCAACTGCTTATTTAATTATACAGACATTTGCCCCAATTGGTTTATATGGGTGTTTGTAAAATGAAAGTCTCTGCATCAGAAGGTAGTCTTAATCATGTGAGGAGAGGTGACCTACAAAGCTGAAGATTCAGCATTAAGCAAAAAATAAAAGCTGTGGTTGGCCAACCAGAGAGCAAAAAGGGAAAGTGTTAACATTAGTGGGACAAACTACAAACATGGTGTGAGGTGGCAGCATCTGGATCTCTCACTCTCACACACACCTTCAAGTGCACCACAGGAGTGAGGCTGCCTGCAGCAAAATCAGCTATTAAAGATCAAACTGAGTGCCCTACAATGTAAGCTGAAGCATGTCTTTTCTTGTTAAATGTCCTGTTCAGTCATGGACACTGGTGCTTTTACAGGAGTAGCTTCTCCACTCAGTCAAGAGCCTGACAAATACACCAAAACAGAGGAAAATATGTAAGCAGGAAAAATCATGAGGGTATGTTTTAAGTGACTATGTTTCAACACCAATATACTATAATATTAATATTTAACATAAACTGTAAATTGAAAATTAAATATACAATCTAGCCACATCTACATCAAAAATGTTCAGATGTATATTTAAAAAAATCCTATCGGCAAATACGCTGTTACCTGATCAGTTTAATTCTTGTACATCACTATAATCCTCAAATATCATTTTCAGTGTTGTACAGACTTTACAATGTGGACAAGAAGTGGAGTACACTACATCCACAGTCATGCATCATCACGCTATTTTTTATCATCCAATTCCAGAGCATAAAATTAGCAGAGAAAGCTTTCCAAATGGTGTAGTTACTTATAAAGTAATATTTCTAAGCATTACAGAGAAGACCCTTTTATTTACTTATGGGTAATAAGGAAAGTAAAATAAGTAAAATTACAAAATTAAAATAAGGTGTAGCCTTTACACACAAAGGTATTAGTCAGGAAAGTCAGAAAATGTGCATATTGTCTCATTAATTTCAGGTTAAAACAGGCCATTGACTCAGTCTTTGCACCACAGCAAAACCATGCCATGTTTACTTCAGTGAAATAACTCCTAAACTGATTTTATTCTCAGAGGAAGCAATGGCACTGAATCACTACTCTGCAGATAATCTAAACTGAAATACTGAAATTCAACTAGGAAAAGTTGTAACTGTGCAGCTCTGGAGTAATTTTAAAACCCCAGTCAGTAAGTAACTAGATGGACAGGTTAAACTACATGAAACGATACCAAATGTCACCATCAAATGAGCAGTGACTTCCCAATTACAGAACCAGTTGTCTGTTTCTGCAGGAATCGAAATACCCCTACTTCCCAAAAACATCTTCATAACTGATAAAGTGTTGTGAAATTTGGAAATTTATTTTCTCCACATATATTGCTATGTATTTTAATCCCATTCTTTTTATAGCCAATCAAATCCTTTTCTTTTTAAATTTTACTGTAAAATTTGTGTATTTTTATTTAATCTATTACATTTTTACATTATCAGTTTGTTCAGTATCTAATACCATGAAGCTGTATCGCAAAAATGACCCCATATCTGGGATAAATATGTACATAAGTGCATCTGTCTATGTAATTATCATTACAACATGTGATCAAATTCCAACAAATTCAGCCCTATATTATACTCATCATTCATGCAGGACAAGGGTTGGGGTTGAAAATGGATGGAGTGATATGTCAGTGCTTCCATGAGCAAATAAATTAGCAAATAAAATAGTTGAGCATCCACTTTTCTCCCAATTACATAAGTCAAGAAATATTTGAAAGGTCTGACTGACTGATTGACCTTAATTAAAAACCTGTCTTGATCAAATATTAAATATTATCTACTGAAATGTGGTTAACATATGGTGGTGGAGATCCCTGTCACCCAACATCTGATCTGGTGATAAGACCTGTACTTCCTCTGTGACACACTGGATATATCCTGCCTCCTGCACATGAATGAATGGACGGATTTTCCCTTTAATCCTTCAGATGTACGTGCAGGCCTTGGTTCTCCTTCGATACAGTTAAGCACAAAGGGAAGGCACGCGCTGGATGAATTTAATATCAGACCAGGAAAAGAAACGTATTTCACCCAAAATTACCGAATAGCTGCTGCGATGTAAAGCAAAATGACTTATTAGCGATGACAGCTGCCACCTCAGCACGGCCCTGCGTCACCAATCAAGAGTAGATGCCAGCAAAGCATCGTAAGCGAAGAGAAGGGGGGGTCAGCTTCGGTGCTGGCGGTGTGAGGGGCGGGTGGTCCGCGGCTCAAAGACGGTGGATACCTTGTACTAACTCTGCCTCGCATCAGTGGCAGGTGCGTGCGTGAGCCGTGAGCGACCTACGTAGCGGACTCACAACAACCGGGTGGTCGTTTCCAACATCAATTCAGCGGATTTCAGTAATATTATAGGTGAACCGTGTCATTATCAGTGAGGTTATGACACGGAAGAGTGAGGTGAAGAGGTGTAGTTACCGCTGAAGACCATGGCCGCAGAGGCTCCCATCACAGCGAAGAAAGGCGAGTACTCCGGGCTTTCCTGGGAAGACATTTTCGCTTTTCTCTCGGGGCGATACAGCTATAAGACAGGCGCTCTTCTTTTACAGGACTTGCCCTATTTCTACCGTCAGGCAGCTATGAGGAGGTTAGAGGCGCTTGGAGCTGGTGACAACGTAGCCGTCAGTAAGATCACCGGGTCTGCAAGAGGAAAATGGCGAAACGGAAAATGTCACATGACCAACCACCTCGGAAGGGTCCATTTGTGCGGAGGCGGGGGTGCTCGCCACACCGAATCTTAAACTATCAAACCCTCGTGTTTATCACTCCTTGAAATATATTGTGCACCATCATCTAGCGTTGTAGCAATTTTCCTAACATCGCATCTCATTTAAGTTTTAATAACCACAAAACAGGATGTAAAATGAGTTACTAGAGCGCGCGTATTGTGGTATGTTCTGCTGCAAGTGCGCCGACTGCGGTTGAAACGCTACTCGTGAGTCGTCACTTCACGCCTTCGTCTTGGTTATTATGTGTCAATGGTCAGATCAGCCTGTTAGCACAGCGTGTCGTCTGTAACTAAAAAAATAGAACAGATAAACCGCGCCATGTAAAGACGACCAGATAACGTTGTAGCGCAGCGTCAACACGAGAGACACATACATTTTTAATGCACATGCACATGATGTTTGACGACCGTATATTGTATTTTAATGTAACGACAGGGGCAGCTTCATTTAAACCAATGTTATTCTCCAATGCAGTTGTATAAATCCTGATTTGACTTAGTAGGTCAGAGGAATCTGCCGGAGCTGATAATGTCAAGGTGACACTGTAACATGGAAAATGGGTGTTTCTGGTATTAGCTAAAGGGACATTTCCCCTCATGTTATCATATTTTCTTGGCTAGATATTTGATATACTTTATAGTTTTATAGGCATATACCTGATCACAAATGTCCTAAAACATATATTTCACCCACGGCATCCCTTTTGTGAGTCTCGCTGGCTATTACATTGTGTGTGTCATCTGCATTAATTTGAGTCTTATATCCTGAGACCAGTTTGGATTTGTCTGAAGTCTCTTGCATAACACAATCAAAACAATAAAAGAATGAATGAATAAAGGAATGAATTTAAAAATATACTATCTATAACACTGTTGCCATTTGTACACTGAGTTGGGGTACTTCTTGTCCTTGAGCAAGGCACTACATCCTCAGTCCTCAGTCTCCTGTAATCAGCAACATTTCAATGTTTCTATATGGAAGGCTAATTTAGAAATAAATAGTAATAGAAATCATTATAAAACAGAACATGGTTTATGGCAATTTTAATAAACATTTTACAAAATAAGCCAAATATGACTTTTCTCTGGTAAACGACAAATACACTATACTGTGTACTTGCACCGAATGGGGAAAATGCTTTCATTAACCCCAAACTTGGTTGTCAACAGTAACTTTAACCACAATAATTTAATAGTACATCAGTTTCAATCAATGACTGGTGTCGCAAGGAACATTTTCTACTTTTTTTTGTTGCCATCCCTCCCTGTTCTAATATGTACATCAGGTTCATACAACCAAACCCTGGCATTGCTCCAAGCCTTTATATTCAGTTGCACTTGATGGCATATACCAGACATTTTGCAACATAATCCATCCATTGTCTACCACTTTAGTGGCCAAATAAGGGTCGCAGGGCTGCTGGTGCCAATCCCAGCTGACATTGGGTGAAAGGTGGGATACACCCTGGACAGGTCGCCAGTCCATAGCAGAGCCAACAAACAGACCTAGAGTTGCAGCATAATATCATTTTTTAAAAAATAACATTAATATCCCTCAATACTCCTGAGGCCATGTTAATTACTATTTGTTATCTGTAGAGACATTTATATAGTCGGGTACATACTGTTTATAATAGACTTAGAGTGAGAAGTTAAAGCAGAACAGACAACTGGAAAGATCTGCATACACATGACTGTCAGCAGTTCCTCCACCACAAAAAGGTTTTAGTTCTGGTCAGGGCTCACTCATGTGACCTGTTACTGCTTCAAGTATAATCACAATTTCTTTACAATAAGTGAAAAATTTTGTTTTAGTTAAAGGTTTTGTTGATATGTATCAGTTCAAAGTCCATCAACACAACTCAAAGCTAATTCAGTTTTTTGTTCTTTTGCATGTTATTCTTCCCCCACTAGCAACAGCAATGGTGAGAGACAAGAAAACATATTTTCAGGTTGTTTATCTAAACATCTCATTCTTCAAACAGCCACCCCCACCCCATCCGAACTGAAATACCCATGAGAGAAAACTCAGTGAAAAAGGAAGTTAAAAATACTGAATATTAACCAAGGATACAAAGTGAACGTGAATAGGCCTTTTGCAAGATTGTTTCTATACTTTGAGGAAGTGCAATGTTTTCTCAAACATGAATTTAACTCACGTTATTCGAGTAAATAAAGAAAGAAATGCATAAAGCAGCTCAATGGCAGGATTATTTTTACAGTGACAAAAATAGTCAACTACACATGATACAGACATTGTATGATAAAAGTTTAAAATAGTTCACTTTAATAAAAGAATGACAGAAGCAGACATTTAAAAAATAAATCACCATAAATATGCTACACAATCCTAATCACACTTTACTCTAACATGATTAAGTAATGCGTCAATAAGGGCAGCTCAGTATTAGACTATACACAAACACAGAATGTATATCTCATCAGCATTAGGTGTAGAGCATTACTGTGTAGATCTGAATCCAGACTAATGTTTCTCAGTACCATCCAGCTTAAGGCATCTCAGCGCACACACACACTAAAATATATACCTACAATTACAAGACACTCATATTCCAGATTAAATAATTTGTCTAGGAGACTTTCGTGGGCTTCACCATCACTAATTTAAAACCCATGTTTCATTTGGCACAATATAAACACATTACTGAGCTTACTATAAAAACCATGTTCACCAGTAGGAAAAAACAAGCCTTCCCACTGCTCCAATTTTCCCACACCCATACATCACTTGTAAATTATCTAAGGGTTAAACAGGCCAAAATACTTTAGACCTTTTGGGCCAGGAAGTCTAAACATTGAGGGAAAAAAAACCATATACCTACATCCAATGTCAATAGATTATTTGCCCTCCACACTTCTACAGAGCAAGACTGTTTTGTGGCCACTCTAATGAGTTTCATCACTAGAACATGATTAAAAATCAAAACATGCCCATGTGCCTGTGTGACTGCCAGACTTTCACACACCAACCCTGCACTCATTTAGTCCATGTCCCAGCACAACTAGCAGTTAGGATAGCAATATCAGCAAATGTGTTGTTGTGGTTCACTAGGAAAAACACAAAGAACAGAAGAAGATAAGGCATCACATGCTACTGTTGGCAAAGCCATTTGAAGCGATGGCCCCGAATGCAGGATAAGGAAGCTACACTGGAACTCTTTAAGTTCGGGGATGCAACTTTTTTTTTTTTTTTTTAACAACAGTCATGGTGTAAGATGAAGCTTTCTCTCAGTCCCAGCCATTGTCCTTTATCATGTGAGACAGCTCAATTATGTACTTCCCCTCCTTGTACTTCTGACTCAGTTCGAAGGCTTGTTCCTGCAGAAGGAAGTTGCAACAAGTTAAATTAAAAGAATGAAGTAAACTAAGGCCATAGTTCTCTTTGCTCACGGACAGTTTCATTAAAGGGATATGAAGACTCTCTGAGTCATTTAGTCAAATCTTTGCAACACAACAGTTTGTGTTTTAACAAATCTGTGCTTCAAATTTTGAACTTTTTCATCTATTGCTTTATTAGTTCACAAGGATTTGAAACAACATAAAATGCTGTGTCCAAACTTGTTGGTTGTTCTTCTAAAAAATTCTGGCAAATGCTGCCCTCCACAACCTGAAGCTCTCAGTCCACAGTTGTGCACGTTTAGAGTACACTCTATTAATTGTATCCTCACCATGACTGATGTGTGGCTACAAAAATACATTAAAAAACTGGGCTTAAAAGGGTCAAGTAGGGACTGCAAAACCTGTGTCTGGCAAAGCCACCTCTACTACAAATATTTTGCTTACTACAATCACTCTTTTTCACCGTAGCAAGTATATTAAAAGTAGACATGTAATACATTCATGTGCGATAAATCATTGTAATGCTACAGTGATGATATCAGTGGTCAAAAGCTGATGCTGAGCTAGGAAACAGAAATCTAGTTATCATCTAGTTCATAATCTTAATATCTAAAGAGGGAATAATGTTGGCTGCTTTCCTCAAGCATGAATCCAGGTTATTTGTAAACAAGCCAGTAATGTTGTGCAGGTGTTGCCACTTACATATTTCCAACCCAGTGTGGTGTGACAGTTTTCACAGTAGATGTCAGCCACTGCATGAAGTCCTGTGAGCAGCAGCCTTTCCTCTGCAGGACCACAGCCTACGTTCACGCTGAAACCAAATGCAGTGTTGTCAAACTGTAACTCTTCTATGACTCACTGTGGTACAATGATTCTCCTCAACATACTGTATACTGAGAAGCAACTGGGGCCCAGTACTATTTATTTATCCCCTCTGATGGTAAACTCATATTCTTGAGAACTGTTTGCTTAAAAGAAAAAAACAATTAAGTTTAAACTTAATTGTTTTTGATGCTCTTGATAAAGTTAAATTATAGTTAGAGCTGGAACGCTCGATCCCATTACATCTTACAGTTACAAGCAAGACTACTAATCTACTAACCTACTAACCCAGCATGGCAATAATGACCTCACCCAGCTTCAAGGTCCACTGTGCAGCAAATCATATTATCTATTGACAGTGTGTAAACATTCCTGATATTGAAAAATATCAGGCATGGATGCCTGAAATAAGATTCTAGTACCAACTCCATTTTGCTGCTAAGGCCATCAGTAGACTTAAATTCTCTATCATTGCTTGGTGCTCTTCGATTGCTTCTACTTTTAAATTAAATACCACGCTACCATGTCTTGATATTGGTAAATAAAATACTTACACAGAGTTAAAGAGGTAGGCTCGACCCTGACTGCCTTGGAAAGACTAGAAGACAGAACATGAGGAGAGAAAAAAATGTTACAACTGAACAGTGACCAATTGACAAAAAGGATCACAAACACAATTTGATAATATTAAATGTATTTTCAGACTGACATATCTTTTAAGTCTAACTTCCATCCAGTTTTGCAGTATACAAGCAAAGATAAATGATCAGTAACAACAGGGAAGGTGGCAACATATTGACCTTTGAGATAAGATCATCATGGTTGGCCAGATGGGCACGGCAGTGCACACAACTGTAACGCCTATGGCAGGAGTCAAGGTAAGCCTGGAATGTCTTGGCTTTTGTCAACTTCACCATGTCTGAAGAGGTGGAAGGCAAGAGGAAGCAGGATCAGGGTTTTTCTTGTACATGGATTAGTAATGTAGGAAAACAGGATATGACTTTTAAGACTCTCAACAAGCTGGTTAGTCATTAATACAGATGTTAACTAGTCAACAAAGATCAATCGAGTGCTTTGTGTATTAACATTTTCCTAACATTCGGTGACAAATGCAAGTACATCAGTCAGACATGACTTGACTGTAAACGTATCTGACAACAGAGCATCATTATACTCTCCCATCAAACAAAATATTGGCCTCAGGTTTCATTTTAACATTTAACAGGGTTGATTAAAAGAATACACTGAATAGTTATTTGAATTTTCATTCTCTAATCTGAAATAATTCAAAGATTAGTGTCCGTTCAAACATTCTTTGTCCAAATTATTCCCAGGGAAATGCAATATATTTCTGATCTTGAAATGCATGTGGACTTTGGCTTCTTGAATACTTACCATAGAGCTAAATCGTTTTATTTTACTTTATCTTTCTTAAACCATAATACAACATACTCATACGCCAAATACTATGATCAGAAAAATGACAAACAAATTGGTCGATGCACACTTGTGTTTCCATTTATTTAAAACTGCGCTTGTGTTCACATTTATTTTTGTTTTTGCTTTACTTCAATAATAAAGATAGTACGTGGAATTGACGTTTCACTGCATTCTTTGCACAAACACGTTCCCTGAATTAAAAGAGAGATGTTTGTTTATCTCAAGTCCTATCATAATGATTTTAAACGCTGTAAAACGTGTTGCTGCGACACTTTTCCTCTCACTAAGCGTGTGTTAGCAACAGGACAGATTAGCTCTGACCTAGCTTATCTGTGTGTATATGTTAGCTAGCCTGCTAGCTCACGCAATCACAACAAACCACAGACGGAGCGGGTTAAAGGTGCACTGCAGACCATTCCCCGCTGTGTCTTGACTTACCGGGTAGAATATGATGTACACAGCGATGTAAAGAGATTGACAGCTGAAAATCACCCGAATACAGTGATAGGTAGTCGGGCTCTGTCCAACAGTCGACCACGCGTTGACCGCTCGGACAATAAAGACAAGCCTGCGGTTGTTGTACCGTTTACCCGCGTCTCTCTCTCTCTCTCTCTCTCTCTTTTAACAGGAACCAGAGCTCGGTCTCAAAAGTCCACCACGGCCACTTCGTTGACACGAGAGCAGGAGTCCGACAAAATTAACAGACAGACGGACAGAGCAGCGGCGGTGACCTGGCGGGAGGCAAAGTGTGGTTTGTTTATGAAAACAGGCAGAGGAGGAAGTCCGAGGACTGCAAAACAAATCCCGGCCGACCAATCAGAGTCGCAGCGTGACGTTTACAATGTGGGTCAACCAATCACATTCGACTTCAGATGAGGCCCTTCTGCCTGTGTTGCTGTCAATAATCCAGGCCACATTCACATTAACAGGGATTCACATGGTACATTTCAATTTCAGTGACAGTTGACATTCACAACTGTAAGTGTCCTACATCTGGCCGTGACTGCCCTCTTGAACAGCGCTAGTGTCATTTTTGAAAACATGGTACTGAAAAAGGTTTGAGCATTTCAGATCAGTGTTAAGGTAACTATATTAATCCCCATCGGAAAAACATTGAGCTCTTCAAGTAACATCATTACATCCAACGTTAAAATATAGTGGTGCAGATTTATTCCCAATAAAATAAGTTTCTCTCTCATCCTCCTCTTCAATACTTCAGACACTGGTATAGTGAAATTATACTAAGATGGAGCGAGAGAAGAGGTGACAAATGATTATTATTTAATTCAATATTACTTTTTTGTTATTTGTTTAATTTTCTATTCACTCAAATCTGTGAAAATCCCTCAGCCCCACTCAGATCATATACCCTGGTGTGTATACAGTAAAACAATATTTCTGATTTTAAAAGAGAACATGCAAACTCTACACAGAGAGGACCTGGGATGGACTGGTTTACATACCTGGGACCTTTGTGCTGTGAGGCAGCAGTGCTAACCACTAAACCGCCATGCCATGCCATGCCAACTTTATTACAAAGATACACATTCACTATAGTTCTGGTGGATGATTTCACACTTGGTATTTAATCCCAGCGAATGTTACATGTGAATATAAACTTCCCTTTTGCCACAGCGGATGATCCGCACACATGATTTGGCAGATTTTTATGCTGGATGTCCTTCCTGACACAACCCACTGGGATCAATTTAGAGTGTCCAATTAACAATGAGTAATGGGGGATTAGGTTCATCAGGGGTACCCCAGCCCTTGACCTGGTGGAGACTCGATCCAGCCGCCTATAATATAAATATATATAAACTTCTCTTAATGTTGATAAATCCCTTTCTTACTGATAACATGTCCTGACTGTATCATCACAAGGACCTTTGCTTGTTGCATCTACTGTATTAAAAACCTTAGTCCACACTGATCCACTTACAATGAGGCCAAATAGGTGAGAAAAATACAGCCTTTGTTTCATGAACAGGCTGGTTGATAATCAATAGACCTTGACCATGGCCTAGGAAAACAAGGAAACAAGAACACGTGTGGTTTACCGCACACATAAACCCACAGCTTAGACACTATGTTGGACTGATTTTAAACACAGGTGAACACCCAACTCAGATAACATATCTTTACTTTATTTTCTGATCCCATGTTTTTATTCACTTTAGGTTAATGTCCCAAAAACTGAACATGACAGCATAACTTCAAGTCAGTTGTCCCAGATAAGTGATTTCTTAAACCTACCACTTTTAGTCAAACCAATCAAATAACATTTAAAAAAAGCCCATTAAACAGAGTCAAAACAAAGTCACATTTACTTTGAAATCATGAGAAATGTGACGTTAGGTTCAGCTGGTTAAATATTCACTCTGATTTGACACAGCAAAAATCAATGGGTTTCTTTGAACACCGGGTGGTGTCTGAACGACTGTGGGCGGAGGACATAGTGTAGGAATGACCTGATTAGTGACCATACCACTAACAAGTTATTAAATCAACAGTGGTTAAGGTTTAAAATTAAAGAGTGTCAAACCTTTATTTCTTATTCACAGTGTTTTCTTTCTTTTTTTTTTACAGACTCCTCATTGATTAAAAAGCTGCTAATCATCATGACCTGGTGTGTTCTGTGGTCAGTTCTGGGTTGTGTTTCTGCAGAGGTATCTTGACAGAATGGTCGGGTAATCGCTCATCACCCCGGTAGCTCCCACATCAAATGCAGCCTTTATGTCCTCATCTTCATTGCACACAAACAAATGCACCTGTAATTACATATACAGTATATTAATCCACACAAATGAGTCCTTCTTTTAAATTCTTTTTAAATTTGTACATAAAAAACTAAATGGAAACACAAAAACTTTTTAAAAATACTGCATAAAGGTATTAATGCTTGAGGGAGGTGGAAAAATTGCCAACACCAAATAAAGTATCATGCTAAAATTGCATTGAAAAATGTCAGAAATGTTGGATGATAGGAGGTATTTGTAGACCAATAAGCAAATCACAACATAAATACAAGCAAATATTACTACACTAATATACAGGAAGTCACAAGAAACACACATAAATGCAAACTTTCTTTTGCTACATTTATTAAAGCTCCCCCCAAGTCATGATGTATAGTAATATGTGTCAGTATCAGCCTCACTCAAAAATACCTGAACTATCCCTTTAACACTCATTAATTTCTACATAATGTCCTCTTCAGGACATTGCACCCCTGCACCACAAGAGTCAAGAATAGTTTTTACCCCACCACCATTAGACTCTTAAACCCCACCCCAGGTCTTGCTGCACTCACTCACCCACTTCTTTTGCACCCACGTATTAACAATGCTTTGGCATAATACTGTGCAATTTTACTACTGGCGTGCAACACATAGGACTGTGCAATACTTGGACTCAATGCAATACAACTTTGTTGTGCACACCACTTGCTGCTGTGCATACTCTGCACCTTATTTACCTATATCTTGTTTGTCTCGCTCTATTTCGTATAGTGACAATAAAGACTTCTACTCTACTCCACTCTACTCTACTCTACTCTACTCTACTCCACTCTACTCTACTCTACTCTACTCTACTCTACTCTACTCTACTCTACTCTTTCACTGTCATCTGACTAAACTACATTTGTACTGCAAAAATCGGAGCAAGCATCAGCATAAAAAATGGAGCATGAAAAATAAGTTGTTCATCCACAGTATTAACATTTAGAAACTGATATAACGTGGTGTCAGGAAAATGTAGTTTAATAATCAATGTTATCAGTACCATGTCAGCAGCAGTGTGGTGTTGTTCTTACTCTACGTTATTGACTTATAAGGCAGACTGTACCAGATTATTAATTTATTTCAGAGCGATTCATTTATCATGCTTCTTTCATGACTTATTACAGATGACATTGTTGAATTATATCATGTGGAAACACACTGTAGTGTTCCATTCTTTTATTTTTCATGTCATGTCATGTCTACTTCTTTTTTCTTTTTTTCTCCTGGAGTATGCAGCTCTGTTTTCATGTGGATGTTGGTAGTTAGTCACTTATTTACATTGATTTTTTTTTAATTTGTGGTGAGACCCTCTGACAAAGCTGAGCTGACAAAGCTCTGCCATATTACTTCAATTATTTGCAGGCTCAAAACTATTCAGTGACCCACTTATGGCCTGATGATGGGGTGATGTCATCCCGGCACACATTACTCACATCAGGACCAGGGGTGATGCATCAGAGATGCTCACAGTAGCTGTGTGTGCTCAACAGTTTGTCTCAGCTGAAACACTAAAGAAATCAATGAATGAAACCACCAAGGTGTGTGAATAAATTAAGACAGTAATGTAAAAGTACTGTTCATGTATTTGATTGGATGGATGGATGGACACATAAATAGACAGACCCTGTACGTATGTTAATGATGGTGGTTTCATACCTGAATTCCACGGGCTGCAAGGTGTTTAAAAAGACTCTTCCTCATAGTTACTCTGGAATGAAAGGACATAAAATCATATACTCTGATATACATACTCTTATATGCTCTTATTTTGCTTCTCATTCTTCTTTACTCACTTTTCTAACAAAAAGACAACCAGCCTGTTTCTCAGGATGCGTTTCTCAGGTATGAACATCCTTCAGTAGCACAGACAGAGAAAGAGAGAAACTTTAGGCAAACCTGAGCTGTGTGGATTCATCTTACACCTGAGTCTGGGGATTAAGAGTCTGAATTGTTCAGACACAAAATTGCAAACAACTGAAGTATCATAGTGTGATGTAGGAAAGCTCAGACTGTGTTGTGAGCTGCAGCTGTAAAAGCCTGATTAAACACTTGGTGCAAACAAACAAACAGTGTTGCACTTAATGGTACACCTATTCATCTGCTTGTTAATGTAAATATCTAATCAGCCCATCACACTGCAGTAATGCACACATTTTGACATGTAGACATGGTGAATATGACCTACTGAAGTTCAAACTGAGCATCACAATGACTTTGAATGTGGCATGGTCGGTGAGTCTATACAGGTTGATCTAAATCAGAAACTGCACAACCATCTCTGGTGTTTACAGAGAATGATCAGAAAAGGTGAACATTTCCAGTGAGCAGCAGTTTTCCAGGTGACAATGAATGAATGCACAGCACCACAAACCTTGTTGCAGATGAGCAGCAAAATAACACAAAAGGTGCCACTCCTGCCACTGTTGTGTTCCTAATAAAGTGGTTGGTGAGTGTATGTGCAACTGTTACTATTACTGGGTCCTTTTTGACATTTTTTAGCAGGAAAATCACAGATGTGAATGTTGATACGTTAGCGTTGGCTCTGTTCCGTATGTACGTCACGACATTGTGACAGTGAACCAACATGCACCCAGAAACTGGCCAAACTAAATAAAATGCATTCAGCCGTTTATTTGCACCTGTCTTTTTCCTGCTGTGACCTATCAACATGGCTGCTGTGCAAAGGAGCCGTTGTCTCAGTCAGTCATCTTAATGAGGAAAATGTGTCAGCGATTGAAATATAGACTTGTGTGCATTATGCATGAGCATGCGTTCAACATGCAAAGACACACAGGTATGCAGCCACACCTGTTGAAGATACGGGGCAAGTAGAACTGCAGTACACTCTCGCCCAGTGGCACAAAGGGCAGCAGGCCACTGTAGAAGAGAAGAAGAAGCAGTACACCTCGGTTCACACTGAAGCTGTACGGCATTGAGCCATTCTATGAGGAACAGAGAGAGAGTGAGGGAAAGGGCGGGTGCCAACATACAGAGACAGTTTTTATGAATGTGGGGAGTCATGCTGAAACAGGTGAGAAATGACTTTCTGCTGATGGTGCATAAAGAGGAGCTTTTAAAGCCACAGAACTCAATGCTGAGCAAAAAAGCAATTCAATATAGCCTGTGAAATACACTACATAGTAAAACAACTCTCTGCAAGAGACATTGTCTCCCCCAAGTGGTTAATGTACCATTCTGCGACACTCCTTCAAAATGCTGGAGTCCACTGAAGCCCAGACAGTAATCTTCTCCCTATTGTAATGTTTCACCAGATCAGACACCTAAAGACAGAGAAGAGGAGATTCCCTATTGATAAATATGAAGGATGGAATCAAAATAGTTGCAAATTTAATACAGTAAATGTGGGACAAGTCACTTATACAATTGCCTTGCTGGGTAGTAATTATGTACTTGTATGTATAAAATATTAATTAATTTACTCAATATTTATTGATTATCATTTGAGGGTCACTGGCAGAGCTGGAACCAAGAGACTGAACCAAAATACAGAGACACTCCAATTAGACAGAATTTGTAAAAAATGAAATAAAATAAATAAATTAATTAATTAATACTAAAGAACCAAATGACATGTAGGCATGATGGTTAGCATTGTTGTCTCAATGCAAAAAGATAACCTGGTAGAACAACAAATCGAATTTACCTAAACCTTATCCCCTGTACACCTGTAGATGTTTCAACTGACAACCAACAGTTTTCCTGTTCTCTCCAGGTATTCCAGGTTCCTCCCAAAGTCCAAAGACAAGAACATTGGGGGTTTGAATGGAGACCCTAAATTAACCATAGGTTTAAATGTGGGTGCAAATGACTGTTTGTCTCTGTATGTTGGCCCCGTGATGGACTGCTGATCTGTCCAGAGTTGGCACCATTTCAGCTGGAATGGGCTCCACCTTCTCCTGTGACCCTTCAGAGGATACATTTGTGGTGAACGTTGTAAGTCATTCAGGTCATTGTATTTTCTGGACTTAGCTGTGGGAAACTGCCCTTGTTTTTGTTAAGTTGAAGATGTTTACCTCTCATTGAAGAGGTTTCCTCAGTTCTGACTGACTGTTGAAAGAGCCAGGTACCTAGCTTTTGTAGGCTGGTTATCTGTCTAGTTACATAAATTATAGGTATTTCTTTGTGGAATGCAAGACAATGGCAGAATAAATATTATGTCTGAGGTGGACGTAATATTTGAAAACACTATAGAACAGCAAAGGTTCTCATGGGTGACTGTATTAAATTCAAAAGAGGCCTGTCATTTACTATTTTTTACTGTTTTTATTTGCAAGAGCCTCAGAGCGACATGAAGTCATACTTATGGACACAGTCTTTCAAAGAAGGAAAACTACAGTCTGAAGCTGATCATCATTGATATTCTTGACATTTTATCAGATAGTTGCTAAGCAACACAAAACCCAGAACCACAAACACCTCTGTGGCACACCTTCATTAAATACAACACAACGTCAGCCTCACAAAGCTGGTTTTATCCTGCAACTGACTGACCTTTTACAGGATTCTCATATCCAAGTCTCAAGACTCTTATTTGTAAAACCACAGATTGTGATATGGTCTAATTAACAGACTATGTCCATGTTAAAATAAACTTGTAATTTTATGTTACTATATTTCTCTCTTGGTCTCTAAGTTTATTAATGTACTTCCAACAAAGTTAAGTTACTTTGCTTAATTTGAAGAAGTGATTCAGAGAGACTGTAGAGCCATTTTATTATAATTTGGTTAAGTGCTGTGACTGTGCTCTTTTTAGGAGTCCAGGCCTGAAAATATCAAGATGCCAATATTCAGGGATACTCTTAGATTACTTGCATTCATTCTTCTTTCAGCTTCTCCCTTTTGGAGTCACCACAGCAGATCTGCCCTTATCTTTCCTTGTCCCCTGTGCCCTTTTCTGTTACACTGTCTGTCCTAATGTCTTCTTTCAAAACATCCACGAACCTTCTCTGTGGTCTTCACATTTTCATCCTGCCCATCTACCACTCTCTTCTTCACCTCTCTTATGCACCGTTCATTGCTTTGCATGGTTGACTCCAGGTATTTTTCGTCCACTTTCTCTACCTCTAGTCTTTGCATCTTCGCCGTACTAGCTGTCTCACTGTCATTTACACACAGGTATTCTGTCTTGCTCTTCCTCTCCTCTTGAGTGCAGACCTCCACCTCTCCAGGCTCTCTTCCACTTGTCCCCTACTCTCACTACAAATTACAACACCATCCGCAAACAACATAGTCCACGGAGACTCCTGCCTGACCTCATTTGTTAATCTGTCCATCACCATTGCAAGCAACGAGGGGCTCAGAATGGATCTCTGATGTAATCCCACTTTCACCATGAACCCATCCGTCACCACGTCACGACAACTGCACGCCTCACCACTGTCTCACTGTCCTCCTACAGTACATGTCCTGCACCACCCTCGCACACTTCTCTGCCACTCTCGACTTTCTCATACAATACCGCAGGTCCCCTATTGGCACCTAATGTTAAACTTTCTCTAGATCCGTAAAAGACACAGGGCAACTCCTTCTGGTCTTCTCTATACTTCTCCATCAGCACTCTCAAAGCAAAAATCACATCTGTGGTACTCTTTCTTTACATTAACCTAAACTGCTGCTCACTGATCTTTACTTCTTTCCTTAACTGGGCTTCAACAGCTCTTTCCCATGTCTTCATGGTGTGGGTGATCAACCTCATAACTCTGTAAATTACTACAATTCTGCACATCACTCTTATACTTGAAAACTGGTACCGCTACACTTCTTCCCCATTCCTCAGGCATTTGTTTCACCACTCTCTCTCTTAGACATCTCCATACATCCACAGGTATTTCATCTGGACCAACTGTCTTCTCAGTCTTCATCCTCTTCATAGCTGCCCTCACTTCCTCCATACTAGTCATCTGCACTTCTATGTCCCCTCTATCAGTCGTCCTCTCTCATTTTCCTCTTTCATCAGCTCCTCAAAACACTCCTTCCATCTTAACATACTTTGTTCCCTTGTAGCATTTCCATGTCTGTCCTTAGTCACTCTAACCTGCTGCACATATTTTCCAGCTCTGCCTCGATGTCTAGCAAACTGATATGAGTCTTTCTCTCCCTCCTTAATGTCCAGCCTCTCATAGACATCACTATAAGCATTTGCCTCCTCACTCTTTGCCACACACCTAGACTCTCAGTACTTCTGCCTACTTTCTTAATCTCCCTGGTTGTTCCACTTTTTCCTTGCCATCCTCTGCCTTTGGGTACTTTCCTGTACTTCCTTCTTCCGCCACCATTTACAAAGCATTGCAGTCTGCTCCTCCTTGCAAAATCCAAAGGTCAGAATCACTCCAGGACCCTTACTTCATTTTATCATCATTATTTAGAACAATCCAGGTGTTCTGTACCTTTTGTATCAGCTGATAGTTGTTCTCTTTGATCTCAATACTGACAGGTATGTGAGGAAATTTCTTAAACACGTCCTCAAGCAGAGCAAATGTCCTGTCTGCACCGCTGCTGTAGCGACCTGAAGAAAAAGTACACACACACAGACACTCACTCAACTCCTGAACCACTCTATCATGAAACCTTAAACTGTTTTTTTGTGGAACAAGTGAAGAAAGTTTAGAAAATGAAAGGAGGAACCCACCTGCGTAAAATGTCACCTCCAGTTTCTCCTGGTAAAAAGGCAAATCCTGCATGATTTTGGGGGAAAAAAAATGAAACTTACTTTTCATACATGTAAATGTACTACTGATTAAGTTTATCATATAAATTTCCTTGGTGATATAATTTACAGGTAAACTTTCTAATGCCAACCATGATTTTGAGAAAAAATTACAGGTATATGAAATTAGCTGTATTAAATACTGTTGCATAATGCATCGCTCTAAGGCATCTCAAGTAAGTTTAAAGTAAATATTTGGTTGGCACATCACATTGATGTTCAACTGAAGCATCCTGTATGTTTGAATATGAGAAACATATTCTGATCCTTTATGGTTAACACTGACCTGTAGATTAAGTGAGGATATGTTGACGTCATGTCCAGTTTGCCTAAGCAGATTCTCATCATGTGACACCACCACATGTCCGTCACGTGTCAAGTGGCAATCCAGCTCCAGCATCTGTGTGCCCTGCTCCACGGCACTGCAGTCAGATGAAGATGAGAGAGACGAAAAAGTCTACATGTTAAAGCTAAACTGATGCCTAAAACTTCACTGGCGACCTGCCCAGAGTGAGCAAAGTTTTTGCCCTATGTCAGCTGGGATTGGCATCAAATCCCACTAAATGTCCCAGGGGACACTTAGACAGGAGCCAAGGGTGAGCAGGTTCAAAGATGCTGTTGGGTCAATGACTATCTGGCACTGGGGCTTAGTAGACAAAAGGTCCTCGGTTCAAGTCCCAGCAGTGCATACATCATCCTTGTGTCCATTAAGAAAATCAAAATGAGTTTCCCCTATTGACTGTGTAAAGAAATGCATGTTGTCTCACTTAAAGCCAACATGGAGGTGGAAATATATTGAATATCCTCCAGGGGTGTTTAAAAATGACACTACAACAACAACAGCTGATAAATTTACTACTTTACTACTTTCAGTTCTTTATCATTACAGCACAGTGTCAATTCTGTGTTAAAGCAGCACATATGAGTGGATATCAGTATGACTGACAGCTGGGATTGTCCAATGGGAGCTTGGTTGCAGGTGTGGTCAAAAACTTCAAATGACACCGGCCAAATTGTAATTTCGAAGGCTTTCAAAACGAGACTTCGAATTCTTATGGGTGACATCACGACCGGCTGCCACTTGGTTTCCCCCTGAACCCTGGACAGAATCAGTTAGAGATGCTAACACATCAACAGTGACTGGGCTTTATGATCATTCTTTACCATCAAGTTGTTTGCTTTTAGTACTCTCTCCTCTGCTATAGCTTTCATTTTCCTCTCACTCCATCTTACTCACTGTGTGAATGCCTCCATGGTGCTCTCTATCCTCTCTCCACACCCTGAGAACAAACAGAAGAGCCAAGGTTGCTGAGGGCGGCGGAGCCTGTACATTTTTCTGTACATCTACAAAAACAAACACTGCTATTATATTTCATTTACATTTATACAATCTTCCCAATTGATTTCTTTCAAGTTTTAACATTCCAGCTTTATATGGACGTAAAATGCAATTGTCAATAATTTGAATAGAAACTTTAATCAGAGATTGTTTGTCTTGAGTCTTAAACTCACAGTGTAGAAGAAACTTTTTTTTTTTTTTAAAATGTGATGAGCTCAAGATGAATTACATTGTTCACTCACTCACACATTTTTGAGGTCTATTACTTCTAATATTCAATATATTTAATACTACATGTACTTTATAATGCATGTTTTACATGTATTAAATTCTTCTGTGCTGCTGTAACATTGTGGGACTAATAAAGATTATTTTCACCTGATGTAAAATAGTAAATCCACCTGTTTGCCGTGCATAAATCATGGTTAGGTTTGAACTGATTTGATTATTGATCCCTCCTCCTGGCAGAGTGCCAGTCCTTTTTCCTACCTCCTCTGTGTGAGATGTGCGTGCAGTAAAAGGCCGTGCGTTTCCTCCTGTGCAGAATGTGTGGGTTCTTCAGCAGGTACAGCGAGGTGAGAGCGTATCCTCCCAATGCAGGAAGGACGAAATAGAAAAAGCTACTCATTCTCCTGACCAGACTAAAACTGACCCGCAATTGCGTCCAGGCTCTTAGCAGTGATCTCGAACAACACCTGTCAGTGAAGAGATCCTGTTGCCTTCAGAAGGTATAGCAAAAAAACAAAAACAAAAGACAAAAAAACTGGACTGACTGGTATGACTGAAGAAAAGTGTCCAATGAATGTTTCTTCATGTAGGAATATGGTTAGTTGCCCCTTGTGCTCACTCAGAGAGAAAGCACCTGAGCCTGAAGAGCAGTAAAAATCAGTTAATGAAGCACCAGCTCAGAGGCAGGAATCGCCTCACTGCTCTCTGTCGGTCTCATTGGCCTCTCCCCTGCCTGTGGCACTACAACATACATCCTTCTCTTTTAAGTGTTTTTGTTCAGTGGGAATGAGGAGCTGTGTGTGTGTGTGTGTGTGTGTGTGTCTGTAGTATGCTGGGAGGACAAATTTAATTCAAACCTACAGTACATTTGTGAGGACATGTCACAACTTTAAATGGCTTCTTGAGGGTTTAAGACTTTTATGGTCAGTGACAGAATTCGGTTTCAGTTAGGGTTCAAGTAAGGGTTAGGCTGTTAGTTGAGAGTGTTAAGGTGAGGGTAGGGGACAAAGGGAATGCATTACGTCTATGAGTGTCCTCACTAAAAAGAATGCATGTGTCTCATACCCAGGCGCTGCATGTTTGCCAACACTATGATTTCTTTTATTCTGATTTACTGTCAATTTAATTATACTAATTAGTGTCATGATAATTTCAGTGGAAACAAGGAGAAGTTGCAGTGGTTGCATTAATGGTCCTCTTCAGATTTATGCAAAAAGACACACAAGCATCAAAAAACAGCATCACAGTCAGTGGAGCAGGTTTCTGAGTGTGTGTATGTTTGACAAAGGGGATGTGGCAACAAATGTAAACTCAACCCATGAGGTCACAAATATGAAAACAACGCATCTTGCATGCTTTCTTTTCACACAGTACAAAGTCCGCAATGTGTGCAGTCCTGTACTGTTCAACTTCAGTGACAATAGTTCAACAGGTCACATTCAATAACACAAATGTTACAACAAGCCTGGTTTTTACTAGAATACATTCATCTATTCACTGCAGTACAATGGGACTCTGGCTTTTTCCTCGCACTTGCATGTACAGGATGTGCAGGTTAAGTTGTAAAACTGTGTTCACATTCAGTGTTTGACAACTCATCTGTTTTCCTGGCACTACCATTCCAATCATTCAGCAAAGCCTGTGGGAATGTCAGGGAAGGAGGGAGACGCCATGCTGGGACATGTTGTGAAAGGAGATGGGAAAACTGCACAGAAGAGATATGAGGAGTTCCACCACTCCCTGCTCTATTTCCTCTGTGACACACACATACTGTGTTCAGCCTGTCTTGGTTTTAAATGAGACCAATCCAGATTAGATATTTTCACCAATTTAACATAACACTTAAGCCATGTTTTACACGGTAACAATCAATGACACTGGTGACCAGTGGGATTAAAGAGGAAAACGCCGCTGATAACTTGTAGATGAGTGTTTCTGAAAACAAGTCAGGAGAAAGTGAAGAGCTTTTCAGAAATGTGGTGAACTGTGGGAAGCGTCCACCTGTGAGGACAGTGGACTATCCTGTGCCTGAGCGATGAGTTGAAGCCACAGCATCATAATGACATCTGATCCAACAGCAATCCGTCTCTTTGCCCAGTTCGTTCAACTACACTGTGTCTTTGTGTCTGCTGTTGCTGGTGTGAACTCATGAGGCAAGTTCAGACTTTTAAGTGGACAGACACATTTGGAAAAAGAGGAGGAATGTGTCCAGCCTCAGATTTAAAGCCTTATTTCTTGGCAGTCGTAAATTGTTCTAGTAAAATAACCTCACAATGTCCAGTGAACATTTTTAATTATGAAATAATATTAACAAAAAGCTGCTTTCCGCACTGGTTATGTTAGCATATAACCATTGAGTTTATTTTAGATTAGATTAGATTTAATTGATCCGTTACCAAGGAAATTCTCTTGTCACAGCAACAGAAAAAGGACAGGGGTAGAAAATTACAAAATTACAATAGAATAAGCTATAAAATAGGATAAAATGTAAAGTGTAAAAATACAAACTAGAAATAGAATAAGCTTTGCAAAAACAATAGAGAACATGAACATCAATGTATACAAGGAAGTATAAGAAATATTATTGTTATTTAAATATTTACATTGTGCAACTTTCATGATAGAAAGTAAACTAGAAAATAAATGCAGAGGTACAGGATTATAGTGATACAGTGGATTCATAATAAACGGATGTAAAGAGTAGTGAGAAGTTTACAAATGGACAGTGTAACATTGTCTAAACAGGTACAGTGTATAGCATTTTGCAGGGTTTTTTTTGGGAGAAAGTGAATGTATTACCCAAAAGTATGTCTGAATGAGTGAATAAAAGGTTTCTAATTAAGATCATTTAGTCTTACAATAAACCTTTAGTATGCAATTAGAATTTCTTATATTTGCACACACACCAAACAGTGATAGTGAACGATCCCTCTGCATTTAACCCATCCTCATTACACACCAGAAGTGAACACACAAGCCAGGCCAAGGAGCAGTGGGCTGCACACATGTGCACCTGAGAAGCAATGGAACCTGGGTACCTTGCTCAGCGGTACCTCGGCCATTGACCTGTCCGGGGATTCGAACCTACAATCTTCCTCCTCCTTAAATTTACAGAGTACACCGTCCTGTGCTGCCACGTCTCTACAGCTGCTCAAATGCACAAACCAGTCCGTGTTCACTTCATGCTTTGAACACTATATAAACACAAATCCAGGCCACCGTAGACCTCTTACACTTCCATGTGTTACAATCTGCAGTCTCTCCATTAGACATGACTAATTCTTACACACAAGACCTTTAAGATTTGATGAGTAGGTGGGCTAAATACAATTCACTAAAAAAGATGAATCATAATGACTGTCTCTTCCATTAGTGTTTAACTCATTTATTTTACCACTTAGTAGTTGCTTTCCATTAATTTTACCCAATACCCATGACCTCATTGATTACAGCAGGAAGCCTGTGCTACCTTTTTGCCAGGTTCAAAGCAAACTGCTTTATGCAACAGATGATCTTTGGCCACTGGGGTTTAAAAGTGTACACTACCAGTCAAAAGGTTGGACACACCTTTGGATCACATTAAATTAGAAGGTATGTCCAACCTTTTGACTGGTAGTGTGTAAAAGGTGCTAGAAGAATAAAAAAAAACACAAGAACCAAGAAAAGACACATCCACACATCCACAGAGTAGTAACAGTATCAGGAATTTTTATTTAATTATATGTATATAATTCTGTTTCTTTGTTAATTGTTTAATAATACCCATAGAATATACAGACTATAACCCTCAATAACTCATAGCTCTTTGACAACCTACTTATATCATCTTTAAAATAATTTTGTGTAAGATCTTGGAGGAAAAATAAAACAAAATGCAAAAAAAAAAAAAAAAACTAGGTTTCAAATAGATTGAAAACACTGCTGCCAATAATAATCACAACCATATGAGAAATAAAGAAATACAAATAAAAACATTCTAATAAGTAAAAAAAAAAAACATTAACTCCCTTTACATAAAAAAAGAAAAATACAACAACTTAACAATATAACAACAATAGCAGTAAGAAGAACTGCCATTTAAAAACTATCTGGAAACAGGCCTTGTGACAGTCTTGATACTGTGTGAATGAATGAGTTGTGTTTAAGTGCAACTTTTCACACATACACACTCCTTCGTGTGCATGAGTGTGAGTGTGTGATTGCAAAATGTGGTCCTCTTGGTTCCCTCCTATAGTTACCCAGTGAGATGTTTGGTCTGGCGGCAGGTTGGGGTGGGGGGGGTTAAGCATTGCCTGTTTGACTAATGACCAAAAATACATAAGACACCAAAAAAATCTGTGTTGACTGTTTGTGAAAAAGAAAAGCAAAAAAACCCAAACAGTCATACAGATTTAAAAGCAAAGGTAACTAAAGGGAGAGGGGCCCAAGCTGTGAGGGGAAAAATGTACACAGTACCAACTCACACAAGACAAAAAGAGCCTTGGCTTTATGTTGCTGATGATACATAAACAATTTACTCAAACATAAATTACTGCAGACAGTCCATGACATCTAACACACATACATACAAACACACTGGAGGTGAAACTTAAAGCTGGATGATCAGGACACAAGATGGACATGGACGGACCACCCTAAATAACTTTGAAGGAGACAAAGCGTGGCTAGAAGGACAAAGTGCCAGCGTGCTGATTAAGTCACATGATTGGAGCAAGTTCTCCCGCTTATAAGACTGTCCATGATCTAGGAGTCAGGTGGTTTAATGAGGAGGAGCACGACAACAAAACGTTGGTGACACAGGTTAGGAAGCAGTCACTAATCCCATGGTCGATAAGCAGAAACAGGTAACAGCAGGAAGGAAGCAGCCCTTTTTTTTCTTTAAAGTCAAGCATGGTTAGAGTTGGGAGGAAGGGTGAGGGGAAAAAAAAGTGAGTGTGTCACCACATGCACCATAAAACCTCACAGCGATCCCAGAGTCCTGGCTATGGCTTCTGAAGGAAAAAAAAAACAAAACAAAACAAAGATCTTGAACAAAAACCAATGATAAGAACCAATTTTGGTGCAGGAGGGCGTGGCCAATGAGCGCTCCACATCTGGATCTATAAACTGGTCCCATCGCAACAAGTGGAAAAATAGTGCAGACTGAGCTGGTGGAGGAGGTGGACACATGCCAAGCTGCAAAATAGTGTGGTCACAGCGAGCAGGGAGAAGACACCAACAACTGACGACAACAGCCAACATGAGAACAAAACATGTGCAAACACTCATTAAGAGCAATCTCAGCACAACAACACAACACCTGTATGATAACAAGTGGCCAGAAAACACACACACACAAACACACAGGTAAAAAGAAAGGAGGAAAAAGGAGGAAAACGGAGCGGAAACCCAGAGGGAGATTTCTCTATACTCTACAACCAAGAAGTGAGGATGTTTGCTCGGCTGAGCAGGAATAAATGTGCAGCTCTCTGCTGAAACATTCCTGGGTTCAACTGTGATTAATCAGTAATGTGTACAGTTTTCGCATTAGTCCTACAGAAGGCTACACTGACAGTGTCCACAGATTAAGTCTGGTCACATTCAACGCTTGTATCAACAGACCTCTTCCCGCAGTGGACGTTCTGCCGCGTTTGTTGGCTCGCCGATCTACTGAGACATGATGTTGATGAGGTTGCGATTCACCTGTGCTTTTCCTTAATGAACAGTCAAAGGGGTACACGGGTCACAATAACCATAATCTACAAGATGTCAGCTGAAAACCTGCACATGGCCTGCTTGGATTAATGAATAATTAGGTCTTAAGTGACAGTTGGGTGTCAGCCTGCATGCACCTCCATGTCCATGCGGTTGTCTTGGATCAAACAGACAAGTAATCAGACCAAACACAGCAGTGAGTGGTTGAGGGGTTTAAAGTAAGAAAAACAAGCAACAAAAAAAAAACCAAGAAGAAACCCCCATTTCCAGAGCAAATTAAAGACTGAGGTAAAATTAGGAGTCAGAGGAGCTGTAGGATGACGGACAGACTGTAATGAGACAAGTTCATCAGTCTGTTGTTTGGTGTTTCTTACAGGAATGTAATTTAATAGAGGAATGTGATGCAGACACTGGTTGTATTCAACAGTAAAGTGATGTTACAAGGGCAAACATCAGTGTCTTATATCAGTGTTTGGCAGCATATCTGCATCGTCCAGTGACATACGATGACATATTTGGTCTTTCAGGCCTCAGTCTTAGAGCACAAGTCTAATTTTGGAGTTGGACATTGACCTAAGAATGGCATCATGCCAATAAACAGTCTGGAAAACATGGGTTAGGCATCACAGTTGTAAAATCAGAATGTACACGCATCGTGGAAACTATTTCATGTTGTTTGCTTCATTCTGATTAGTTCCTGACACGTAGAGAAAGTAACATTTCGGATCAGTTTCTCTGCTCTTGATGAGTGATAGGTCAAGAAATTTAGTTACAGTAAAAACGCGGTGTTCCATAGGTGTCTTCCCCCGGCCAAGTTTCTCACATCTCTCTGCCACTTTGGTAAATTTCAGGAATGCATGCATTCATATGAAGATCATACACAGTTTCTCTTTATAGAGGAAAACAAAAAGAGCGACAACAAACAAATCTATAAACCTGCCAACATGCCAATAAAAACACTGACCGTTTGTCTCAAAAGCAAGTGTTCAAAAATGACTTGCAAATATAAATCCCAAAAACATACAAATACGACTTTCAACTGATCTGAAAACACCAACAACGGTACAAACAAAAACCGCGACAAGCACACTTAAAAAGAACTAAAGAAAAAGGTTTTATATATTTTTTATATATACATACACACACCCTATTAGCATCCCCGTTTCTTAAGCCCTCGATTTTTCTAGGCTGCAATTTACATGGAGCTGAGATGAAAGGTTAAGGTGTTGGTTAATACAGTAGTTTATGATTATATGAAGAGGAGCGACAGAGAGGAAAGACAGATCAGCGACAGGTGCGGGAGAGATGGACGAGGAGAGGACAGGCAGTGAGAGACTGCAGGTGGGACGGGTTGAGGCAGGAAAACAACAAAACTTATATGAGGTGAGAGGAGGGAGAGTCCAACACGGAAACAAAATTAAAAAGGGCTCAAGTAGGACAGAGCCCAACAGCCCACCCAACCACAGTAACTGAAGTTAAATTTAGCTCTCTTTTGCAGTAGAAATTGAAAGATAAGCAGGTAAATGTTCATATTTTGTTTTCTTTTTTTTGTTGGTTTCTTGAAGATTGTTTTTTCTTTTTGTTTAAGTATGTCTTTTGGAGTCTTCTTGTTCCGAGCCTCTGCATGGCTTTGTCACTCTTCGGGGCTGAGAAAAAGAAAATAAATGATGAACAAATGTAGACTCTGAATGAATCCATGTTCAGTGACAGTGTCACAATATCTGATGGGCATTATTTTCTATTTACCGCTGAGGGGAAATTCAGAAACACAGCAGAGATGGGAAATAAAGTGAGGTGAATTTTAGACCAATCCAACAGCCATGAACCAAAACGATCTTTCAGAACATGAGCGGAAATCTTTACCAGCAAAAAACTATTTTCACTTTCTAATACATATGTTATGATAATGTGTCAGACCGTTGCACCTCAGGAAACAGACAGGAAGCACAACTAGAGTACAAATCTTATGAAATTTGTTTTAAGAAAGAAGTTTTTAAAATAGCGTGTCCTGATGTTCAAAGCGGCACAATTTGAATGTTGAAATTTGTTTAAACACATAAATGGCAGGGGCTCCACTGACATCAAGTGGCTTTAAATAATCCTTATCAGTTATCATGATGGTTCACTGACACACATTTTTAAAAAAAATAAAGTTGACGTGGAATGAGATAAATCTTGTGTTTCTCAGTTAAAAAGTTGCTGACAGTTGATGTTGTATAGCTGCTCAACCTGCTCCTCTTTAAAAAAAACACATTTTTGCTCTGCTAGTACAGTCGACTGTGTGCATTTGTGTTCGACTTTGATGTACCTGTGTGTCTCAGGAACCCTGGTAGGTTTCCTGGAAACGAGCCGTTTCCTCAAAGATCAGTTCCTTCAGCTTCTCCTTGGGAAGGTCATCAAGCTCCATGGAGAAAGTGAAGGGTTCCTCTGCTACTGGCTAAAAACACACACACACAGACACACCAACTGTTAACATCCATTTCACTGTCACATTGTCCTACACATTTATTTGCCTTAACACAACAGCAGCAGCAATGATTTGGAGGTGTTGTTAAGAGAAAAGGTAAGGATTTTAATGGCCAGTGTGTAAGAATTTATGCCATCTACAAGGTGAGACTGCAAACTGTAACAACCTTCCCATTCCCAAGCACGTCAGAGAATTATGGTTACCTTCACATACTGCAAAGGATGTTGTTCTTATTGCCTGCATATCAAGTTTCATCTAAAAATGTACTCCACACACTCTGCTGCTGTAGAAACAAGGCGGCACTAGATGGCAGCCTGACAGAAAAGCCCTTGCCTTAGGTAAATATAAAAGGCTTTTTTTTAAAGCAATTATACACTTAAACACAACTGTACCTATGGAGAGTATATTATTTTCTGTCAATAAACCCTCTTTAATGCTACACGTTAAAGGCTCCTGTTGTCCAGTGAGAAAAATCTGAATGCCACAATACAAGGGGAAAAATGTTTGCGATGAAAACACATACAAACATTAAACAGGAAGTACAAATAAAAAAGGACCAAAAAAATGACACCTCTTTACTGGGATTCAGACTGTGTACATAACTTTGTGATTATGTTCTATAACCAATACTGACCACATTCCAAACATGTGCTTCTCAGGGCAAAGCAGAAAGGCCCACAATTAACGCTTGGCTGATGGTTGGATTAAAAAAAACACAAAAGAACATGTAGATCTCAATACTTGGCTGACTTGAGCTGAGCTTTTGTTCCATGTATTGTTACTGTTCTTCTGCAAATTTTTCTTGAGAGGAAAGCACAATTTTAGCAATGAGAAGGACACTGATCTTATGACTTCATACCTCATCTGTGGGATCATAGTACTGCTCTAGGTAAGGATGAGCCAGAGCCTGCTCAACACTGATGCGCTTGATGGGGTTGAAGGTCAACATACAGCCCAGCAGGTCCAAGGCTGTGTTAGAGTCATAAAAGGTTTGGTTAGTTCAATCATACCATTGTGCAGCAATGATGATACCCATTTTACCAATGTATGAAAACCAAGTATGTTTATATTTACCATCATTAATGCAATGATCATTTGAGTCACTCTACTGGAAAGTCTGGATGAATCTATACAATTGTAAATGTGACTATAAAAGGAGTTTATTAATAATATTAATATAATTAAAAGTGACTTTCAAATTTCCATCTACAGCAGCTGATAAGTCATGTTCAACACAGGGCTTAGTAGCCTATTTCCTCAAATAGTCTTGGGTCAGGTTTGTTTCTTATGTCAAATTGCTATGTCATCTTCTAATAGACTAAGTTCAGACTGCAGGCAAATAAGTTTTTTTCCTCTCTGCCCTGTCAGATTTGTGTGTTCAGATACAACCAACACCTTTGTATGATTTGACATAATCAGGTTTTATGTTGCTTTTATTTCTTTCTCTTCTAGATATTTCAAAACCAAGTGGGATAAAATCTGGGTATTAGTGCCGAACAAATTATCGATTTCAAATTGCAAATTTTTTTAAACTTGCATGTTGGATGCAGTTCAAATTTTTTACTTCCAATTTCCACTCCAATCATTACACAGATCTATTACACAGTGGATACTCACCTGACGCTCCAACTTAAAAAGTATATCAAATTTCAATATGTCAGAGAAATTGCAATTACAAATTTTTAAAAGGAATTGCAAAAAAGAGGAAAGACTGAGTTTTTTTCTAGCAGTCTAAAACTTAAGGTCAATTAAGACAATTAAGTGACATCATCGTACCTTTCGGGTCTGCCTTAGGAAAGAGCTTTTCCCAGGGGATCTTGGGTTTTTCAGGCAGGGACTGAAGGTAATTCCTTGCCTTCGTATTGATAATGCAGTTCAGATCTTCTTGACTTGGAGAGCCAAGGACATCTGCACAGAGAAGAGACACTTTCTTATAGGGCTACTCATAATGTAATTACTTTAACATCATATTAAATCAAGGGTATCTCACCCAGTATGTGGTTCAACTGGTCCAAGTAGTGTTTCCCTGGGAAGATAGGCTTGTTGGACAACATCTCGGCCAGGATGCAGCCCACTGACCAGATGTCAATGGACTTGGAGTAGCCCTGAGACACAAAGCCAAACACGGTCAACACTCTGAGAAAGCGATCCAGTCAAATTAGAAAATCCACATCGGCCCGTCACAAACCCACCTTTGAGTTAAGCATGATTTCTGGAGCCCTGTACCAACGTGTAGCCACATACTCTGTCAGGAAACCTGTGTGGTCGTGCTCAGGATCGGCTATTCGTGCCAGGCCAAAGTCACAGATCTGAGGAGAGTCAGAGTTCACAACATTAGATTTGTTGTTTTAGCAAGGTTGTAATGACCATACAGTATAGTTATGGTGATTGTTTAAAATGCTTGAAATCACTTGGATTACATTACACATGAAAAATAGAGGCACATATTAAGTCAAAGTAATGACAGGAGGCCAGAGATGTGGTGAGTAGCCAGTTGTTTTTTTGTCCTAAAGTGGAATGTATCAGAAAGCCACGACAACATACACTGCCTTTGTTCTTCATTCCTCCCACATGATCCGACTAATCCAGGTTGGCTGCCGAGTTCACAAGTGTTCTCTCTGAGGCTGAGCAACACGTCAAAGAGCAAAAGGCTTGTTTCAGCTGAATACAAATAAAAGGCCACTGGTAAAGATGCTGCAAGTTGCCTTTTAGTTTTTGTTGGTGACAAATAAATCTGACCATCCTTAATTCAAAAACACAGGAAATTTGGTTAGTTCAATCTTTTTTTTTTTAATAAATGTTTGTGTCTTAAGTCAATTGCATAATTTTACATAATTAATATTCGATGCTTGTAATACCCTCTCTTAAATTGAACACTGTAAATTTATATTTCAGTTCAAGAGAAAGAATTTAACAGAGCTACACTGAGTGCTGTTGCCAACTGAGAAGGAGCCAGAACCAAACACTCCTGAGACATTCACCATCACAGAC
Source organism: Brachirus orientalis (assembly GCA_016785285.1). Taxonomy (NCBI): domain Eukaryota; kingdom Metazoa; phylum Chordata; class Actinopteri; order Pleuronectiformes; family Soleidae; genus Brachirus; species Brachirus orientalis. Next base: position 4,836,002 of record JAFBJR010000367.1, on the reverse strand, counting down.
CTGTCCACCAAACCAGTCACCACATTAAAACCAGTTTCTGGTTTAACATTGCGGCTGATCGGTGTATTGTGTAATCATTCTTCAATGCCAACTTTCATTGTTCAAACTGAAACAATTAAAATGATTCATTTACATGATTAAGATCCCATTTTTTTAACTTTAAACAGCATATCACTTAAGGCAGCTTCACATTCAGTCTGTTAAATGGTAAAAAGAAACACATACACACCTAGACAAAGTGGAATTGGGAAAAGAAAGTCATTTGCTCTGAAATATACTGTAATTAATTACAGCAGTATTTCTATTTTCAAGCTTTACACTTACAGCCTGAACAAACAAAAATAATAAAGCTTTAAATAAAAGATTAATCATGAGAGAGATCAGAACCCGAAGAGCAATCAAAAGCTCCTCTGTGTTGCCATGAAATCAAACATTTCAGGTCTGGAATTTTTCTTGACAGGGTCATAAGACAGAAGCAAGCGGGATCAGGGTCAATACATCACCCATGTCCACCACTCCCAGGATTCTTCCTCATTAGTGACACCAGTGTCAAATAAACATAAAGACTGAGAAACATAATAATTCTCTGGTAAAGCTGCAGTGTGTTACTGCAGGTGATTCTTTTTTTGGGTAACATTTGTATGCAACGCATTTTATCTGAAAACAAACTCACGCAATAACTAACATGAATGCTAAACACCTACATTACACCTAACATCACCTATTTTTTGGAACTGGAAAAATCCTGCAGAAAACAGACAGACATCTTGAAGGCACTGGGGAGGAGTGTATGTTTGTGTGCATGTTGTGTGAGCTGACCTTGAGGTCACAGGTGGTATTGATGAGCAGGTTGGAGGGTTTGAGGTCACGGTGCAACACGTTGGCTGAGTGAATGTACTTGAGGCCTCGCAGGATCTGGTAGAGGAAATAGCAGACATGGTCGTTGCTCAGCCTCTGGGACTTCAGAAGCTTGTACAGGTCCGTCTCCATCAGGGTCTGCACAATGTAGCTGAAGGGACGCACAAGTCAAGGAGGACTATGGACAAATGTGGGCAAGGAAAAGCACAAAGGACTTCCCTTAAATGTATCTTGCATTATTACCAAAGAGGTTATGTTTTTGCCTGTCTGTGACCCTGTTCATACTGAAATCGTCCTCCTATGATCACCACATGAAACCACATTTGGAGGTGATTTGAAGTGTGCACATTACAGGATGGATTAGACACCACCCTATCATCTGATGTCATCTGATCAATGGTAGTTTCAGTTTTTTGTAACAATAATTAATGCTCACATATTAATCTGTTTGCAGGCACAGGCATAATGTTATCACTGATCACCATCATTTCTTTTCTGTAGTGGTTAAAACTTATTTCATGCTACAGCAGTGGGAGTAGAGCTTTGATTCACAAGCAAGCCTTGAAACAATGTCGGTGTGTATTTGAATACAAGGCGGGGATGCCAAACACAATCATACGTGGTCACAGGAGACACATTCAGGACGCATTTTAATGCCAAGTGTTAATTTTGGATGATTGGGGAGTGTAGTGTCACTGTAGAAAAATGAGAGGCATTTGTGGAGGTGTGAGCTCTCCGAGTGCTTTCTCTAGTTTGGCACTGAGAGTTTGTGTATGAATGTGAGCTACTGATGCATACTTCATAATAATCTTTGTTTAAACATGTATTTACAAGTCTCGGGTATTCAGAGATGCAGTGAAGCACATCATTGTCTATGCTGCACTCAGACGCTCGCTCATTAGATCAGCTTCTAGCTTCTGGGCAGAATGAATATTTGTCACGTTCTCTAGACTCATGCTGTATACTTTAGATAATGACATGCCCACCCAAGGGCTGTGGACAAGATCTTATGAATCACTGTGGTATAAAAATGCAATGATTTTGTTGCATTAGAACTTTGAAAAACACGACCACACAAATGAAAGTACCAACCAAAATATGCGGCGTCTTCTCTGAGAGTTTTTGTACCATGAACCAGACACACAACTTTTCTGAATTATAGGTTGGTTTGGCAACCTCAGCATTGTAAACAAAAACAGGCTCAGACATTTTGTTAAGCTTTGCAGGAAAATTGAGGAAGATTGACCTTGGCCATATCTTTCAGATGAAAGCCTATCAGAAGGCTAGGGCCATCCAGGGAAACCCTCAACACACATAATTTAGATTTTTGACAACATCCACACTTGTTTGCCATGTTTTTGGCAAAGTTATACAACACTATAAATGACTTTGAGCCATATTTTAGGCACTGGTTATGAACATTTTCAGTGAATCAAGTGGCCAAGATCGAAGAAAATATGCCAAAAACTACTGGATAAAGGGCCACTAAGTTTGGCAGAGGCATTGACAACCCTCTTGTGATGAACTGTCACCGTAAAATTTATATTTATCATTAGGACCGAACTCCTGCTAACTTAATACGATGTGCCTTATTACAGCCTAACGGAACTGCTGGCATGTCAGCAGACATGCAGTCGTACTGATTTATGATGCACTGGCGCTGGTGCTGTCCCTGCATTTGTTAACATCTGGCCTAATCAGGAGTCATTGCAAGTCAGCAACATTACAATACAACACAACAAAGTGGAGCAACCAGGCAGCTCAAGCAAGAAAACCAGACGAAAAAGGGACATCACACATTTCTCTCTGGTTTGTCAGAGGACAAAGCAGCTTTTCACAGAGAAACTGTCGAAGCAGCAGTCGGTCATACCAACTCACTGACCGGCCATGCCCACAGTCTGCTGATAGCAGCTGAACAGTCAGTGATAATGGTCTGAAAGGACTGAGCAAAAAAAAACAAAACAAAAAAACACTAGTGAATGAAAACAGCCCATTTGTTGAATCCATTGTGAAAATTGCACTCGTCAATTTAGCATTAACTGGATTGAATATAATCAACACTGTCTGTAGGCAACACATCACAGAAAACATGACAATCCCTACCTTTGACAAAACTTTGGCTCCATATTCTATTTATAGACACTACCGTTAAACAAACAATATTCATGGTTTGGAGAACCGCAGCTCAAAATAATAAAAGTGTGTAGTAAGGGAATGTCTCTTTTTCCTTCATCTTACTCCCACATGTAAACACACACACAGAGATACAAGCAGATTCCTTAGATACATGATTTTGTTCTTGCAAACAGTCATGATGTCAGTGTGTATTTGTGTAATATCTGTGAATCTGTGTATTTGAATAGAAGCCAGGTCCGGTCTCACAGGAGATGCTTCAAGGATGCAATTTAATGCCCGGTGTGGATAGATGTTAATACCAGGTCTGAAGTGAGCCGTATATGTGGTTGAAACAATCTAATGAATTTTAAATTCAGCTTCAGAATGGGGAAGAAAGTTGATTTAATGGATTTGAATGGAGGAGGGTTGTTGGTGCCTGACAGGCTGGTCTGAATATTTCAGATACTACTGATCTCCTGGGATTTTCATGAACAGCAATCTCTAAAGCTCGCACAAAAGATTAGCCTAAAAAGGGAACGATATCAAGTGGACGCTTGAAGTGAAATTTCAAATGACAAAAAGACGACAGTAACTCAAATAACACTCATTATTTAGAAGACCATCTCTGTCCACACCAAGTGCCACTCCTGTCAAGCCTAGTTAGGTGTCCTGGGGACATAATAAAGTAGCTGGTTGGTATATGTATTAGTAAACATTTAGAAAACAGCACTGACACCATCCTGTAAAAGGATACACATCCCTTATGTTGTCAATGTGTCGTGCCCTGAGAATGTCGTTGATGCCAATGATATTCTCATGATGAAAACGCAGCAGGATCTTGATTTCCCTCAGTGTGCGTTGGCAGTACGTCTGGTGCTCAAAGGGGCTGATTTTCTTGATGGCAACACGCTGGTTTGTCACGTTGTCCAGGGCGGAGCTGAACAGAACAGAAAGCACAAAACAAGTCTCATATTACACTCTGCACATCATACAAAAAGGGACTGCATCAGAATCAGGGATGGCACAGGGATCCACTGAAACTGTTCCTGCACAGCGTCTCCTCTGCCAAGATGCACGTTTGACACAAGTCTTTTAGCTGTGATGTGTTGTGAAGTACTGTAGGTGTAGATCTAAGTGTAGGTGCAATGTCAGTGTGGTGTAGGTGTAGAGTAGATGAGAACAGGCAGCACTAAAAAGGAGTTGTGAAAGGTATAAACGGTTTGTTTCTGGGTTTGCTGCATGTAAGGTTCATTTCTCTGTAGATTTAAGCAAACTCCTGATTTCCCTTAGAGATGACATAACAAAAAAAGGTAAAGCCAGCTTTTTCTACTGACACACACCCTCAACAGAAAGATTCACGCCACACCTTGTTAACTAGTGGTAAAAGTATCCAGTCTTGTTGCACAACAACCCTGTATAAAGTGGACAGGCTGGTGTTAAATCAGATTATTACGTTCTACTAGGTTTTCCCGACTTGCACCAACCAGTGAGTGTTGTTTACCAACACAAAATGCTGCAACGGCAGAATCATGCAACCACAGTGACACTGACACACACAGGTTTGCACAGCTATTCTTCTTAGGACACTGCATTGACTTCTATTTATTTGGACAGCTGTTCCAAAGACTTGTCTCTAATCTTACCCATAACCAGTTAATGCCTAAACCTAACCCTAACTAGGAATGATTCAATAAGGCCTCTTGTGTCCAATACAAGACCACAACTCTATGCATCTACCACTGATATTTAAGGTCCATTATGTAAGATTTATTGTTAGAAACCAAATTTCGTATCCATAAGTATGACTGTAGAAGTGTATCATCACTTTAAAATAAATACTTTGTTCTTTATAGCCTTGGGGAAACTTTTTAAATATGCTTTAGACAGGGGTTTTGCTTCAATGAGGCAATCATCTTGTGCTGCAATCAATGTTTCTACAGCAGTCCTAATAGTCAAATCAGTCAGGATGTGCATTTCATGTTTTGAAGGAAAACTACTGTGCAAAACAAAGAAGAGCAACGGCCTTTGTGGTGTGCAGGGGCCACCATAGAAAGCAGAAGAGTCCTGTTTATTGAAATCTGCAGTCTCACTATTAGATGCCACTGATTCTGGACATTTGCAGGCATACAGATGTATCTGCTTTTTTCTTTTTCACCATTTTCCAAAATCCACTTCAATGATTTTAACCAGTATTGGACTCATACCTCATGGGTATTTTATTGGCTCATCCCTAACCATAACCAAACCACATATCACATCTTAATCACCTCCGACCCTTTCTACAGCCTTGGAAATAAGGTTTTGCCTTTTGAGACCAGGCTTTGGTTCCCTGAAACACAACTGAAAAAAACAACAACAGTGTTTGCACCAGAAAACAAACACGCACAAATTAATTCCTTAGCCCCTTACCCTAACTTTAACCATCACTATACGTCTAATCAAAACCCAATTATAACCCTTAAACTAATCCTTAACCTTTGCAAGACCAAATATGAAGACCAGCCAAATGTCCTCACTCCCTTAGGTTTATAAGTTTTTTGGTCCATGAAATGGACAAAAATACTACTAGAATAAACACACACACAGAGTGCACTATGCTGATCCAGTGACCTGCTGAAATGGACGAGTAGCCCCAGCTCTGGTGCCACCATCCACTTAGCACGGACCCGCAGGACTGTCACATCTGATGAGTGTTTACACCTCAGCCTCCGAAGCAGTGATGTGGCTGTGATGTTTTGTGCAAAAAGGCTGCAGTTGACATGTTCACACAGCACTAAAAGAAAAGGCCTCAAGCACTTGCATCCTGTGCAGCGGTTTTGCAGCAGGCTGACAGTGTAAGAAGAGAGGCAGAATTGATGAAATGTGAGTGGGAGACAGATACCGGAAGAAAATTAACTTAAAAGTGCGGTCAAATGCAGCCTGCAGAGAGGTTTGAGATCAGATAGCAGACAGCGTCCTGCGCAATCACTCCCAATCTTATTTCCTGTAAAGCCCATTGCCACGCATGTAGCCAGACAGCTAACATGTTATCCACAAGATAGACTAACTTGTTCCTCCTCAGCGTCACCACTAACTAAACTGTTCAGAAGCCCGAACATCGTGACCGCACTCTCTTTCTCTGGGCAGCGCTTGTTGCACACAGCAGCTAAAACTGTATTTACCAACAAACAGCTCGAGTCAAAGCTAGCACTTTGGATTCATGACTGTACGGTGGCCCGACAGAGAAGGCGAGCACAACTCACCACACCATTCCGTACGCCCCCTCCCCGATGTACGAGAGGTTCGTGTAGCGGGGGCCCACGTCAAATATCTGGCCCTTCACGGACTCGGACCCGGCCTTGACTCCCGCAGCTCCGGGCGCTCCGTTCCCCCCAGCAGCAGCGGCAACGCTGTTGGAGTCCGCGGCCCCCACTGCTGCGTTGCTGCACGAATCCGCCATTCTTCCTCTCCAAAGAGCCGCTTCTCTGTCAGCGTGTGTCACCAGGAAACCACCGCCGCCCCTCTCTGCACGGTTCAGCGTCTGTCCGAGGCTTTAACCGTGCAGACTGTCGAACTGACGGAACACAGTACCGACCAGCAGGCCCTCTACCAACTGACTGTAAACGGATTTCGTGCACGAGCGCGGATTTAGCCTCAGCACTGAGTGTAAATGCGCGTGCTGGAGCGCGGTTGTGCGGATGCGTTAGATATCACTTCTGGGATGACTTGTTGGGGCGGAGTTACGCCAGCTGGTTACGGTTCCACATAGAGGCGCCGCCAGTGCAGTTGGATTGTTGCTGCATAACAGGCGAAATCTGCTAAATAAACAGACAGCAGCCACGAGTGGGCGTGCCACTAATGTGAAAAAACTATATTTTGTTATCAAATTGTGTATGTGTATTCATTTTATTTGTGATATTTTACCCCTGAAGCAGCACCATATAAAAACATTGGAAGTATTGTAGCTATGGTGAAGAATAGCAGACTATTTATAAACAATAGGGAAGCATTTTGATTGCGGTTAATTTTCTTCTTACGCATACAAAACACCGAGTTTAAAGATTAAATCTCATTAAAGAGCTGCCTGACCTGGGCCTCTCATTATTTTCAGTATAATCATTATGAGCATTTTCATCAGCATTTTGCCGAATTTGCTGAGTCTCCCTCTTTTAACATAATGAACTATCTATTTTGTCCTTAGTTAATGAGGAATATATCCCATATTGATAAAAAAACAAAACAAATATGAAGACTTGGAAAAAAACTATGCTTTGTAAAGTATGATTTAAGTATATAGTCTTATTTGATAAAATATATAAAATATATAAAATATATAATTGATAAATATAATAAAAATACTATACTATATTCATTTTGTATTATTTTGTTTGTAAGAGGGACACTTTGACCAGTAAACCGCCGAGTGTGGTCACCATGGAAACGAGTGCGACTGCTGTAACCACTCCCCTTTGTTGACGTCACGGCGCAGGGCGGTGTTCTTCCTGGTTACTGTCAATGCGCCGTAAGTTGTGGTTTTGCTTGAAAGAATGGTTCATTTCCTCCTGCGGCCTCACTGGATCCGCCAGATTCGCGTTGCTTTCACTCTTTTCGGACTTCCTTACGCTGTTTGCTCCGCCGCGGTTTGGTAATAAACTCGTTTATCTCGCTGCTTTCCTCATATGTTCGGTGGCATTATTAGCAGAGCAAGTCAATAAGATTAAAGTTAGAATAACAAGAGTCAGTCATATCCATACTGACGCATGAAATCGAATTTATAACCATACAGGTGTAAAATGTCAAACAAAATTACACAAATAACAATTCAATACTTACTTAAGGTGACAGAGATGGGTGCATTGTTGTGTAAAATAGCTCTAACCCTGTTATGATGTTGCCAATGTGCATTAAGAGTTTGGTTTTCTCTTAAAATGTGCATTAAGAGTTTGGTTTTGCAGCATATGAAGCGTATGCATGCTCAGTTTCAGAAAATGTATACTGTGAAAGACAATAGATATAATTTGCTGTGAAGCCACAAAGTCCACCAGTGGATGTGGGCTGATGCCAGGATCACACTGCTGCCGGGAAGGCTGAGAGATCAACATTTGGTCTTGTGTTTCTTTCCCTGCAGGTCTGCTGCTGTTTCCTGCTCATCTTCTCATCCTTTCAGAATCAGACACACGATCAGGCCAGTCTCTGATAGCTGCTGCTACAGCTACATGACCAGTGTTTGTGCAATGCCGCCCTCAGCAGTGCCTCATATGAAGTCCAGATGCCCTCAGTACCCAGGATCCAACATCAAGCGCTTTCCAGTGCCTGATGCCAATGTGGACTGGAATCAGAACTGGCCACAGTATAATCCTGTCAGTCACACTGACCCTGCAGTAGCAAAGAAACCAGTATGGGCAGACCCTGATATTGGGTGAGAAACACATAAAAACACAAAGAATGTCAAGTGTAAATTGGAAAAACTGGAGCCGCATGTTGACATAGGATTCTGGCTGTTGTGAAATTATTTTTGTGTGCGATATTTATGACTTTTGTGTGTTTTGCAGTTCTTTCAGTCCAAATTTCAACACTGTGGATGGTGCTGTGGACAGGACAAGCTTTGAGGGCAGGTACAAAGTGGAAAAGGGAAAGCCACTGTAAGTTCTGAAGTACCAAGGGAAGTGGTTTTGCTCAAAATCATGTTGCACACATTTGCATTTTCAATTTTCAGGTTTTGGTATACAGAGCAGATATGGATGTATTTATTTGTATCCTTGCTGCATATAGAAATGATTTATACTAAGACTTAAATTTGCTACCATTGCATGTGGACAATTTGCAAAGAATCTTGTAGAATATTCTTTGGACTTATGAGACAAAGCTCGAACGTTTTAGCAGAAAAATTAAGCTTTCACAGAAAAGAACACAGTGGGTATCATTTTTCAAAATGTCTTCAGTTCCCCTTTCTCCTCAATTTCATGTATTATTGAGTGTATTTTTAGATTTATCCAACATTACCTTTTAATACAGAAGGGATATTTGATTTGAAGATGCAGTTTTTTCAGACAAATTAATGGAGTGGGATTCTATATTGGTCACTTCTCACTTAATAATGCCAGTCTGTATTTACACTGGACTTCTTCTGAAACCATCTTCCATGAGTCCTAATCTTAATCTTATTGAACATCTAGGGATGGATCTGAAAAATACAGTGTGAAAAAGGCACCATTTAAACCTGAGATAGTAGAGCAGTTTGCTCAGGAAGAGTGGACCAAACTATCTGTTGGCAGATACAGAAATTTCATTGGAATTACATAGGTCATTTTTGGAAATAATAGCTGCTAATAGCTGTGGATAAAATATTATGATAAGGGTACTATAAAGTCTTCCATGTCATTTCCGTTTATTTTATTTTTTAAAAGATTTGGTTGAATCAGACTCAAAAGCAATTGCCAATTTTCAAGTTATATCAGAGATAGTTGTGTTTTGTTTTTGGTAAAAGGGTATCAACAAGTATGTCCGTGTCTGTATATGAAAATTGCTGTATTATTTAGGTTGTTCTGATGGCTATAATGCCAAACACTTTCCTAATTCTCTTTTGAATACAGCAGTGGCTGCAAAGAGCTCCTCTTTGGATGTCAACCTTTTAGTGGGATCTTTAGTAATAGCAACCCTTTTACATCCTTGAACTATTTCATTAAATTTTAATTCCAATAGCATAACTTAAGTCTTTAATGCTAAACACCAGAGTACTACAGGGGTTTTTCTTTGTACACCTGTTTGCTATCTTCATATGACATTTTGGGGAAAAATATACTGCTAAAAAGACACTTTGTTCCACATTCAGGAATCCTCGTGGACGTACAGGGTTGACTGGTAGGGGTCTGCTGGGAAGATGGGGACCCAATCATGCAGCTGATCCAATCATCAGCAGGTAATCCTTTCTTTACCATACACATTAGTAATATCAGGATAGTGACTCATCATAACTCTTTAGAACAGGAAACTTTGTGCACTTTGCAGTTATTTAATTACTAGGTTCTTATGTATATTACTGTCTGGAAGGTGGAAAGTAGATGCCAAAGGTGCCAAGATACATCACCCAGTCTCCAAACGGCCTGTCCTGCAGTTTGTGTCCATCAAGAGGAAGGACTGTGGAGAGTGGGCCATTCCTGGGGTTAGTGGCTGTCGTGTTTTAATCCTAATTAATAGGATCAATTCTTTTTAAACTTCTCTGCAATGCAGTGCATGTGTGAAAGCAGCTCAACAATTCTTTGGAATGTAATAAATACATTTATAGCACCTCATGCTCTTGTCGCTTGCTCATTTATGTGTGTGCATGTGCTTCTGTTGTAGGGGATGGTGGATCCAGGGGAGCAGGTTTCTCTCACACTGCAACGGGAATTCTCAGAAGAAGCTTTGAACTCCCTTTCAGTGTCTGCCTCGGAGAGAGCAAAAATCAACGAGCGTATTAATAAACTCTTTAAATCACCAGGGTTTCAGGTTGGAGTAACTTGTCCACTCACAATTTTTGGTCAAGGGGTACTTTTGTTAGGAACACTAAAATTTGTTTTTTCCTTCAGGTCTATAAAGGATATGTGGATGATCCCAGAAACACTGACAATGCTTGGATGGAGACAGTTGCTGTCAACTTTCATGATGAATCAGGTATTAGGAAATTATTTTTCTTCCTTGTTTATCACCCATTGGTCATTGATAGGTTAGAGCTTGGTCATGCTTTTTGCAGTCCTCGCATTTGCCCATGTTTCCATTCATACTAAAAGGAGGGTCTGCGTCAGTATAGCGTTCCATGCATGCGTTCTCAATCTCAATCTCACATTCTATTCCAGTGGTGGTGATTTCCAGACAGGAGTTCACCCTCATTTCTGTCATTGTATTCTTCAAGCAGTGAGTTGTAAATGTGTGGGTATTTGGCGTACCTCAAGCAAGCTTCCATGATTACCGTCTTCTTTGTTGTCTCTTTTGACCAAAAAAAGTGTGCCACCGACTGGACTGAAAAGTGTTTATCCGTGTAGGTTCTGTGCAGACCACCATGAAAATGGGCGGATTATGAAATTTACGTCACGTGGACCTCTGCAGACGTGGGTGCAGAAAGTATGACCAAGTCTTACAAATCAACTATGTCATTCACACTACATTAGCCCCAGAAATGCTTAGACAATTTAAATAACTGATTAAACATTCTCTCTCTGTGGCAACAAACTATTTTTGTTGGACACTGCTATCTGTGTTGTCATTACAGGCAACAGTGTGAGTGAGCTGCCGCTGCAAGCTGGCGACGACGCAGGACAAGTCCAGTGGGTTGATGTTGACTCATCTTTGGCCCTCTATGCAAATCACTCACAGTTTCTGGAGCTGGTTGCCAAAGAGAGGAAAGCCCACTGGTAAACAAACCAAGACTGTTCTGATAGAACAATGTAGGAAACCTAAAGAGCATTATTTGTCTCTCTGTGCTGAGAGCACTTGTGTAATTACAATGTGTGATACTCAGAATTATGTACCTCACTAATTTAAATATTACTAACACACTTGTAATAGTGACAGCCTAATATGCATCTTATTATAGTGAACATTGTGGCTATGCAGATCTACTACTAACATAACAGAAAAGATTGAAGGCCTGGTTGCACTTTGCTCAGAAGTCATGTTTGTGCACATGCAAATACACAAGTGAAATCAGTGTGTTTGAGCTGAGCTGAGCAATGCAGAAAAGTGGAGGGGAAATGTACACTATTTTTTTTTTAAAGACTGAAACAAGGAGACCTTAAAAAGCAAGATGCAAATGATGGTAATTAATTCAGTGTTAACAAGGATTTAATTAACCTAGTGAGTTCTTGAAGCACAAACACAATGAGCTGTGAAACATAACACATACTAGATGAATGTAAGTGTGAATAGGAAGCAATCAGGACAGAAAAGTGTAGACTGATTTTCATGTTTTCATGTGAATAGATTATGACGATGTGCTAGAGAAGCAGTGTACTGGTTGAGCTGAAACTACAGAACAAATTAAGTGGTAATAATCAGTGGAAGCATAAGGCCATTTCAAATTCAACAGCTTGGCCTTTCCAGATCTTCACATAAATATGTCTCATTTCTCTGTTGAGCATAATTTGCTATGACATAGGAACTGAAAACTTTGCATTGAATGGTATAGATCTGTTAGGATTACTGATCCAACACATCAGCAACAGAAAACCAAACTTAAATTTGTTTTATTAATATCTACACTAAATATTCTGTATGCTGTTACATTAGTAAGCCGCAGCAGTGATTAGGTTTATTAAGCAGGAAACAGTTGTAGGTGTTTGCACAAATTAGATTACTTTTAATTTACTCTGAACATTTTGTCTATACAACATGATATTCAGCTCTTTTCAGGTTTAATACCAGAAGCACTGATTGGGTAAATTCTACTACTGAAGTGACACTTGATAGTATAATCTCTTATCTCCCTACTAGACTCCCTGTGCATCTAAGCCATCTACTCGCTAAAGTGGACCATTAACAGTAGGAGCACTTGGCATGTTTGTGTTTTTGTGAAAATAATCTAATCACTGGCTTTAATGTTCTGAACAGTTTTATTTTTTTCCCTCCCTACTTAAATTTTCACTTGTGGTTCATACAAAACAAAAACAAATATAATAACAGGATGAGAATCGCAATACTTTATCAATCCTCGGGAGGAAAATTGGCTGGGTTACAGTTGCTCCATCAAGAATCAAAATATCACACTTGAAAATAAATAGAAAATGAAGCTACACATTTACCACAAAACAAGGTCGGCAAAAATATAAGCACGGAGTAGAAACATGACAAAAATACAATATTACATTGTGATATATACATATAATATCCAGAGAATGTGCTATGTGTAAAGGCATGTACAGATATATGAAATAAGTGTATTTAGATGAAGAAATGAGAAACCCTTTTCACTGAGATGCTCCTGTGTTTTTTATTTATTTGATTCACTTTAAATAGTAAATCATTATGAAGTGTTTTCCCTCACAAATGTATTTCACCTTGTACTGTATTTATTGTCTTACAGTGTGAGTAACATTAGCTGCTACAGATAATGGCTCATGGTACATGTCAAGAAATCACATGTACACCTTGAGCCCATATAATATATCATGAAGTGCTCCACAAACAATAAAATGCAGCTATTTCATTTTTGTTTTGTCATAACCGATCTATTTGTCTTTTGTATATATTGTTCTTTGTAGTTGGATTTAACAGTAAATCAGATTAACATTGGTTGTGTTTTGTGTACAGCGGCTGCTTTTCTCATCGGCATAATGGTTCTTTTGGCTGTTGTGTAACAAATTACCTCATCTTTTGCTACTTTGCCAAATTGAATGTATTGTTTTTCTGAGTTGCTTCGAACCAGAAAGACTCTTCACTCAGTCAGCAGCAAGGTATACTGCAGTGTACTGCTGTGTATATTTTATGCAACGTAAGAACAGCTCAGAAATGCACACAGCAACTTAAATTATACACTCTTTCCACTCCTGGAGCTCTCACTCACTCGTCTTCTACTGCTTTATCCTCCCTACCAGGGTCACTGGGGGCATTGGTGACTAATCCCCACTGATATAGGGCCCCATAGGTGGGGTACACACTCAACAGGTTGCCAGTGCATCACAGGGCCACACATAGAGACAAACATCCATCCACTCTCACATTTACGCATACGGGCAATCAAGAGCCATTCGTAAAAGGCAAGTGTTATGTCACTTAAACAAATCCAACAGAAAGATTTCAGTGGTTGTGCTTTGAAGCCAAGGTGTTAAGCACAGCCTGACTGACAATCATGTCTGTGAAGGTTCTGTCACATAGGACTCATATTTATAGTCATTTTCAGGAGTTAGCTGTGGATTTGCCTCCTAAACTGACTGAATGCAAGCTGGTTCCACAGAAGCGGATGGAGTTAAAGAGTTCATGTATAGTTTTTAAAAAATGTCTGTGTGTAGAGCCACAGAAAATGGTCATGTGAAGCCTGGAGCCCACGAGGGAACGTAAGAGCACCCCCCTCCCCACATTGTACCTCCTATGTTGGTGTGAGACCTGCTGCATTAAATCCACCGACGAACTACATTACCCACAAGCCTGTGTGAATAAAGCCGCTGCCTGGAGCTGACGACGTGGCCGTGGAGCGTCTCGACCCCGTGTTTCAACGGACCGGGCCGATTCAAATAAAGCTAACCGGCTTTGTTCAGGGATTCCGCATCGCTGCTGCGTGGTTGAACGAGTCTGTCTGAAACTTTAGAACCACCGTAGTTTATAACAATGTCTGGAAAAATCAAGAGTCGAAACGCCGCCAACGCAGACGCAATATCTGGCGGCGTGTCTTGCGATGAACGCATCCTGCGGGATTGTCATCAGCTGTACACGGATCCTGACAGCGGTGAGTTAGCTGCCGCATAAACTCATGAGGCGCAAACCCTACACTGGAAATGTCCAACATTTACTCGCGTTTTAGGGGAAAAATAAGTCAGCAAAGCCCCTCGCTAACCGGTGGTAAATTAGCTAAGTAACGTGAAGTAGCAGGGAGGTAACCCGTTAGCTAGCTAAGGAGCAGAGATTTTAAAATTTGTCTGGCGTCACAGAATATTACAGCTCGTTAACTTAATAGTGTTAAGTTATCAAAGATGAGAAACGCCGGTTTGATTTAGTGAAGTGTCAGATTAGCTCAGCGTCATCAGAGAAACGTGTCCCAACAAAATGAATGATGATTGCACCATTGCTGTAATTAAAACCGAGTATGAACAATCGACTAATCGAGGAAAGAAAATGCACTCGGAATCAACAGGCCGCTATGTTTACTACTACATAATTTATTTAATATTAAATTTAATATTTAATTAAATGTTACTTTATATAAAATAAATAAGTGTAGTATAGGGCAGAGTTGACAGACACAAAATACTCATACACAAGAGTTGTATGATTAATATTTCAGCTTAAGCAAGTTTTGAATATTATTTGTTGGTATTAAACCGTCAGTTAGTAACTAAAATAAAAAAAATAATAATTAAAATGGAAAACAATCTGCATCACGTGTGGGGAAACCCCCAAAGGTTGATACTTGTTTTAAAAGAAACACTGAATCTGTATTCCCACCACAATCTAATTATTTATTCATCCCTAAAACTTTAAACAAAATATTTTTTCTGTTCGCAATCACGTGGACAGACAGACAAATGCAGCCAAAAACATAACCTCGTTGGCGGGGGACAACGTAACAATGATAAACAATTTGTAAGCAACAAGTGAGTCTGTTTTATTCCACTCTAATGATGTTCTCTGTCTTGTTCAGGGTTGATTGCATTGGCTGAATCCGTTGGTGTGAAGTTGCTGCCGCCCAGGAAAAAGATCACAGTGATGCTGATGGGCAATCATTCTGCTGGGAAAAGCTCCTTCATCAACTGGTTAATATGTTTTTAAGAGTATCTCTGTAGTAAGACAAAAATGCTGCCGTTTGTGTGGTCATAAGATGTAAATTGATGTAAAAAAATTGATGCAAAAACAGATACAGTCCAGAATGTATCAGTGCACTAGGTCAGCAAAAATTAATGGATTAAATGATTAGTAAATTAGTATATTAGTATAACATTAACATGATTTCTGTCTCTTAAATTGATTTTTTTTCTGGTTTCTTTGCTCCACTTTGGTTTGCAGACAAAAGCATTTTAGGATGTCATTATTGTAATGTCTTGTAAACACTGATTTTACAATTTTCCCCATTTACAATGACTAAATAATCAGGGAACTAATTGGCAGAATAATTCTCTGTGACTTACATGCAGCTTTCAAAAATACATCACTGTGTTAATTTAGCTAAATAATGTATGTATCTACGTTTCATACAAGCTCTCTGATATTTAACATTTTTGGTCAGGTATGTGGAGGAGCACATTCAGCGCACTGGAGTGGCCATTGAGACCCAGGGCTTCAGCTTTGTTACAAGTGGCCGTAAGAGAGAGTCTCTCACAGTGAGTGGAACATATGTTTGTGAAGTAGATGCATTTTTGGTCCAGCAAACATCAAGATTTTCAAAAGTATTTCTCATTCTCAATATAAGCTACTTTTATTATAGGTTATACTGTGCATTTTTCCTTGAATCCACTTCTGCTCCTTGGGGTTTATTAATTTAACCTTTGAATTTCAGTACCTCTAAACATCCTGACACTTGGTTTGCAAAATTTGAGAGTCATCTTACAGTTTTTTTTGTTTGTTCTTCAGGGAAATGCTACTCTTCATCTATATCCACACTTCAAACCTCTGCAAGAGTTCAAAGGTGAGATTTTTATGTGCTGCCAAATTCACTAGTCTCTACTTTGCTCAGGGGATTTATATGCTGTATAATTTTAGACTGTCCATTTTTAGATTTTTTTAAGCCTAATTTGCACATAGACTTTAGAGGAGGCAACAGAATAGACACCATGAACGAGTGTGATGCCATCCTTGCACTTCTTGCACTTCTCTTTTACTAGGCCTATACTATGAAAACACTGCTACAACACACTGACGCAGTGTAATAATTTAACAGTCTTTGGGAAGATAGAAAAGGATGGTTGATTTGTCACTCAGAGTAGCATTAAGGATATTGTGCTGCACATTTTTAAAAGCAGAACAGATGAGCAGCTTACTGTATGTGCTGCTTACCAAAATATTCTACTCTTTTGATATTTAGGTGTTTCGGAGTACCTGAGCACAGAGATCTGCACATCACGACAGAAACGGTTCAGCTTGGTGACATTTGTGGATTCACCAGGCTTGGTGGATGGTGACATGAAGTATCCCTTTGACGTAGATGAGGTTATCATGTGGCTGGGTGCGTTGCTACTTGCTTTGGGATCACTGGTGTTTTGTGAACTTGTTTTAAATTGTATAAGTAGAACTAAACGGGAGAGGCATATTTATTAAAGAAGCTATGAATTAAATAAAATGCAACTTAAGATTCAAGAAAGTTTTCACACTACCATACATTTTAATCCATCATTACTTTATTTCATATGGCAGCCTTTGACCAAGTGGAAAGGGAACTTGGCTTGTAACTGGAGGGTTGCTGGGTCAAGTCCCCACCAGGTCAAGGGCTTTGGGTACCTCTGAACAAGGTACCCAATTCCTATTGCTCATTATTAATTGGACACTCTAAATTGATCCCAGTGGGTTGCATCAGGAAGGGCATCTTGTGCAAAAAATCTGCCAAATCATATGTGCAGATCTTCCACTGTGGCGACCCCTAGACAAGAAGAAGCCAAAAAGAAAAAACAATTACTTTATTTCATACAAGTCAACCTGTTGTTAAAATATATTTATAATGGTCATTTTCACTCTCTCTCAGGTGACCTCTGTGACCTGATTCTGGTCTTCTTTGACCCCATGGGTCAGGCTCTGTGTAAGCGCACCCTCAACATTGTGGAGAACCTGAATGAGAAACATGGGGACCGGCTGCGTTTTTACCTGAGCAAAGCTGATGAGGCTGGAGGAGAGTCAGACAGACAAGTACGCACAGCAACAGCTCACATCAAATATACGTTAATGTCTTTGTTTTCGAAGCATTACTGTCCGTTTAGGAATACATAGAATGAACTGCCACCTTTTCATGCTAAAATGTGTGGGGATATGAAAGTAAATATCTTTTCTAGTACAAGTCACGTATGTAGTATTACAATGATCTCAGTCAGATGCACGCTCACCTTTATTCAACATAGTTCTAAAATTATTTTTAACTTTTAATACTTCCCAAATGAAGACAACATCCTCTTGGATCATGAACTTTGTCTTCTCAGAGAGTAATGATGCAGATTGTCCAGGAGCTCTGCAAGCGACCAGGACTCAACAAATGTGGTTTTGACATGCCAACCATCTATATTCCCAACCCTAACAAGGTAAGATTATTTGCCAGCTGACTTAAGCTCACACACCTTTACTTGCTCTTTACATGTAGTGTTGTTTCAATTGGCTGACAATTTTTTTTCCCCCCTTCACAGCCAAGTCGCTGTGTCAACCAGATTGAAGAAGTGTGTCGGACCATTGAGAAAACTATTAACCAAACAGTTCAGAACACACTCAACTCTCTGGAGAAGGACTGTGAGCTCATTAGTGAGGCCATTACTGATACGCTCCATAATGACAGGTAACATACAGGGATGCTTGTTAGGGTGAGGTCATATTTAGTGCATTTCAGCTTCTGCAGGGAGCCGCTTTGCATGAGGGTCCACATTAGTCTAGCATTCCATTCATGTGATCTTGATCTTAAATTTCATTCCACTAGCAGCAATTTTTTAGCAGGATATGGTAACCTCAAGCAAATGTCTATAGTTGGTGTCTTCTTCATTGTGACTTTTGACCAAAACAATAATGCGGCACCAACTGTAAATTGTCAGTTTACAGGGAAAATGTGCAGTCGTAGCTCGTACCATCCGCGTGGGCTCAAAATTAAGATGTGCTTGCATTCATTCACATAGGGTCTGCAAGGACCAACACAAAAATTGGCTCACACAGACTCCAGTGGACCTCTGCATAACTGCAAAAATTATGACCTGGGCTTTGCAGATGATATTACGCATGGAGTTTAATGTGACAGAAGTATCAGCCAGTGAGATCCTCATAACAGCCTTTACACTCTGCTCTCACAGACGGACCACTGTTGAGAACCGACGGGCGCGCTGCAAGAGCTGCTTCCTGACTCTGCTTGGCTTCAGTGTCCCCATGGCTCTGATGGCTTTACTGTTGCTGGGCACGATGTCCAAAGAGCTGTTGGACGTAGCTCTAGGGCCCCAGGGCACAGATACACTCTCACTCTACCTGGTGAGTTCCCAAGCAAGAACAAAAAGAGAGTCCTTTAATGGCATTAAGTCTAATTCTAGACGATCTTATCATCCACAGACTCCCATCGTGAGAATATTTGAATCCCTGTCTGTGGAGCAGCAGCTTTACAGTGGTGGTGGTCTGGTCCTTCTCTCCTTCTTCCTGCTCATCATCGCTCGCTTCTCCTTCAAGTAAGAGAGTATGATCTCAGTGCAATCACAGGTTTTTGTGATGAGGACATTCTTTTCATATAAGAGAATTCTGACTTAATTTCACTTTACAGATGACTATGGTATGGTTTAGACACACTTACCAAATGTACTCATTTACCTAATTTGGTATTTCTGTGCTGTTTTGGCTCCCTTTTGAATATATTTTTTTAATTTGTTAGTTAAAAAAAATTATGAATATTCTCTTTGTTTCCTTTGACTTTTTTGCAGAACCCGACCAACTTTTTCAGGCAAACAGAAAAGGCAGCTGCAGGAGAAGCTGGAGTATGTTCAAGAGGTGGTCAAGACCAAAAAGGTAAAATAAAAGACAGATTCTCAAGTGTTACTGCTAAGAAATGGGCTGCATTTAAGTATGTTTAATTGTCTATTTCTCCCCTCAAGAAAAAGCTCTATGAAGAATACCTTCGCCAGAGTGTCAGTGATCAGGACATGGATTTGTAAAGACAGATGGGATGCACACAAACAACTGCATCCCAACAGCGACAACAGTTAAATCTAAAACTTGCAGTAGTTGTGGTGTCATTTTGACCACTCAGTGCTGTATCTTTTCGAGTGTGCAGATGTTATGTACAGTTAAAAGGTACTAAATCCTGGTGCTCTGAATACAACAAAACCAAAATAACAAACTGTTGGAGATGTTACCTCTTTACAAACTGTTGCAAACTACTTAATGAAAGATTGACTTTTTTTTTATTATTTTTTGTGAACATTTATAAACATGTCCTCTGTAACTGTAAACCCAAGATACCACTTTAACATATTTAAATAATTCCAACTATTTATATTATTACTTTATCAGAGAAACTGTATTTTGCTGAAATGGACTACAGCACTGATTCATGCAAGACACATTGTGTTATTGCTTTGGAAGATTGTCACCAGCATTTTATAAAGTATTTTGTCTGCTTTGTATCCAGGATATAATATAAATGCACTATTTTACATCATGAACCTCTATGGTATAATTATGTAGAATATTTAATTATCTGCACAACTCCTGCCATAACAGTGACCAATTCAACCTTTTGTACTTCTGTTCTACATTGTAAGTGTTTTAATGACAACTCAATAAAACTTTAAAGGATGAGATTTTTTACTTGTCTTGGGGATGGAACAATGGGGAAAGTAGCATTCAAATGTAGGTCTAAGTAATGCATGTAAAAATGCAGTATTTTGAAGTTCCAGATCATGCATTTTAAGTGCTTTTATTTTGACATCAATTTAAAAAGGTGTGGTTGAGACAATTGTCTATGTACAGTTAAAATATGTTCCTTTTGAAGATCTTAATTTTTTCTGTGGTCTCAAAAATTTAGGTAGCAGCCAATATGTTTTAGAGCAGTTGTTTGTTGTAGGTTTAATTTATCATTAAAACACTTTTCAATACTAAACAGGAAATACTAAACCCAGTAGTCACGCCTCTGTGCAAAGGAAGCAGGCGTGGACTGAAAATGTGCTGATAATGAAACAGTTTATCAGTTTCAAACTCAACATTGAGGTTAATTTTTTAAAAAGATCTCTGTAACATTTCTAATATCAATGCAAAATGTGAAAAGTGACCACTGTATTGTAGAGGGGACAGAGTTTCCCGCTGTTAAACCCATTAGAAGTGACACAGCAAAATGTGACACCTTGAAATGACCCTATTGCAAACAAATTCTTGTTCTGTTGAAGTGCAGGATTGGACAATTAATCTAGGTTACAACTATTATACAAATAAAGTCTGGATGACGATGATGATGATGAAAACTGTGTGACAGCAGATGAAGCATGTGTGGTGCATGTTCATGTGGTTGGACAGGCTGGAATGTGGTTCACACGTCAGCGGCCTGCAGGGGTCACCCACCGCTCCACGGGGCCGGATACTGCGGGCGTTGGGTGGAGGATACGGGTGTGGCAGACACATGTATACTGTACATTTAAAAAAACAAACAAACAAACGTGTAGGTAATTTTCTTAATTGTTTCACTCGAAATGAAAACGTGCAGATGATTCATACTAAAGACATGCAGCGAGGAGGAAAGGTATTTGTGAACAGGAAGGAGGTTGACGTGATTTCCTGCAGGCTTAGACCGGGGAAAGTTGTTTCCTGAAGTTGTCACTGAGCGGATCATTTACACGCTCAAGCCCCAGCTGTTTAAACTTAGGAATAATAATAAGAAAAAGCAAAAATGGCGTTGGCTGGTCTTTCGTCCTGCTGCTAAGTTCCTTCCCGTCTGACGGTTTGCTGTTCGTGTGACAGGAAGATGAGCTCCAAGACCGAAGACGCAACAGGTAATAAAGTATGACGGTGTTAACTTTAATCTGCTCCTCGTCTGATAATCTCGACATTGAGGTCACTCTGGGGCTTTAATGACTTGAATTTCAGCAAATATTTAACCTGGTGCTTGTTTTCACTAAGGCTGTTGATGTTGGACAGACGACCTGCTAGCTTCGTTAGCCGTAGAAATGAACAGTCGTTAGCTAAATCATCCATAAAAATATTGTCACATTGTTCAAAGTATGTGCGAACAATAGAAAATGGATACGAATATTTACAGTCTCAACACAACTACTGCACTGAAACAGAACTTCATTGTTAGAAGTGAAACTGCTGCACTGGAAATTGTCACCCATGTATTATTATTTGACTGTGTATTGTATTAAAATAAAAGTATTAACATTAAAAGCATCGTACTGAAAAATGCCTTGCGCGACTAATCTTAAAATATTACTGAATTATTATATTATTATTAATGCGTAAATATGTTAGTACTGCACTGTACACTGTTCAGGGTGAAGCAAGTTTTTATTTACTTAAACACACACTGTGTCTAAAGTAACAATGCTGACAGGTTGTGGCGTTGTGTAAAAGCAAATATTGGTAGAAATGTATATTATCTGACAGTTTCTTGCTTTCAGTGTTTAAATGTTATCTCATGTTGTACCCTTTTATGCACTGCACCATGGTCTAATGCTCTATGGTCTAATTAAAAAAAAAAAAGGAAGCTTTGAGACATAATGATGCTCTAAGACTCTTGCTGAAAGGCCCAGATGGACTAGTGCCAGTGAAATGTTTGTGGCTGCTCAGTCAACACTTTACAGATCATTTTAAAGAAAGCTAATGTAAAAATATATTTGTCAATGCAATGAGTCTGAAAATAGTTTTTTCCCAACACTGACAAGAATTATGCACAGTGATGCATGTCTCAGCGTTGGATACACTGGTATAACTGCATTCTGAAAACACATTGTTAGGGGTCTTTTTTACTGTGTGCTTGCTTTTATTTCTTTTTGTGTTGTCTGTCTTTTGTATATTATGGACCTAAGTCTGCAATAAATATATAATCTCTCATCTAAATTGTACAATATTATCTTAGTGTGCACAAGGTATTGACAGTTACAGTGTAATGAAGAAAACTGGCTTTTGTGGCTGTAATTCTAATCTCAGCCAAAATTAAATCTAAAAATAAGTGGATTATTATTACAGATATAATATCTGCATCGTAAACATGTCAGGGTGGAGCAAAGTTATACACAGTTGTATACAGTGTACACATTATAATCCATACTCAGTAAAAATGCTGTTGTTATGCATGGATGGAAATATGTATTTATATCTAATATCAGACAAGATATTTTTTTTTATCCCTTTTTTCTGTTAAGTGTTTCCCAGTCCTGTCATACTGCTTAGAAACTCCTAACTCCTTTTAGTCATGTCACTTATTTATGTCTTATGCTGCAAACAACCTTAAAACAGCTCAATGTCATTTTTGTAGAGGCGAGCTTACAGGCCCAACTAGCCGAGTGCCGAGCTCAGGTTGAACACTGGCAGGGAGTGGCGACAATCTGTGAGCTGAGCAAACAGGAGGAACTGGCAGAGCTGCAAAAACAATGTGATCAAGAGATCCAGTCGCTGCAGGAGGCTCTCAGAGGTCAGTATGTGTGTGGCTTTTTGTGTGGACAAGGTCTGGTAATTTTAACATAGTAAGATATTTTTGCTAAGAAAAAAGAATTAAGGGCAAAAAAAAGTGATAATCCATGTTTATTACCTCAAGAACACCACGTCCTCCCTAATTGTTTAAAGCATACGTTTTAATATTTAGTAGATATTTGATACAAAGCTCAATGATTTCATGTTTGTGTTATCATCCTGTTGTGTTTACAGAGACAGCAGCACAGTATGAGGCCAGGATAGCTGTTCTCCAGTCTCAGTCTCTGGAGTTAAAGAAAGTTGGGGCACAAAACCAGGTGAGTGTTGAAGCGTTTGTGATTTTTTTTTTTTTTTTTTTAAATCTTGTGTTTATCGAGTCTCACTACCACTACCATTTGTTTTCTCCACCTGTTAGATCCGTCTAAGGAAAGGCAGGATGGACTCTGAAGTCTCCAGTAATGAATCCTCAACACTGATCAGCAACAGTATGACAGAGGCCGAGGTGGCGGCTTCGACTAATAGGATGCACAACCAACCAGCAGAGCTTGAAGCTGTGGCAGAGGGAGAAGGGGCTACGCATACAACGGAGGGATATTTTTCACTGCGTCACTGCGACTCTGCCTCGTTATCCTCCTTCTCCTTAGACACACCCTCCCTGCCCAGAAAACGCCACTCTCAAGAGGACACAGACTCACTGGTGTCTACGGGAACTTTGGTACCTGAAGCCATTTACCTGCCGCCGGCTGGACACCGGCTGGTCACACACAGTGACTGGGATGCTCTTACTGCTCAGGTAATTTCTTTTCAATAAGACTTTTACAAAGTCACAAAATCCACATGCAGAAGTGTAATTTCAGTCTGCTATTGTTTTTAAAGGAAAATCAGCCATAATGTCTTCTAATTGATGAATATTATTGCTTTGTGTGTCAGGTGTCGGAGCTGCGAGGAGAGGTGAGTCGGTTGCAGGCTAAGAAGGAGGAGCTGGAGCGAGAACTGGACACACAGACCAACCACACACACAAACAGGTGGACAAAACTGTTCAGAGTGTGAGCCTGTTCCACGCATAGTTAACATCACAGAGTGGAAAATTACATTTACAGTCTTAATACACATGTCAATGTGCTGGTGTTTTTGTTCAGGTGACAATGCTCCAGTGTCAGGTCCAGACCTCAGAGGCCCTCCTCCAGGATTTGCAGAAATCGTTTAGCCAATCACAGAATGCCGTCCAGAGCCGACTGGTGAGTGAAAGCATGTTACTTGCCTGGTGTCCCGACTGTCTGTTTCAGGCATCATATTTTACCTAAAAGACATGAATAAGATGTGAGAAATACAAACTTCATACAGCATTATAGATTATACAATTAGAATAATGTGAAAGTGATGGTGTCTTCAGACATAACCACACTAGCCCCCTTGAGTGACCAAGGTTCACTTCTACCTGTGGTAATTTGCTTAGTGTCTCCTCTCCTCACTGTCCCCCTTTCACACTGACTGTCTTGTCCAATAAAGTCATTAAATATTTAAAAAAAATAAAGAAACATGGGAATGCTGAAATATCCTTAATTTTATAATTTATAAAAAAGAAAGATGAACAGAAATTTAAAAGCAGAATTTAAATACTGTACAAATGTTGGGCATGTGTAAAAGATACAATGACATACACATCAATCACAGGAAGCCAGTAATGGTCACTTGACTCTGAGGGTAAATGTGTATTTAACAAAAACAATTTACTGAGTGGGAGTTGCTCTTTAGTTTAACTTTTTTGTGTATAGGCAGAGTTGTCTTTTTCTCAGAGGAAGATGTGCAATGAGCTGTCCAGACTGAAAGGAGAGGAGATTGAGGACAACGTACCAGACTCCAGCAGTGCATTCACAGCAACACTGCAGGTACTGGATGTTTCACTCGTTTTCATTTACACAATAGCTGACCTATTAGTTTAGTTTAGTTTCACTTCAAACCCATTTTTATGAACATAAATATTGCTGAACAAAAATATTTACTGAACATCTGTGCACTGCAGTGCAAATATTTCATATATATATATATATATGAAAATAAAATGAACCATACAGTCATAAATTCAGTTTATTTCATTTCAAATATTTTATAATCGGCCTATTTAAAAAAAATCATCTACATCTTATCACAGTGACTTAACTTTAGAATTATCTTGACCATCTGTTGTAGTTAATTTTTTTGTACAGTATCGATAATTTGGATGTTGTGACAATCACTCTATGTTAATTTAAACAATAATTGTTTTTGTTGTAGATATTGTATGTATGTCTGGTTTATGTAGCTAAACCCAGTTAGAAACATGATAAAAAAAATCAAACAAAACCTAATTAACAATGATAATACATTGTACCATACAATATAAACAATTATCATTTAAAATGATTTAGGATAATTGTCAGAGTGGTAGAGTTTGAACAGAGTCACAGCTTGTGGTGTCAATGTGTGTTTACTGTCATACTGGCCTGTAGGGGGCACACTGTGAGGAGCGCCTTCGCATTGAAATAGTGAACCTAAGGGAGCAGCTGGACAACCGTGCAGAGGAGATCGGTGTGTGGATCCCATCATTAGTTAGTCAGTAGTGCTTTACTCTGTGTTCTGACTGTGACACATTTCTGTAACATTTCTTTCTTTTCTCAAATCATCGCTGCTCCAATGGCATCTTCTGTCATCAGAGGTTTTAGAAGGTGAGTCAACACCTCATGCCTGACTCATTTATTTTATTTTATTTCATGTTTATTTTCTCCCATTTATGACAACAATGTTATCATTAGTGATTAAATTAGCTAATAAAGTAAGACCTAACGTTAAATAATGTGGCGTTAAAACCACACTGGTGTAATCATTGATTTCTTAGCATGAACTTATTGCAGCCTTGTGTGTGATTGTGTGTCTGTGCAGTGCAACTGTCCAGTCTGAAGACAGAGACAGAGAGGATCCAGGCTCAGAAGGACCAGGTGCAGGCTGAACTGGCAGCCTGTCGCACTGAACTGGAAGCTCTACGGGTGGCGCTGTCTCATGTACAGAGCACTAACAAGGCTCTCAGCAAAGACAAAGTAAATCCCTTTCCCTTAGACTCTTGCCTGTCTTTAGTTTTGATTCTAATGCAATTATAGACCTGTACAAACATATCTGGTGTATCCAGTGCACATATTCTCCACTTATTTTTTTAAGTACAGTGTAAAAAAATTGGAAAAACAGCAGGTCATTTAAGCAGGTGATTGTACACAATTCAAAATGATTCATTATATTCAAATAAGACAGATATTTCTTTAAATAGTGAAATTATATAGATTTGCTCCTGCTCGACTTTCTTTTTATGGGCATCACAACATCTTTTACCTAACACTCTGAAGTTAAATGTGATTGCTTCTCTCTGCCAGGCAGCGCTGCATCAACAGTGTCTGGAGCTGCGAAGTCAAGTGATCAGCCTGCGTTCCCAGGTCGACACCAGTCAGACAGTGCAGAGGGACTTTGTGCAGCTCTCCCAGTCACTGCAGGTAGGAACCAATCTACACTAGTTCAAAACTGGAACCATCAAAATCCCTTAGAATTAAAAGATAAATTCTATTACTCAAATGGAATATCTCGGTACTCCAATATGGCGCCTTACTGATGAAATGTTCAGGTGAAGCTGGAGCTGGTTCGGCAGGCTGAGAGTCTGGAGCAAGTGAAGGAAATCCTGGAGGAGGGAGTCAGTGATGCTGGTTCTTCACCTGTAGACGACTTATGAGTTTTAAACAGTCACACTGGAACCAGAGATTGTGGACCAAGACAAAACATCTCCAAATTGACCAGTAAGGACTGACTGATCATAGCCATGTTTAAAACTAGACAGTTTGGAAAAGCGAGAACTGAAGTCACCACAGAGTATTATGGCACTGGAGATTCTGCTTTACACAGACATTTGTTTTTTTTTGTTTATTTGTTCAGGGGCAATTATTTTGCGTCAGTAACTTAAACTGTTGCTTTTTGACCAAAGCGATGTTTGATGAACCTAGAAACCAGATTGCTTCCATCCAGTGATGCATTTATTTCTCTACCCAAACACGTGTAAATCTATTGTTTATAAAATTGACATGACTTCAGCAAATCTCAATTTAATACTGACTCACTAATAATGTAGGTAAACTACACAGGCTTTTTCCACATCCAGTTTTTCTTTTCATCTTCATTGTGAAGAGATTATCTTCACAATAAAGAACTGGAACATCATCTGGACTTGCTTAAATTAACTGCATTTCAGATATTGTATCATATTATTGTATTTATTTGTTTATAAGCCTAGTTTTGTCAAATACTGTATTTCTGTTCTTCATAACTTCATAAACATCTAACAAATGCACAAACAAATTGTGCATCAGGAGAGATGTAACAGTTGATTAAGGATATGTGAATTTGTATCACCTAGCCATTTTTATTGAATACGTACATTCTGAAAACTAAAAATGGTTTTTCATATCTGTGACTTCGCAATCAAGCAATTAGTATGATTAAGTTTCTCTGACTAAGAGATCTCTAACACTATTTGTAACATACATGGACTGTGTATAAAAATGGACAAAGGTTTCTAGCTGCAAAATAAATTCACATTGTGAAGACTCGAATTTCACTGTTTAACCGGCATCATGTCAGTTTTTGAAACCAGAAATTAACCTGCAAAAGGCTCTTTTTGGAAAAGCTTTCAATCAAACTGGTGCCCACCCAAATGTGCCTTTTTTTGTCTAGTTTCCTCTAAATGGGAGCATAATTTTCAAAATTGATGTGTTTTATTGAAGAAAATCTGGAACTAGAGATTGAGATCATTAACTCCCCAGGAAAATGTGTTCTAATGCTATATATCCAAATGAGAAGGCTCATTTTCTCATAGACTTCCACTGAAATCAAATGTTTTCTGTAACCAGTGGAGTTGCCCTCTGGTGGTTACTTACTGCTTCAGTCCTACTTCCTGGGCTTCAGATTGGTAACAAAAAGTTTTTGATTCTGTAGAATTCTTAAGACCGGGTGCTTCAATTCAAATGAAAAATATTGTAGAGCACTGTCCCAGGATTGTTTGAGAAAACAGATCGAGGAGCGTCGAAAGAAGCACAATTTGCAGGGTGGAAATAAAAATGTAAGTTATAATTAAACAAAACCATTATTTTTAGAGAAAGTAGGATAGTATTTTTTTCTTAGTCTTTGTTGACTTATGGTCATTTTATGATTTAATACAATACGTGACATACAGCTCCTTTAACATTGTTAGCTACATTATGATTCTGTGCTGCAGAACTGAATGTTACTACTATTAGTAAATATCACACACCCATAGTAAAGGGGAAACTAAACAGAGTCTGACATTTAATACATAGCTTTATTCTTTAAGAATAAAATCAACAAATAGTTTTAATAACTTTAACTGATATAATATATTAATTTCAGTACATACACAAAAAAAATATTTTGCAGCTTTATTTGGTGTATTACTTTCAGATGTGTTTTCTGTTGTGTTCAGGGCACATCAGGTGACTGTAGGCGGACTCTCTGTCTCCACCTTCTCTCTCCATCCCTCAAGCCCCTGTGCTCTCTCTGCATCACACCCTCTGTTCCACTTTGCCTCTAGACTTTACCTGCGTGACAAAGCAGAGGCTTGTCACTGGCAAGGTAATGGCAGCATGCTGAGGTTAGCTGAATGCATTAAGGGTGAATTCACCATTTATTCTAGAGAACTGGACACCAGATTTTGAGAAATACATTAATTTACAAGGAGTTGGATGCAAAGACTGAAGCCACTGTGAACCTGGTTAGTGTCGCTCTGTTAGTGTGCCATTGACAAAAACAACAATATCTACTTTTCAACATCATTTTTAACATTAGACAACCTAACAACAAAAAGTTAAATGTTTTGTTTTTAATGTGTTTTTGTGCAGGACAATTTCTTGCATGGGACAACTTTTGATCTGTGCTGGTTGCCTTGGTAACTGTTGTGAGCCAAGACATCACCGTTGTAGGACAAAGGACACATTTAACAGACACACGTCAATTTCTTGACATTTAGCCACTAGATTTTAACCACGTTTAGGCACGATTGTGGTTGTTATTACTGCAGCTGCATTTGTGGAGTCAACTAATTATGGTTAAATGTCTTCAGTCAACTCGACAGTTGGGCAGTTTATGTTTCCTGGCTAAGCATTTTCCCCAAACTTCAAACCTTTTTGCTAAACTAAGTTAAGTGGAAAACTTGTTACTGGAAAAGATACCTGTGTTTTCAACCTTCTCATCTAAACAAGCACGTTTCCATAAATTATAGAATATATGCTATGTGTCACATTGTTGTTAAATGTTTTATCTACATTCATACATAGATGCAGTGACTGTGGACTACCATTAGCCTTAAAGAATGAAAAGTAAATCTATTACATATGTTTTTCTTTATAATCTCAAAACCATCCCAGGCACACAATGTCTTTTTTCAGATGAATCATAACATAATCCAGCAACATTTTGATTATGTTTTACTGTGTCAGCAAAATGCACAATATTAGGGCAGTGAAACCATTGTCAAAGCAGAAAGCACACAAGTACTTACCAGTTACTTTTAAAAAATATGTTCATTCCATTCTACAGACTACTTAAAGCAAAAAGCTAAAGCGGCATTTTTAAGCTTTTAAGTGACAATTGCGTAGCTGTTTAACCAATAATCCACTTGATATGATGCTGATCTATTATTGGATTTCTACAGTCACAGCCATCAGAATAGATCACAAGAAAGCTCAAAAAGAAAAAGACTTCAATATAGAAACTTAAAGATGGAAAATACCCAGCAGGAAACTTTTAGGACATGCACATGCAGAGTGCATAAACCTTTAGCTGGAGTCAGGGAATACCTTTTTTTGTTACAGGGTAGGACAGAGGGGAACAGGTTTAGGCTAAATTGTCAAAAAAGGGAAAAGTAAAAAAGTGCATCCAAGGAGTGAACATTAGAAACATGTGAGACAGAATTTAAAAGGAGAAAAGGTGCAAAGAGGAGTAAAAACAACAATAAAACACACTCAACTGCAAGGTAAATTATTCTATAGTATTTCTTTTAAATCGGCAAAAAAGGAGACAAAGTGGCAAAGTGTTTTTAAAATGTGTACATATTCAGACAGAATGTCAAATCTGGATGGAGGTATAAAAGAAGAATGCCCAAACCGAAGCCTTTACCAGTTACTGCGTTAAGACGTGGTTATTTTATTTGAAAAGAACCAAACAAACCAAAAAAAAAAAAACATTTAACAAACTAATTTCAAATAAAGTGACGGAACGCTATGAATTCTTCCTGAGAGAACGCCATGATTCACCAACATGACATGGCATTATCTGAATGTGAATGCACTATTTTCTGTAGCTAATACTGATTAAACACACACGTGATACATTAAGCTTACCATCCAGATATGTGCGAGCAACAAACTTCAGAAGCTCATCGAGGAGGATGACAGGGAAGGAGAGCTTCAGCACCATCATCCACTGCTCCACATTCAAGTGAGTGAGCTTGAAGATCATCTGTGAAGGAGAAGAGTGCTGTGTTCAAAACTGCCACGTGAACGTTTTCGCTCACATTTGTTCAAATGTAAATGCCACAGTATGGTTGGAAACACACAGACGTGCCACTGAAAAGTGAATTCTACTGCTTAAAGAACCCAGTTGTACAGCAGTTTGACAGGATAAAGGCTTCTCGTCCCTGCCTTCCCCTGCACTGCAGCTGGTCAGACACAAGCAGTCAAGTCTGATAGTATTTCTTGACAGAACCCATATTTAGAAGAAGGATGCAGCATACAAAAAATGTTACATTGCTTCTATTCATAAAGATCAAACAGAGGCAGAAATTTATATCAAAAGCCAGCTTTATACCTTAATTCTCCCAATTTTACGGTTAATGTCTGTGTATGTGTATGACTTGATAATAACATGGAACAACAGTTAAACCACAGTGGGGAACAAGCAGATGTTTGATTGCCTACCACAGCAAACATCACCTCTGGTAGTAGTTTTGTCAACAGGGTGATGTGTCAGTGATAAGAGAGTAAGAAAAAAAACATGGGGAGGCTGTGTGTATTAGGGACGAAGAGGTGGATGTGGTGCATGAAGCCAGACTCACGGGCAGGGGGTCGATGTAGATGATCATGAAGTGAAGGGACATGGAGAGGCTCATGGCAGCCATCAGCCAGCCGTTGCTCCAGGGGGGCATGCGCACCAGGGACTGGTTCTCAGACAAGCTGGGGGGTGAGGAGGAGGAGGAGGAGGAAGGTGGGGTTGGATGGGGAGGTGGAGGGGTACGTTAATGCATGTGTGTTAAGGTAAATGCATGAAACTATATACAGTATATACATGAGGAAAAGTAATGAACTGGACATACTGTATGGCAAATGCTAAACTGGCATGTCATTGACTTGTTTCTTTTCCAGTGACCATGTTTGCTTGTAAACCAGTATCAGTGTTGAGCTTTTGTTTCTTGACAATATATCATATTCTTCAGCATTGTCATGTGTTTGTAGTTGCAATACCGCACAGATTGATGCATAAACAGTAAAAGCAACATAACATTTAAAAATACTCCATGCATGAAAAGTAATGATATACTCAAAATATCAAAAGCATCCAGACAAATGGGTTGTGTTCTACCATTATACATTATAAAGTTTTTGCTAAAGTAATACTGATTACACTACAATACAAACAGCATTAGGTGCATGCAGTAGGTATTTTTTATGTTACCAAACAATGCATTCATTTAAAAAAGTTAATAGTCCAATATGTATAAAGTAGCATTAAATACAAGCGTTAAGTACACAAGTAGAAGGACTTGGACGTACATGGCCACTTCACATCACAAGGAAGATTATCTTATTTTCTAGTAACAATGTTGAGGTAAGAGGTTGGAAAAACCACATTTGAGTGCAAAGTGTGGTCAAACCTGTTCAGAGCGTTGCACATCTCAATGGTGACCAGCACAGACAGAGCCATGGTCATTGGAGGAGCAGCCTCAAACACCTCACAGTGGATCCCATCAAAGTCCTCGTTCTCCTCGCTGCATTGCATGAAGTGTGACTGATGATAGAGAGACACAAACAAATCCTTCAGAGTCCGGCACTGCTCCACAGATACACCGTGTAATAACAGTGTTAAACACCGACCAGTTGGTGGAAAGTGACCATTGGGCCGTCTTCACAGTACAGGAACCACCAGGCAGCAGCTGCTACAGTTGCAGCACCAACATACCCTGAAAAACATTTATATATAAGAATAAAATGTTGAAATTGGTGCTCGTGTGTCATTGACACTGTTTGGATGGAAACGAAGGCAGTTGTGATGAATGATTGTGGTTTAAGTCTTATGTTACTGTGTTCTTTCAGAAGACAATTTTATCATCTACTGTATCTATAACCACATTCATAACCAGGATATGTAATCTGAAAGCATCACAACCAGTAAAATACCCATCACACAGATACACACAGACATCTGCAGATATGATGGAGTCACAGCAACATAATCCTGGAAAGTGGATTAGTAAAAAAACAAAAACTGAAAATCCACCAATCCACATTTCTGAACCTGAGCTGCATCATTGTATTGAAGAGAAAAAAAGATTACGTGTGTTTTACCTCCTATGGCCAGATATCTAAAGAAGAGCCAGCCAGATATCAGGGGCTCCTTGGGGGAGCGGGGAGCTTTGCCCATAATGTCCAGGTCAGGAGGGTTGAAGCCCAGTGCGGTGGCAGGCAGACCGTCAGTCACAAGGTTGACCCACAGCAGCTGGACAGGGATCAGAGCCTCGGGCAGACCCAGTGCAGCCGTCAGGAAGATACTGAAGTAGAAGACCAATTTGTGTTCTTAAATTTCACTCAGTTTCCTCTTTTTATCTTAACTGCAAAGACTGACACCTTTTGTAACGTTGCCCTTTAAGGTCCAGTGTGTATAATTTAGGCCAGTTTAGTGTAATTGTTTTAAAATAAAACTTCTTTGGTTGTCATCACTTTAACATTTTGGCCTTTTATATAACGTTCTCTGGGCATATTTTGGGTGTTACTTTACAGAGAACACCATTTCATATTTTATTTTCAAGTGGAAGCTTATGATGGAATCACAGTAAAACAGCTCCACCAACATAACTTAACGTAACAACAGGGCATAAACCAATGAAATAGAAGGAGGAAAGGTAGAGTGCAAGAATGGAAAGAGTTATGAAAGAGAGCGTACATGTTTTCTTTCATGCAAAAGACACTGTAGTTCTCTGACATGCAAAGGAAAAAGAAGAATGAGCAGGGGTTTCCTCTAATTGTTGCACTCTGCACTCTCACAATTAGATAGCTGTAATAATCAGTTCCCACTGGCCAAAAGACTCATTTAATCTCAAGTTTAGACAAGTTTTCTTCAGTGGAAATATTTATTTTATAAGCATTCACTCCCGCTCAAATGACTCCAGAATGCAGGGGTGTGTGTTTTATTTTATTTTTTTTTAGATGCACTTGGGTTTAAAAATACAAGCTAATTTCAGTATGAGAGAAACTTAACTCTTAAACACTGGACCTTTAAAATGTCACATTTCAGAGCGGGCTCCCAAACTCACCAGACGACCTCGCCGACATTGGAGGAGATGAGGTAGCGGATGAACTGTTTCATGTTGTTGTAGATGGCTCTGCCCTCCTCAACAGCAGACACAATGGAAGAGAAGTTGTCGTCAGCCAGGACCATCTCAGAGGCAGACTTGGCAACGGCAGTGCCAGAGCCCATGGCGATGCCAATCTCCGCCTTCTTCAAGGCAGGGGCATCATTCACTCCATCACCAGTCTTATTGATGGGCAGAGAGGACACATAGATCAGAAGAGATGGCTCAAATTAAATCACAGTGTTTGCCTTTAGCACAAAGACAGCTCTGTTTTCTCACCATGGCTGTAATCTCATCAAAGCCTTGCAGGAACTCGACGATCTTAGACTTGTGGGAGGGTTCTACTCTCGCGAAGCAGCAAGCCTTTCGGACGGCATTCTTCTGATCATACGGAGCAAGGTCATCAAACTCACGGCCAGTAAAGGCCTTGCCAGTGACGTCCTCATCCTCTGTGAAGATGCCAATACGGCGACAGATGGCTACAGCGGTGCCCTTGTTATCACCTATCGGTAAGAAAAGAAATTCACATTTAGCTTTTTCTTCAGGCTTGTTCATTTCTGAGATTTAAATCCATGAACTGACCTGTAATCATGATGACACGAATGCCAGCAGCCCTGCACAGCTCGATGGAGCTCATAACTTCCTTACGAGGAGGGTCAAGCATGCCAACACAGCCCACAAAGGTCAAATCAGTCTGGATGTAATAAGGAAAAAAAAAAGGTTTACTGTTCCCTGAGCCACTCACAATTGAGAAAATGAACTTCAACATTTCTTTTCCTTAAGATTTCTTTCTTTCTTCCCTCCATCACTCGCCTCATAGTCTACAAACTTGGTCGAGTCTTCCAGGTTCATCTCCTCCTTCCTCAAAGGAGTGTCGCGGGTTGCCAGTGCCAAACAGCGGAGAGTGTCGCGACCTGTGCCCCACTCTTTGATGACTGACATGATGTGGTCTTTAACGGGCCCAGTCAGAGGTACACGGGTGGTGCCCACTCGGACGTAGGCACAGCGGTCAATGACACCCTCCGGAGCACCCTGACATCACAGAAATGAAAAAGACATTTGGCTCATGTGTATTGTTGTGACTTTTTTTTTAAATCATAATGTCATAATAGCTCTTATGGAGCTCCAGTTTTTGGTTATGTCCACACTCACTTTAACAAACATCTTGTTTCCCACAGGGGCTTTGGCAGATTTAGCAGGAGAGCAGTAGACTGACATGGACTTCCTGTCTCTGGAGAACTCCAGGGTGAACTCCTTCCTCATCAGCTGCTTAATCACCTGTCAAAGCAAGTTAAAGCAAGTGAAATATAGTATATATGAATCAAAATCATAGTGTCTATGTCCATCAAGCCATTTATTTTATTGTTTGTCAGCTGAGTGTCAAATTAGTTCACACAGTGAGATCGAGCCTATCAGCTCTGCCATCTTTCTCTGTATTTCTCAGCATAGCAATGTTTAGATCTCGTGTTGCCCGGCAACATTCTCATGCAGCACACAGGAAGTGATTTGTTTAATGTCAAGACTGACAGAGGCAAATGTAACAATAAAGCAAGATGGCTGAAATCGCCCACAAAAACAATGAATTCTGTTGCTCAAAAAACCTGGTCATTTAGCAGTTTGACAGTCCTTGCCCCTGTCCACCCCTGCACTGCCACGGGTGTATACACACAAACACTCCCTCTGTCAGGTCTGATAGTATTGCTTGACAAAACCAATTGCTTGACAAAAAAATTTCAGATGAATGCCAAGAATAAACATAATGTTAAATGATATGTTCATGAAGACCAAACAGAGGCAGAATAATAACATCAACAACAACAAAAGCAGCTTTAAGTTCCAAGTTGTTTGATGGCTCTCTGAGCATGTGTAACTGCAAGTGCAATCTTTTACATGCAACCAGCAATTTGACCAATCATTCATGTAAAATAATTGATGTAGTAATTCATTCATTGTCTATCACTTTATCCTCCACATGAAGGTCATGTGAGCTACAGGTAGTCCCACATAACATACAGTGAAAGGCAGGGTACACCCTGGACAGGTCGCCGGTCCATCACACCCAGAGAAAACCCACGGTAGAACATGGAACCCTAGGATTCAAATCAGCAACCTTCTTGCTGTGAGGCCACAGTGCCAGCCACTACACCACCATGTGACCCCGATCATAGTCATTTCAATAGATTCAGTTACTTTATTTAACATACAGTGTGAAGACTTACAGTGCAGCACGCATTTGCCCTCTCCACCTTGGACAGGCCACGAACTTCAGTGTTGAACACGTTCATCTTCTCAACCAAACAGCACAACGCAGTTTCAGTGGCTTCACCGACTTTCTCATAAATACCCTTGGACTGTATCATGGACCGAGAGAAAGGAGGAAAGTGAGGATGCATTCAGCTTGATTTTACCAGTTTGTTACATGCAGGGATGAAAGTCATGAGCACAAACTATGCGTCCGTGCAGACCTCATTGTAGTCCAGAGAAGAGTCGTTGCAAAGAGCACAGATGGTAGCCAGCTCAACCAGTCCGTCATACTGTCCACACTTCACAGGGGCACCATTCTTTGTTCTAAAATGCAAGACAAAAACGTGTTGCCCACATAATGTTCCTTAATATTGGGTTTTTGTTCCATTTGTGTTCTTGGCCATTTTTAACATTAAGTCTGTTGACACTTACACTTCTCCCTCAGGAGTGTACTTTGAGCCTGAGATGTCAAACCGACTGAGGGAAACAATGTCACCATCCACTTTATCAACGATGAACATCTGTATGGAAATATGACATAAAAACACACATCTGTGTTGGTCTGGTTCTGGGTTTTAGTCGGTGAATATGTGACTGTGACACAAATGCGTATGAACTTACTTTAGTTACGCACATCTGGTTGGTGGTGAGTGTACCAGTCTTGTCGGAGCAGATGACTGAGGTGCAGCCCAGGGTCTCCACAGAGGGCAGGCTTCTGACAATAGCATTCTTCTTTGCCATACGGCGTGTTCCCAGAGCCAGGCAGGTGGTGATGACAGCAGGGAGGCCTGATGAACACAGGGTAAAAGAGAAAAACATGGTGAAGTCATTTTGAGGTGAAAAACATTAAGAAACTATTAGAAAGCTAAGAAAGGTTAAAGGATGAGGAAATATTAAGTCTGTGGTCTTGTCTGAAGTCTTAAATTACAAATTATCTGACCTGTCTGTTCAAAAGCACCTGGACATTAGAGACTGTGCCATTTGGCTGGCTGACAGTAGTGGTAGTCCCAGTGCAGTTCTTAACACGTCAGTTGGAGCACAACCAAAATACTTTGTTCTCCAGAGGATTTGTGTGTGGGGGGATCCTGCGAGCCAGTCACTCCATTTGCACCCAGTTCAGATTCTTGGCAAAAGTTAACCTGACTGCGGTGTGGAGAAGGTCTGGAGAGCATCCAGCTCAGTGACATTATGGCGGCATCATTGTTTGCAGATGACGTTTTTCTTCAGGCATTAGGCACTGTCGGCACATTTCACAGCTGACTGTAGTGCGTCTTTGTCGTCTGACTGTCTCTCTTTCTTTCTTTCAGCTGTTTTTAGTCTTATGATTTAATTGATGTTTTTTGCCACTGAATTTATCTCCTGTTTCTTTACTCAACTTTTACTTAGTTTTGGGCATCAAAACACAACACAGCCAATTAATGACCAAGAACCCCTTTGGAAAGGCAAAATACCGCCTCTCTGTAAAGAACAACTGCAGAGATCAAAGGAGGATGGTGGAGTAGCTCTTCCCAATTTTCGATATTATTACTGGGCTGCTAATCTTTGCTGCTTGTCTTTTTGGGTACATAGTTATTCTGGTACTGGTGGACCAGCGTGGGTGGAGATGGAGAAACGTTCTTGTGGCTCTTTGTCTCTACCAGCTATAATTGGTGCATCAGTTCCATTTCCTCCAAACTTGGCAATTAATAATCCTATTGTTCACAGTTCTGTTAAAATCTACTCACAATTTAGAAAACATTCTGGTCTCCAAAATACGAGCCCGTCCAGCTCAATAGCATCAAAAACTTTTTTCTCTCCTTCAAAGCAGCATACAACATTTCATATGTGGCAAATACAGGGGCTGAACTGACTGACTTTTATATTGAAAATACATTTGCTTCTTTTGAACAGCTTTCTGTTAAGTATAAATAAATTGTTTTTTATTTTATTACAAGTATCTAATGTTTTTAGATACTTGCAAGTAAGGCACTTTATTTCGGGCTCCGTCCCAGGGTTCCCAGACAAACCTCCTCATAACGTAA
Organism: Brachirus orientalis; assembly: GCA_016785285.1. Taxonomy (NCBI): domain Eukaryota; kingdom Metazoa; phylum Chordata; class Actinopteri; order Pleuronectiformes; family Soleidae; genus Brachirus; species Brachirus orientalis. Next base: position 4,798,165 of record JAFBJR010000367.1, on the reverse strand, counting down.
TTGATGATGTAATATCTTTTAACCTAAGCTTAGAAGAAAGCTATTTCTACAATGTTACGTTTGATTTTCCCCCTCCATGTTTGCTATCAAAAAGGTTTGGAGGCAGGAACTTCAAATTAATATCAGTGAAGCAGACTGGGCTGAAGTTTTGAGGAAAATTCATTCATATTCAATGTATGTGAGACATTTTCTTATACGGTTTTAAGTGGTACACCGAGCCCATCTATATAATTTCAAACAAGGAAAGGAATTATTTTCACATTGATCCAAAGTTTGATAGATGTTAATTGGCAGAGGCCACTTTAATACACATGTTTTGGCTCTGTACCAAAATACAGCAATATTGGGAAGGTATCTGTGAAGCACTTTCTAGTGTACTTGGTGTCAACCAATAACTTTAAATCTGCTTTTGCTTCTTTTCGGGGTCACTGCTGAGGGGCTAGGGTCACCTGCCGGGGGTCAAAAAGTCATTGCTTTCTTGACTTTGCTAGCACACAACTTAATCCTTCTGAAATGGAAGAATGGTGCCTCACCCAGAGTATCACACTGGATTAAAGATGTACTCTTTCATCTTAAACTGGTGAAAATTAGATATGTGATGAAAAGAAGTTCCATCAGGTGTGGGGGCCTTTTTTGACTTATAACCAACCATCGACAAAGGTATAAGAATGAACATTGACACGGGATCCTGGCTGATTTGCTTACTGATGGTCTATTTATTTGTGTTTTACAGATTGTTTTTCTTTTAGGTGACAGTGGGGATGGAGAGTTCATATTTGTGTGGGGTCAGATTTTGATGTTTTTTTTTTTCTTTCAATGTTTTTTTGTCATTGTATATTCTTTGTATTTTATTGTTTAAACTTTAATAAATATATTAAACACCAGTGACCAAGAACAACAAAGTGGAAACCACCATGTCAAAGTGTAATATATCCAAAATGTTATTTAACGGTCTAACATTAAGATCTCTCTTAAGCCTGAGATTCCATTTAATTTTCAAAGGAATGGGAGCTGCAGCATCAGTTAGACCAGCTACACAGCATGAATCTTAGATATGATAAACTTCTTGGGCAACCCAAGGGAAGTTACTCCCAACGGTTTACCTTCAGGAATGGCAGCCACAGCCAGAGCCACAGCAATCTTGAAATAATAGATAGCACCACGGAACCAGGAACCCCCATGGACAGGGTCATTGAAATGGCCGATGTTGATAATCCAGACTGCCACACAAATGAGGGAGATGACCTGGAGGACAGGAAGTCAGAATTTTACAATTTTTTTATGTACTAGTTTATTTCCATCCACAATTCCAGTGTTCATCTAACTCACCTTAGAGAGCTGCTCTCCAAACTCGTCCAGTTTCTGCTGCAGTGGAGTCTTCTCCTGCTCAGTGGCAGCCATCTGGTCACGGATCTTACCAATCTCAGTGGAGACACCAGTCGCCACCGCGATACCAATGGCTTTTCCAGCAGCAATGTTGGTGCCCTGAATGCAGATTTGAGAGATGAAGAATCTCATAAGACACCATTTCCATTCCTGCCACATAAGTAAAATTGTGCGTCTGTTGCTTATACTTGTTTATTTTCTTTTTGTACAAATTGAAATTGTAATTAAAAAAATATGCACCTTTAATATCACATCTGTGCTTTTCCAAGCAAGTGCAAATGTCTGCTTTCAAAAAGGTTCATTTTCTTCACTTATGTAAAAAAGGGCAGTTGTGGGACTGGGAAGAAAACAAGCTCCAGAGAATGGAGTTCATCAGGTCTGACAATACAGGTGAAAATGAAGTTTGAAGACATGGAACAAAAGAGCAGGATGCAGTAAAACTCACTCACAGAGAACAGCATGTTCTTCTTGTCCTGGTTGACAGCTCGAGGGTCTGGCACAGAATCAGTGTGCTTGATCACACTGACAGATTCACCTACAGGAACCACAGAAAAGTGTTGGATGATCAAAACAGAATGCAGATATCAAATGTAACATCTTTTTTGGGCCGTGTGACTGCCATGTAACACCTACCAGTGAGAATGGACTGGTCTACACGCAGGGTTGTAGATTTGATGGAGATGATCCTGATGTCAGCTGGCACTTTGTCACCAACTATACACACAAGTGCACACAAATACACAAGAATGTTACTTCATCCAAATCCAGATTGGATTTGGTCTCTGTGTATGTGGCTGATTTAATTTAGAAGAGACGTTGGCTTTTGAGCAGGGTTATAGTACAAAATCATATATAGGAATCTGACTGCAGCATTACAGAGGGATGGAGTTATTGAGGGAGGTGGGGGTGAGGGGCAGGGTTGATTGACTGGTTTTAGCACTCTGGATGGATAGTGATGTTGTTGAAAACTGATACCACAGTCAGTCAGAGGGAGACCTTGGGGAGATCATGAAATGAAAAGAACAGGTGTACAACAAACAGAGGGAGAGGGTGAGACAGAACAGTGACTCAATATTAAATATATTTATACTCAAGCTTCTTTTTTTTCTCACACAGGTTTCTTCAGTTCCTCTCCACCTCTTTTTGTCTGTGACTGCCTTAAAAGGGTCCACGTTCAGTGCCAAAGACATTAGTACCCATTCATCCCTACATGAATAAATGTGACTTGAGCAGACGTGAGCTGAGCAGCTCCATATCTTCATCATTTCAAATCAGGGGTTGAAAAAAGAATATGGGGTAAAGCTCTTAAGTGAGCGGTTTTCCATTTCACATTAGTAGTCCGACATTATAATTGTAAAATACGTGTCGTCTACAGCCATATAATTTTTCACTTCATTAAAATTTCATTCTAAAACATAACATTTGTTCTGTTTCAATGTAGCTTTCCTGTGCTAAAGACCTTTTTACTGATTTATTGTTATTTATTTCAGAAAATAACACAGAAATAATAACAGAAAATCATCTGTTGCTTACAGTATTGTTTGATAGGTTTACAGGTTCAGTGACTTGAATAGATAAATGCAATAAATTCAGCAGATACAGCAGTGAAGACACAATAGGTCTACCATGGCTGTGAATCTTACCAGAAACCTCCACCACATCACCGGGTACAATCTCCCTGGCCTTGATTCTCTGCACGCTCTTCCTGTCCGCCCGGTAAACTTTCCCCATCTCGGGCTCGTACTCCTTCAGAGCCTCAATGGCACTTTCTGCATTACGTTCCTGTGGTGAAACACACACAAAATAAATATGTTTTGAGAAACATGTCAATATTTACAACGTAAAATACACCCCAAAAAAGAATTAGTCTAAACCCAGGTTTATATGGGGACTTTTTAAAAATGACCAACCATTTTTTAACCAATTTGTAACATTTCTTACAATTTTTTTTTTTTTTTAAATTTAATTTCTGTAACCCCAATATCATTTGAATGGGGAAATCAGCCCCATGGTAAGTGGTATTCACCATTTGAAAACAAAATGTGTGTGTACACTGTCTTTAGTGAACACCAGGTGTGTATGCTGAAATGTCCATCTGTCTGGCCAGTGTCATGCTGAACAGCAGGTTGATCACAGAGTATTGTTCAGATCCGTCTGTGATTTCTTCTCAGACTACCCTCCAATGCCTCAAAGTGTAAAGCCCAATTTATGCCGGCAGCTCTCCCTATCTCTGTTCTCCCCATATGCCCCATGTGTGAATCCTTGTGCATAGTTTCCAAATGACTACTGCAGTGTTAATATGAACCCCTTAATACACACACACAGCTTGTGCAGCTATTCTTCTTAAGACACTGAATTGGCTTCCATTCATTTGGATCAGCCTAAATATCCAGTTAATCCATAACCAGTTAATGTCTAACACTAACCTTAATCTAAATCCAATTCTAATCTTAACCCTAAACTTAACCAGTTTATAAGAAATGAGGTTCTGCCTCATTAGGACCAGGTTTTGGTCTCCATGAAGACTACTGGTCCTGCCCAGGGTGGTGTTTATGCCAAAAGAGGTTCTAAAGATGTCACATATACAAGTGTGCGCACACGAGGCCTGGTGTAATCATCACCCTGTATTTTTACTGTGGATTGCACGGTGTGGACTGTATCGAAGCAGACCACATTGTGAGCCAAGCTGGGTCCCAGTCCTCCTGCACACGTCACCCCCCCCCCACCACCTCTCGTCCCTTCACTTGCCCTGTTGGCTTAACCTTTTCACCTTCTGCTGATGTCGTGCCTCTCATTCTAGCTCTCTTTTATACTTCTCTGGAAGGAGCGTGTGTGCTCAAAGTAAAGGACACACGCACACACACACACACACCGCAACCAGAACAGACTGCACACACACACCATGTGTGATTTACTGTGTGTGACTGTTGCTAAGTTAAGAGTCTATTTAGGCGTGTGTAGAAGACAGTATTCAGGGACAGGTATGTGTCCTTGTGATGCTGCTCTACTTGCGTATATGTGTGTGCGTGTGTGTCTTTGTTTTCAAAAGTGAAAGTTATAGCCATCCATTGTCTCGACTAATTTTTGTCCAAGTGCTCAACATTCATTTCACTTATGTCTGTAAGCATTATTACTGCAGAACTGTAACGATAGCAACGACATTTTGACCACAGAGGACTGAGAAACATTGTGATCAAATGGCTTGGACGTTGATTTAGTTTGACGTTAAACCAACTGGTAAACTTGTAATAAAGAGTGCGGATAAGTTAAAAAAAAATAGAAATAGAGATGTATTTACAAAACAATAGTCAGCTTACCTTAAAATCACTTATCTTGCTAGTTAAAATAATCTGAGAGTGTACAGCACGTTTACACAGCAAATAATAAGCTGAACAACTTAAACCATCTGTGTGGAAACAATATGAACCATCAGGTAGATATTACTCTCATTTTTCAGGCAGCGGGTGAACCTCTCTTTCTTGGTGTGAAAGCATTTACAGTATACCAACCTGCCACACTCCAACAACAGCATTTGCAATGAGGATGAGGAGGATGACGAAGGGCTCAACAAAGGCAGTGACACTTTCCTCTCCTTCCTCAAACCAAGCAAGCACCTAAAACAGACAGACGGACAGACATTAGAAGGCAATTTTGGCACAAAAAGCGATATTTTTTTTCACTATGTAAATGAAACAATTAGAAAAATGTTGGTGGTTAAATATTTGTAGATCCACTAATTAAGTTTCATTAATGAATCCATTAATATCCATTATTTTACATTTAGTGAGAACCCAGAGAGCCATTGTGAACTCAGATTTGTTTTTTTTTCCACACTTTTTTCACCCTGCACTTTTGAACTGATTAACATTAAGAGAAACGCATGAATCATTTAAACTATTTATCATTCAAAAACGATGTCAATTTAATTTTGGCTTCACAGTTGTGAAGGACTTGTAGTCAGTTTGTTTTATATCAGTGTTGACATTAAACAGCATTTTGGAACGTAGAACATTTGTTTTCTATGATTCATTTGATTTATTCAGTGTTTCAACATGATATTTACCACGTTATATAAAAGAGTTACGCTGTAGCTGTATGTTTACACTGAGTATCATATTTTATATGATAACAGCAATAGGTTTTATCCAACTAAAACAGATACCTAATGTGTCTTTTAATATTTCACTCTTATGCATGTATTACTGTTCACATTCTAGTGTTTTAACAAGTAATTCAGTTCAGTTATTTAGTCTTAATGATACTGAATCTTTCCGTTTTAGTGGAGATATTTAATATCTGATGTCAGTAAGCCTAAAAGATTCCCCTCTTATTGTCAAGTCTGTTGTGCACTTGTTGCCAAGGGTTACAGGGTTATCGTTTACTGCCACTAGCTACATCCCGGAGCTATTTCTGTGTTATGAACCATTACTGGATCAAATTACATTGTACTGTCACCACTGTATCTTACATGTGACTCTTCTCTAAACCTATAGTCTAACACCTGTGTGAGCAGGAGTTCCGTGTTTCCATCACAGATGTGATGTGAGCCTTCGTGTTGACACTGGCACAGATTAGTTGCAGGCCAATGGAGCACAAAGCAAACCAGAGCAGGGGAGAAGAGTGCTCACATCCTCCACCAGTGGCATTTTGCTTTGCACTCAGCATCACAGTCTTCTGTGTTTTTCACTCGTCCGCTTTTCAATCTCACATCTTTTCTCACCCTTTTCTCAAAATAGGCTCTATTACTCAGTCTCTTCAGCCTGTCTTCACCCTGCTTCTCTTCAAAGACATAATCGATCTCCAGAATGAGTGTCAGGGCCTGTCAGCATGTTGCAGTGTTAGGACATTCCTGTGTTTATGAATAGGATGGCCATGCATTTGCAGTATTTAGTGTTCTCCTTTTTAGAAACCATATACGACTCTGAATCTATCGCTCCCGTTTGTCATTGTAGCAAACAATGCCATTGTGCAACCCAATCCCTGACTCTCCCCCCACTCTCTGTCTCTCACTCTCTCCTACTGCTGCAAGCCATCCCTCGTTCCGTCCATCCCTGACCTTTGTCCAAGGATACAGTTTCTCGTCCTGGCTTGAGACTTTCTTAAAATAAAGCTCTTACACACATACACACACATACACACAGAAGCCGGGCCTTCTAAGGCCATTGTGACAGCTGTACAGGGAGGCCAGAGGGCAGAGAATGAGGATGAAGACAATGTGTCCAGTGCTCTCTTCCCCACAAAACAGTTTGGGAGGGGGCACAGGACACAGAGAGATTCCTTGTGTAAGTGAGGACACAAGTCCAAGTGTTATTTAACAGCTCAGTGATGTACACGCTGTGTTTGTCAGCCCAAGTGCAACCAAAAAAAAACCATGTGAGGGGTTAAAGTGGAAACGACTCAGCACTGGGGACTTAAGCAAAGTCACCATTAGTTTATTATTGAGTCCAAACATCTTATTATAGATGTTTGGACTCAATGGCGTAAAAATCAATTTAACACTTGATTTAACTTTCACAGTGGTGAGCTTCAACATTCTCGATTTAGTCAAAATGGAACAACTTATTTATCCTCATTTATCCTCAAGCTTCTCAAGTATCTGGTGATCAAATCAATTTCTAAAATATCTGCTAAGACAATACTCAAAGAGAAGAAAACAAAATTTTAAGTGAAAAGCAAACAGACTCACAAAAGAGATACAGGCGGCCAGCAATAAGATTCTGACCAACAGGTCCTCAAACTGTTCCACCACCAACTCCCAAATACTCTTTCCTGATAAAAAGCAAATGACACAGAATCACACACATGATCACACAGAACTGTGTAAATGTACTGTATTTAATGTACTGCAAAAAAAATTTATATTTTGTGGAATTTGCTTTTAAATTATATTAATTAATCAATTTTATTTTGTGGACATCCACCTCTTGAATTATCTACATGGTATAAAATCTCATGCCACACATTTGTAATCTGTTAGTTTACTGATATCCTAAGCTATGTGTAGTGTAAACACATTATTTGGGTTACTATGATCATCTCCAGGCCAACGACAGGTGGGTACATGGTGCAAAGTAAAAAGACTCACTCTGATTAGCAGAACAGGCGATTTATACATACAATAACTTGAGAGCAGGTGTTTAAAGTGGACTCACCTTCCTCTGCTGGAAGCTCTGTGGGTGAAGAGAGACAAGGAATATTAATAAAGCATAACAGCATGCTACATGTACCGCTGTGTTAAAAACACACAAAAAAACGAAACACAGTATGAACAAACTACACAAGCTCTCTGACTGTCTGTCTGCCTGTCTGTCTGTCTGTCTGTATACCTGTCTATAATTACACTGCACATATTCCCAGGCCTGTTCAGGCCTTCGTGTCCTGCTGTGACACAAATATAGTGATGTCAGAAACTGACCTTTGCTGTGACTCTATCTCTTACTATGATGTGCTGTTACTGCATCAACATCCGTTTGTTTGTGAGCTGAGATTCTCCAAAACCTAATACACTATAAGCAGCATCAAGACAGTAAAAAGTTCACAAAAACATTTTTTTTTCATTGTTACACATATGTAATGTGTTTATAGGAGGCTTTTTTGGGGTTGCTTTCACTACCTTTATTTTGCTTCTCACTGCAGGTTGAGTTTGGAAAATGCAAGTAATTCCACCACATATGGATTATATTTAATCTAAAGTAAAAGCAGTTAGTGGTGATTGTCCGAAACCTGAAACCCTGATGCACCTGCTCCACCCTCCTGTTTTATCATTGAGATACTTTCCTTTAATTAGACTATCATCACATCATCTGTGCCGGTTCATCTATCAGTCCTCAGCAGTCTTCCCACTTCTCTTCCTCCTCCGTTCCCCTGAGCCTGTCTCTACCAGTTTGCCTTGCTAGAAACCTCTCACATGTTTCTGTCTCAGTGTCTTCCTCCTCCAAGCTACATCCAGTGACCCCCTTCATCCTGCAGCTCCTCAATCACTATCTACTCTTTTGCTCCACTCCCCCAGTGCTCCATCCAACTGTTCCCTCTAGTCATCCATCCTCCTGTTTCGCTCCACCCTCACCGTTGAAGCCATATCTTTCCAGGTTCTTCTTAACCTGCTCAGGAGACAGGCCTGTGTCCTCAAAGACGCCAAAGTGGGACAGAACGTCCGCTGACTCTTTGGTGTGTGCGTTCTCCATCCTCGCTGAACTGGAGAGGCTTCAGGACAAAGGGATTAAGGAAAAAAAAAAAAAAAAACACACAGAAACACCTCAGTCTGAGTGCCTACGTTGGCCTGAAACTGAAACGTAAAACAACTATCGAAATGTTCACCCACCACTTTCTTAAAGTGGGGGATAAGGATTACAGACTGGCAACCCCCCTTTGTTTACACGCTCTCTTGCCCCCTCTCTCTCACTCTCTCTCTCTTGGCTGTTGCTCACCTCTTGGAGCCCTGGACTGACAGAAAGTGCAACCCGGCAAACTGTCCTGAAAAGTTTTATACAGATGGAAAAGTGGCCTCATTGGTGCTTGCTTACCATGAACTCAGTCCTCATTGGCTGAAAACATCACATATAAGTGGGCCGGCCAGTGATGGCCCTGGCCTGTGGTAAAGAATAGGCAGGAGGGTGGGAGAGGGGCAACAACTGCAGAGAGGTCTACTGACCGTCAAACTGGAAATAAGATGTGTATATGAGAACATGCATGGTCACAACAAGGAGGGGCAACGTAATGGCTTGCTGAATGAGAGGTAGGGGACACTGATGGACACACGACAGACCACCTCTGTGTGTGTGCCTGGTATTCCTTATGTTGTGGGGACCTAAATCTGTTCACACAGTCACAATATAGGAACTTGTCTTCCTTATGGGGACAAAAATCAAGTCTCCATAAGGTAAATCACTACATTTTAAGGTGAAGACGTGTTTTAAAGTTAGGCTGAGGTTAGGGTCAGTGTAAGGTTAAGGCACTAGTATGGTTAAGATTAGAGTAAGTCTCCAGGAAATGAATGTAAGTCAATGGAATGTCCTCTGAAGTCATGGAAACCAGTGTGTGTGTGTGTGTGTGCATATTTGTAAATGTATTTAACTACCTTAGCTCTCTGTAAACTACCATCAAACCAGTGACTCTAACACCTCTTAAGTGGGTGGTTGTGGTAGGATCAGTGGTAGACTGGTCGGGGGTTCAATCCCTGGCTCCGCACCCTGGGGAATGTGCTTAACACCAAGTTGCTCTTGATGGCTACCTTGTCATCTTAAGAATTGATGAGACAGAAAATAAGCTTTGCATATAAAACACACAATAGGAATGGACGTGAGTAGTTTTAAAAAGTGCCGTATAAATATTAACAATTTACACTGTGAGCCATCAAGCACATACAGAGAAAGAAGAATTTGCCTCTGAAGCACAATAACAATTTCATTGAAAGTTCACTGTGAAACATTTAGCAGGGCTTTAGCTGAAATGAATACTATCCATAAGTATGTTTGTAAAAGTGTATAATCGCTTTAAAATAAAAACTGCTTGGTTTTTATGGCCTTAGGATGAGGTCTTTGCCTCAGGGAGGCTGCCATCTTACGCTGTCGTGTTTCTACAGCAGCCCAGGTTTTCTTGTTTTTGTGACAGGTGCCTAATAAATTGGTTAAGCACTGTATGTAGTATATGGAATATGAACAAAATCTGTGACGAAGTTAAACGAAAATCAAGACTGTGAGTTTCCTGGGCAGTTTGCTTACAAGCCATTGCTACGACCCTCGTACAATCACGCAGTGTGTTTTGGCCTCCGGTACACATGGATGGATGGGATGGAGATTTGAGACAAGGAATGAGGAGATAACAATCAGAGACGTTGAATTACTTGAGGTATTTTCTTTGGTAATTTGCACCTGTTCTGTTATTACAGACCACAATTCGATCGTCACTTCTCAACATCAGAGCATCACCTGACTTTTTTCTATTATCTCTCTGTCTCCCTATTTTTAAATCTCTCTCTCTCTCTCTCTCTCTCTCTCTCTCTCTCTCTCTCTCTCTCTCTCTCTCTCTCTCTCTCTCTCTTCTTCTCAAACATTATTGCTTTGCTTGGGTCTTGTGTTTCCCTGCAGGCGGAATGTTTGTTTTGAAGCTGCTCCGCTGTGTGTTTCCCCTTTGACCCGTGCTGCTGTTGTGAGCCTTCTGCAGCAGTGCAAGGCTCAAGGTGCTTCTCTGACATTTAGCTCAATCTGCCTTTGGGATCAGGTTACTGGGTCTCATTCGAAGCACTGGGCTCTGATAAAAGACAGTGGTGATAATGCTGCACCACCTGTGCGCACACACACGCGCCTCAGAGTGCTCTCACACACTTCTTGAAACACTAGTTCGGGATCATTACTTGGAAAGAAGAATTAGGAGTGTGTGCATGCAGGTCATTTGAGCTGTTTGTCATAAGACTCTCAGTCAAAGTGGTGACAGTGACCGATAGCCATTTTGGTGAATTTAAAATACATGTCGTTTAACAAACCTCATGCAGGGGAGATTTCAGCCTTCAGACTAAACGGCATAGTTCCTCTTTCTTTTCACTTATGCTCACTGACACATGTCATATTTCACAACTGTGAACGTAAGGGCCTTCAAGTCCTGCGATGACATGGACAAGTCGAAGGACACAGTGCTTCTTAGCAGGATGTCCTCTGCCGTCCTCTATTTTGGAATGTCTCCCACTGAGACCTAAGATCTGTTATCACTGTGGAATTTCTTGAGCAACGTGCCTTTGTGTGATTATTTTATGTTCTCTTTTGTTGCCTTGGTGTTTGACTATATATTATTCAGTGTATATTTTACATTCAATGGAACAGCCTCCCTCTCAGTGTGAGATCAGCTGACTCCACTGCAGCTTTTATAAGGTGGCTTTTCCTACACTTATATCATAATTTGATGGTTATTTCATTTATTTTAGTATCTACTTTACGTGGGTTTATACAAACGTAAATATTTATTTATAACTAACCCTAACCCCTAACCTGAAGGAAAACAGTTCACAAAGAATACAAACCTAAAATTTAAATCTAAAATTAAATGAAGTATTTAGTAAATGTATCTCATTTGGGAAGCAGGATCTCCTCTTACAAATGAGCAAATACTCAAAACTCCAACATTTAAATATTTTTAACTTTCTTTGGATAGCCTACAGTTATGTTTCACATTCTCCTTCCCCCCTTAAATGATTATGTGCATAACGATTTGGAGCTGGGACGGGGACAGACTCAGTTGTGATGTAACAAGCATGTGTGAGAGTTGGTTGGCAGCAGCTCAGCGTGGGAGGTGGGAACATCAGGACTGGCTGCCTGTCTGTGGCTGTTCATCAGTGAAAGATGTGATAGATACAGGAAGCACTTCGAGGGAGGAGGACGAGGGCCAGAAGTAGCAGCAGAGCAGGCAGCAGTGTGTGTGTGTGTGTGTGTGTGTGTGTGTGTGTGTGTGTGTGTGTGTGCGTGCGTGTGTGTGTAGGTGGGGTGTATACTGCACTGTATTCTTAGCTGGAGCAGGGCAGCTGGGGTTTGAAGTGCCTCACTGTAACTGTACCTATAGCAGCAGTTGTGCTCCTCTGGTATAAATAGTGCAGTGGGCATGTGTGTGGGCAGCCATGACACAATGGCAGAACAGTGATGTTCTTTCAGGGAGGTTTAAGAATGTGACACCCTGCAGAGCGGGACCCCCGTAGATGTTGCACTGAGGCTTAAAGGTTACATCAAGGTGAAGTTGATTGTGCAGCGCAATCATCGCTGTTGCAACCGCATTGTTCCCCATGTTTCTGCCATGTGCAGAGTCACCTTTGTGACCATAAACACATAGATATGATACGTGCACATTGCATGGACTACTGGAGAATGTGGAATTGAGAACGATACCAACACTCCCCCCCCCCCCCCCCCCCGAAATGTACTTGTTACTCTATTCAAGACCGCTGTAGCCGTGTGTTAATATTTTGGTTTGCAGATTTTGTTTGTTTTTGTCTACTAGGTTACTAAGTTCCTTAACTGATTAAATCTCAATGTTAGATGTTAGTGCAGTCTATTTAAAAAAACAAACAAACAAACAAACAAACAAAAAAAAAACAAAACACTGTTTCCATGTCTACCTGTTTTGGTTTACAAGGAAAACTTGTGTTTACTTTGATGGCAGATGTTCAGCTTCAGCAGGAAATCACAGTCAATGGGATATCTATATGTGTTTATGTATGTCTATATTTGTGACCACCCAATCAACCTTGAGCGTCGTCTCCCTCTGTTTTTGGTCTCCGCCATCTTCTGTGAAAAATATTTGGCTGTTTAGCAGCTGTATTCTCCACTTTGTTCAGCAGCCAGTTTGTTTTTTACTGTACAGCAGTCGACCAGAGATTTCTAAGGTCTCTATAGTGCCTTAAGTAATATGTTGAGCAATTACTATGTTTCTTTTTCCCTTTTCTCTGTTTCAGCAGCACATCATTTCTGTCCTCTCCTCCACGTGCCCTGAAAAAACTGTCCCTGAGAGTTAATCAAGATCAGGTGCTGTCTTAAGTACATGTGTCCCTGACAACATGAAGTGAAGACAAACTCTTGGCTCCCAAGTTGCTCTGTTATGTTACTGAATCCCAGTCTGAGTAACCCCCAACCCCCTCCTTGTCTGGGCCAAGGAAAGGGGGGACACTGGTAAGAAACACTTCCTCCTCAGAAGATCTGCTTGGATTCTGCAGTGAGGAACGGCCAACGCACAATTGTCTGGACTGTGAGAGCAACATCTTCTGTATACATCCATATTCAGTCTTTCATAAAACGCATCACATCAAATAATTGTTTGATATTAACTACTACACTGCTCTGTGTTACACACTGGGTATGGGAGAAACTAACAAAACCACGTCTTTTAAGTGTTTCATTTTTCTGTTTCGCTTTAATGTGATAGTTCCTTCTTTCAGGTGATAGTGGTGATAGTACTACACTTAGTAGGTTTTCCAGGTTTGGGTCAAGCAGCCTTTTATAAAGACTATGTGGGTCAGATCATATGAAACACACGTGCCATAACTCCCGAACAATAGGAAATATACAGTATAACTGTTGCCAAAAATCCAAAGTGTGCTCCTGTTTCAGCATTTCCTCAGTATATAAGAACGAGTCATCATTCCTGAATGCAAGTCATAGATCTGGCACAACAATGAGAAAATGCTTATGCTAATGAGACAATAAGCACATGTGCCCAATGTGAGCCTCTGTGCCCTGCAGTGTGCCTCCCTCTCTCGCTCTCTCTGTCTGTCAGGTTGGATGGAGGAGTTTGGCATTCTTGGAAATTCAGAGTATATTTAACCCTGTGGCTTCCCTGACGGATAGTGCCGCCATATACGGGCCTGAGCGTGGATAGGCTGGGAACGATCTTGGGTACACAAGGCTAGAGAAACAGCAATGATGACATGATGATGGATGAGTGATGAGCAAGATGGAGCGATTTCACAATGAACTTCAATGAGACCGGTGAAGGCTGCCAAGGACAGAATGACCCGCTCACTTGGTTTTTATTGACGAGCGGAGACAGACTCCTCGTTTGGCCGTGTAATTTATTTCAGCTGTTTATATGAAGAAAAAAGTGATGAGGAATTTTGAAAGATGTTCCAGCTGCAGGTACAGTGGACATGATTTTGATTGGTGCCTTATATCAGAAGGAAAGCTTCTGGCAGTCGTGATGGTGGCTGCAAACACAAACACAAGTGTGAAAAACATGTGAGAGGATATGGATATGTGACCTTGCAGACTCAAGTGTCAACATTTCTGAGTATGTCACTGTATGTTCAAGTGTGGGTGTGAGACAGACACAGTCTCTGGTATGCGTCAGACAGGTGTTTGTGTGTAACAGGTGTTTAGCTGGAATGGTGCTAAGCTTTAAGTGCTGTCCCAACCCAAGCCATATTCCTGGGTTACAAAACACACACACACACACACACACACACACACGCACACACACACACACACAAACTGGTTTTCAAGACTCCAGAGGACATTGCATTGACTTGCATTAATTTCCTGGAGACTTACTCTAACCTTAACCTTAATTACTAGTGCTCTAACCCTGACCCTAACCTCAACCTAATCCTAACCTCAGCCTAACTTTAAAACATGTCCATCTTAAAATGTAGTATTTAACACAGACAGATTGAGGTCCCCATAGCATGAGGAATACTAGATGTACACACACACAAACACACATTCAGAGAGAGAGAGAGAGAGAGAGATATAAAGCAGGTGCAATTTATGTTCATTTCATATAAATAACATATTTCAAGTTTCTCCAGATGTTGAAGTGGAGTGTGAGACTGTGGAGTGTTTGTTTGGGTTTACCCTCCGGAAAACAAAACAGTAGCTCCATAGGCCACATATAGAAAGTCAATACAGCCTTCTGGTTTGCCAGATGAAGCTCCTCAGGAAGTATGAATATATTGACCAGCCATCAGAGGGCGACTCCACTGGTTGGGAAAAAAAATAAAAAAAACCTCGTTTGAATGAAAGTCTATTGGAAAATGAGCCAACTTCGGCTGCCACTCAGTCACAACTGCCAAAAGAATTCCTTATTATTATATTATATGTTATATTATTATTAGATTATTTAGAAACATGAACAATAAAACTTGTCAAAAAAAAACCAAAAAAAAAAAACCCTCCAGTCCCTGTAATTTAAAAAAGCAGACGGCTGAATATAGCTTTATTTTTTAAATGTGAATTAAAAATATTTGCACTCAAAACTCAAATATTTAAATCCCAGCCATGTTATCTATCGTCTGACACATGGCAGGCGTTTCCACAGATCTCACATGGACAACCTAAATAACGTGAACTTTATCAAAGTGAGCATGCCCTTGCTAAAAAAAACAAACAGGTGTGTTGTCAGTAATTCTTATCCAGTGTGCTCGGGTTGAATTGCACTTAATTTACTGTACATGCAAGCAAATTGCAGCAGTCTGTGGGGATTACGGAAGTCAGGATGTCGACCTCGGGGCCCATAAATCATCTGCACTATGTGTGGAGCTCCATTACTGCTCCAGCACTGTGACCGAAAGAGCCCAATGCTGAAAGAGGAGTCAAGTAAATAATATAACAGTCTGTGACTGCTGCTCTGT
This sequence comes from Brachirus orientalis, assembly GCA_016785285.1. NCBI lineage: Eukaryota > Metazoa > Chordata > Actinopteri > Pleuronectiformes > Soleidae > Brachirus > Brachirus orientalis. The sequence goes on along the minus strand of JAFBJR010000367.1, from coordinate 4,782,678 downwards.
TGGAGTTTATGGTTGAAAACTAGAGTGTGGACATTTAAGAAATTAAACATGGGAAGAGATTAAATATTCTAATGTGAGAGATTTTTTTAAAAAAATCAATATGTTTAAATTTCAAGAAAGATGTTTTTTTTTGGTTAATTGTGCCGTATACGTAACATGTTTATATTGTGTATAATAGTCTGGAAAGTTGATGTGATTGACAATGTGAAGGGTCGTGGCTACAAAGGGCCGCAAAAATAGTTAGCTAAACAGAAGGTCCCATTTCTCCAGAGCCGGTTGACAACACTTCCTATTAATAGTGAGGATTGTCCTTGGGTATTTTTATAAAAGGAGATGGTGTGTGAGTGTGTGCATGAGGAAAGTAAGGCAGAAGGGGATGAAGCTTTCTCAGAGAGGACAGACAGAAAAAAGATCATATTACCAAAAGCCTTATGCACCACTCAGCTAGTGCTTCACACTTTGCTTTCAGTCACTGATGTGTGTTACTTTTACATTTCCCCCCAAAACATCTTCTTTTCCATCTCTCTTCACACACTTATTATCACTTGATATCACTTATTCTATGAAGTCTGTCATTTTCTCCACTATACACACACACACACACACACGTTTGCACTTCTGTCAGAATGAGGACCCTCATAGACATAATACATTTCCTAGCCACTTCCCCTAACCTTAACCATCACAACTAGATGCCTAACCCTAACCTAAACCCAATTCTAACCCTAAACCAGGTCTTAACCCTGAAAAAGTCATTTTAAGTGAAAAAAGTGAGGACCAGCCAAAATGTAGGGTTTATATGATTTTTTTGGTCCTCACTCTGCAGCAAGTACAAGAACACACACACGCACACGCACACACACACACACACACACACACACACACACACACACACACACACACACACACACACACACACACACACACACACACACACACACACACACACACACACACACACACACACACACACACACACACACACACACACACACACACACACACACACACACACACACACACACACACACACACACACACACACACACACACACACACACACACACACACACACACACACACACACACACACACACACACACACACACACACACACACACACACACACACACACACACACACACACACACACACACACACACACACACACACACACACACACACACACACACACACACACACACACACACACACACACACACACACACACACACACACACACACACACACACACACACACACACACACACACACACACACACACACACACACACACACACACACACACACACACACACACACACACACACACACACACACACACACACACACACACACACACACACACACACACACACACACACACACACACACACACACACACACACACACACACACACACACACACACACACACACACACACACACACACACACACACACACACACACACACACACACACACACACACACACACACACACACACACACACACACACACACACACACACACACACACACACACACACACACACACACACACACACACACACACACACACACACACACACACACACACACACACAAGCTCCTTGTCTATTTTTAGCATCCTTTGGTTTCAAGGTAGAGTTGTGTCGACCCCTTGTCTCACCCCTGCATCAGGCCTTACAAGGACCCCCTGGTGGACAGGGTTGCACAGCAACCAGCCATGTTTGCACCTAAGCTGTGAAGGTCCAGTGCACACCCTGCACCTGCCCTTCATCATCTCAATTATCAACGCCACCATACCCCGTCTTCCTCCATAGCATCATCGTCTTTTCAGGGTGCTCATGAAGATAAAAGAGGGGGGGATGTAATGTTGGGTATTTATTGTGTCCTCAGTCCTTCAGTGATGCGTCCCATGTGCTTATTTTTTGCAAAGAAAATGAGCAAAAAAGAGGGTTACGTTCCTCAAGTTGGCCAGTGTCGTCCAATATGAGCTTAACGATGCCAACAAGGACTTTTCGGACTTCAAGAAACACTCGAGGTAACGCACCTCAGAGCAAGAAGGTCAAGTTCTTTGTTGCAGAGAATTAGAGGATTATTTCCCACACAAGAGTTGCAGGGAGATGGTGCCAATTCCAGCTGACATGGGGTGAAAGGCAGGATACACCTTGGACAGGTCACCAGTCCATTGCAGGGCCAACATACAGAGACAACCATTCACTCACACCTATAACCAATTTGACCCTGTGTCCAGTGTCCAATTAAGTTTAATACCAAACTGCGTGTTTTTAATAATAATAATAATAATACATTTTATTTATAAGTGCCTTTGAAAACACTCAAGGACACTTTACAAAACAAAACAGTACAATAAAACAACAGAGAAGGACGACACAGTAAACAGAAAAATGGAACAACGAAACTACACAGAGTATTTTGAATAGGTGAGTTTTGAGTCTGGATTTAAAGAGCGGAAGAGAGTCAGAGTTTTTGGGCTGTGGGAGGAAGACAGGGTACCTGGAAAGAACCAGTGTGCATGGGAAGAACGTGCAAATGCCACACAGAAAGGCCCTCGGTCAAACAGGGATTCAAACCAGTGACAATCTTGCCCTTACATCCAATAACACAATCAAACTGTTGTTGTATCTATACAAGGATCAACGGAGACATAAGAATGTCCTTATAATTTACAAACATCATTATTGTTATCTTTCCCCGCTGTCCTCATTTCACTCTGATGTACGTCACTGTCATTAAGTCAGATTAGGATAATTATCCTGCAGAGACAGAGTGCGAGCAGGACAGAGTGTGACAGTGAGCAGTGAGAATGATGGCAGAGCCAGAAGGAGCGTGGAGGAGCAGAAAGGTCGAGGTCATTAGTAAGAGACAGCTGCTGGAGACAGAGTGACATGTTGGGCACAGAAGAGGAGCTCAGACAAAATAAAAACTCTCCTGCTCATCTGCTGCAAGGATGAGACCTGCAAAAACGACATGATGAACTCAGAGTGACTGGCAAACAGAGAGATCTGTTCAGAAATGATCAGTAAAGTAAAGGTCACAAAGAGGGTTTAGGATTAGGGTTAGGTTAACCCTAATCCTAAACCCTCTTTGTATGGTTTCATATCAGCTGTATGGTTTCACATAAAAGCAAGCAATTTCTACAAGCTCGTTATCTCTGATGGTTCCTGCTTCACTTTCTAAAATAAAATACACCGTTTTTTTAAAAAGAAAACAAGCCATTTCCGTTGTAGTTGAAGTCTCTAATTTTTCTTATTTGTAGCATTGGCGGATAAATTGACAAATTTGACCCAAAGAAATCTGTGCATCTACCTTGTGACACAGCTGCTTCTGTACACGTGCATCAGCTGCCCACTGTTATTCAGTTCATCACAGCAGACCATCAGAAAGCGTGATACAGTGGTAATACACAGACAGTGACTACAGCTACTTTTTTTTAAATTTAAAACTGTCCCGTCCAGTACCTTAGGCATGCAGTGTGGTTGTCTGCACGTCTGGTTGTGTTGAACAGATGTTGGTGGTGTTTGCACAGGAAGAATCTCTTATACTAGCCCTGTAATTGATTTATGTAATTATTATTGCTTTTATTCTTATTTATTCATTTTTGTGAATACTGATTTGCTTTCTTGACCGTGCAATGTTATCGCAGCTGCTTTATTGCAAACTGGTATATCAGCCGAGATAAAGGAAATCACAGCAAAGATTGTCACAAATGTTATATTTATGCACATTTGCTCTTGTTGTCAATTTTGTCACAATTATTTGTCATCTTAAAAAAAAATGCCCCCATGAAAGGTTTGGGAAAGACTGCCCTGGCTGACTGAATTAAAGGTCCAGAGTGTAACATTAAGGAGGGCAACTGAATACACCCATAATTACGTTTGAGTGTAGAAGTGTAGAATTGCTTTAGAAGGAAAAACGATTTGGTTTTTTTAGCCTTAAAATAAAACTTATGTGCACTTTGTCAAATGTCTTGCTTAAGAGAGGCAGAGATCCTACACTGCAATGATGCAACAAACAAATCAGCCTGAGCATGTGTTTCACATTTTGAGGGAGAAGATTACTACATAAAAGAAGTTTCCTTTTCTTTTACGGGAAAGGGGGTGGTGAGCAGAGGAATCCTCTGTAATCTGTGATCTGCAGTCTCACCATTAGATGTCACTAATTCTTAGACCAAGCTTCATTGGACCACACACAGCCACAATACACACACGTTTGCGCTTCTATCAGAGTGAGGACCCTCATAGACATAATACATTTCCTGGCCCCTTACCCTAACCTTACCCATCACAATTAGATGCCTTACCCTAACCCTTACCCTAACCCTAAACCAGGTCTTAACCCTGAAAAGCCCTTTTAAGGGGTGAGAAAAGTGAGGACCAGCCAAAATGTCCTCACTTTGTAGGGTTTATGCGATTTTTGGTCCTTACTCTGCAGCAAGTACAAGAACACACACACATACAAACTGGTGTCCATGACTTTATAGGACATTGCTTTTAACCCTAACCCTTACATTCATGTCCTGGAGACTTACTCTAACCTTAACCATAAATACTAGTACTCGAACCCTGACCCTAATCCTTAGCTTAGCCTAACTTTAAAACCTGTGTTGATTTTTGTCCCCATAAGGAAGACAAATCCCCGTAATGTGACTTTGCAAACAGATTTAGGTCCCCACAACATGAGGAAAATAAGGTACACATACACACAAACAATTTTTATATTATAGTCTGTTTCTCCACACCAGCAAACAGCCTGTCTACACTGGAGTGTATTTATTTTCACATGACTGAATAAAAATGAACACCACAGGATGGTGTCGTTGCAACGACCGATTTATTACAGTATAGAAATCACTTGCAAGAGCTACAAAAAACTCTTCATATTGTTCAATCGTTTGATTTCAAAATGATCACCTTTTTTCAGAATTGGACAATACATAAAATCTAGTGAAGCACAGACATAGAAATAATAATCTTTAAAAAATGTTTTTTTTTTTGTTCTTAAAGATATCAAGGAAATATGTAAAATCTCTCACAGGAGCAATAGAAATCTGTGCTAAAAATATCTACTGAACAGCCATTCACGGTGGACATGATGGCAAAGTTACTTATATCAAACTGGAAATTTATTCAAAAAGATGGTATTTCCAGATAAAGAATGGTGCGTAGCAGTGTAGGAACACAGGGTCAAGCTGAAACCACATTCACTTCAGAGTAAAACTTAGGTCAAAATGAAAAATAAAATATACATGATATAAGATATATACATGAATTGTAAATTATCCTACTTTAATATACAGTTCTTTCCAGTTTAAAGCCTTCAGTAAATATTTCCCAAATAAATCAAAAAGAATTTTTGATACGAAAAAGAATGTTTCATCTTGTGAACGAGAGTAAATAATCATCATAATAATAATAAAAATTTCAGCGTGTCTCCACTCTGAATCAGCTCTAAACTGATTGTCAGGCTGGTTTGATAACATGTGTATGGTGTCCAACAGTGTTCTACCTGTAAAGGGGCTAAAAACAGAAGTTCCAAAAACAATTCTCTAGAGCGACACACGTGGATGGAACTGAACTGCAGCCTCATCACTTTGCTCACACCTGCAGTGTTTTACTCACACTGATGGGGTCACTGAAGCAACACTCTTCACTCTTGGGATCTGTTGGTTTGTTTGTTGATATTAGCAGACTCCATTACTAAAAAAAAAAACTACAACTTTTAGTTACTTACTGCTTTGGTAAAACGTGTTTGTAATTCAGCCACCTGCTTTCCTGTGCATAACATCACATCCTTTAGATTTTTGTGCAAAATCTGACAAAACTAAATCTACATTTCATCAGGCTACCGGCCGTTGTAGGGAATGAAGAAGGTTGCGGACGTTTTTAAAGTCACATGATGATCTGTATATTCACTGGCATTAAAACTATTAATGCATGAATTATCTCACATAGAGTCCCTTTAATAAAGGGAGAGGGTCATTAAATATAGCATGATGATCACCTTTTTCGGATCTTTTCTGGCATAAAAACTGACCTTGTCAGGACCAGTGAGCCACATGGAGACCAAGACCTGGTCCTAATTTCTGACATAAAGGTTAAGTTTTGGGCTAAGGGTTAGACATTAATTGGTTATTGGTTCTAAGGGTTAAAGATAATATGTTTTTTAGGCTGTCAAGATGAGTGGAAGTCACTGCAGAATCCTAAGAAGAATAACTTTGTAAAACACCTCTGTGTGTGTGTGTGTGTGTGTGTGTGTGTGTGTGTGTGTGTGTGTGCGTGCGTGCGTGCGTGCGTGTGTGTGTGTGAGTGTGAGGAGACATGCCCACATTCACTGGGCATAAATAGCTATATAGCTATATATTCATACACATTCTCCACATGCTCCAGTTCTCTTTCATTGGCATATACATCTTTCATTGTTAGTAGCACATTATATGTATAATATTCAGATTATGATAACAAGAGCAGTGATAAGAATATTGTATTTTACATTTTTATTTTTGCTGCCAGTAGTTTAACTGCTATTTTAATGTCATTATAATAAAAATATCTTTTTAAGAATCACTATGATAAAAAAAAAAAAAAATCTTCGTATGTATGTGTATGCGCGGAGGTGTCCTATAGGTTACTGAAGAGTTCATTTTTCTTGGTCCAGTCCATGGGCGGGGCCCTCTTGTTGGAGCGTTTCTGGTGTGCAAGCTCTTTGACCTGCTGCAGAGTCAGGTTGAGAGCTGGGATGGCATCTGTGACTAAACCCTGGAGAGAAAGGAAAAAAAATACCTTCAGTGTGTGTGTTTTTTTTTTTTTTTTTGAAATTGCAAAATACAGTCATGCTGCAGGCTATTTACTGCGACGTACCTCAGGCGGGGTGTTTGTAGGTGGGGTTGTGAGCGAGGTGTTGGAGGAAGCGCTGGATGGAGATGGACTGACTGACAGCTTCGAGTCTCTCTTTGCCTCTTTGGCCTGTCTACCATTCACCTGCAGGAAAACAGGAAAACAAGACATGCACTGAAAGATTAGCATACTTGTTTTAGGCTGCAAAGAGGAAACTTTACAGCAAGTGCAGGACAGAAACTCTCATCCTTTTTGATGCAGTACCACCCTCCTCCACAGGGAGGCAACCTTGGATTTGAATAGTTTCAGTTGTGTGGCTCCCACCAGGACGCAGCCTTCGCCGTCCAGGAGGCATGACAGTGAGGAGGAGAGCCACTTTTGTCCCCAAAACAAACCAACATCTGAACTCTGACCCTTCCAGCACTGCAATGTCTCTATGCCTGTTCCCCTAAAGACAGTTCCTCTACACCAGAACTGCAAACACCACTTTATCTTAACTTAAGTTCTTTTAGTCTCCTGTCCTGTCTGTGTCCTATGTAGTGCTCTCTGTTCCTTTTAATTACCCCTCTGGGACAAATCAAGTGTTCTGAATCAAACTGAGTTGAATGTGTCAGGTAAAAGTGATGAGAAACCCATCAGATCATTCAGGAGACACGGTGATTCAGTGGCCAACATTGTTGACTCACAGCAAGGAGTTCACTGGTTCAGATCAGACCATTTCAACCTTTCTGTGAGCAGTTATTAATAAGTTATTATTTTGTATATACCCTCCAGCCTTGGTCAAACCTTTTCTGATGACTGAAAGTTAATGGAGTACTAGTTGGGCGAGGTTTTCAGCCAGTCCAGTGTACAAGAACATTCAAACAATCACAGGAAAGTGTGTTCAGTACACGTCTCAGTGATTAATAACTCACTTCACCAGCCTCTCACTTCTTTTATGTAGCAGACGTAAAAAAAAAAAAAAAAGTCAGCATGTTACTTGCTCGACCTTGACCCTGCAGGGTCACTGTTAGTTTGACACATGGAGCTACAGAGCATTTAAAGTAGGCAGGAGCCTGAACTATTATAGTCCTCTCTGCCAGGAAGGAGAGGCTCCTTCAGCGAAGAGGGAAGTGGTCGCTGTGGGAGACCAACAGCTCTTCACACACTTCAAAGATCACATCCCTCTTCTGGATTTGCAGAAAGCCGATTTCAAAGCCAAATCATAGCACCACAGACTTTAACGTGTCACACTGTGTTTGTGCCATGTATGTGATTTATTCGCGGCTGATGAATCTTACCTTCTCCTCCATTCCTCCATTCACGACAGGCTCTGGCAGTGGACCTGCAGACATGGAAAAATCACACAAGAATCAGTCACACAGTCCTGTCCCTGCCTTCCTCTGCCTGTCAGCATCGACAGCTCACTGGTCCTGACTGTCATGATACCTAGAGTGCTGCACCATCGGAGCAGAGAGCTGCTCTCTGCTAGATCAACAGTCTACCTGCAGCTCACCTTTCATTCCACCAACACTGACTCTATTACATAGCACAGGTATAAGCAGCTCATCTATTATTCACAAATGGTTCATCTGCTCTGAGGGGGTTCCCCCCCCGATCCTCTATATCTCCCCTCTTCCATTTCCTGAGATGAAGCCACAGGCCTTCTACCTATCAGATATCTGCAGTTGGACTCCAGAGATTCATTGATGTTCACATGAAGCAGTGTTTTGGGAGCTGGTAGCTGCGGATAGACAGACAGACAGCCATCACATGAGACGTCTGACACATCTCTTACCTTCCATTGGTGTGATCCTCAGGGTTGAGAGCTTTTAATGAGCTGATATAGTAAACAGCAGCTGGTCTTTCAGAGTTAATCTGAGGCTGCACTCCTGTGTGTGTGTATGTGTGCGTGTGTGTGTGTGTGTATGCGCCCCTGACTCTGAGAGGAGCCTCTCCAGGTCCTAACTCAGCCCCAGATCCAACCTGAGAGGCCACTTGGAGTTAGTGCCTAGGAAACCAAACAAAGGTCCTCTGTGTGTGTGTATGCACTTGTATGTACTGTATATATCTGTGAGGACCAAAATCATGTACACACCATAGAAAGCAAGGAGATTGTGGGAGAGTGAGAACAGTTTCACAACGTTTAGGGCTTTATGGGTTAGAATTAAATTTATGTTATGATTAGGCATTGAGTTGTAATGGTTAATGTTAGAGGAAGGGGCTAGGGAATGCATTATGTTGATGAGTGTCCTTGTTAAGATAGAGTTACAAGAATGTGTGTGTTTGTCTTGAAGTCAGAGAGGCAGTGTGGGCAGGTGCCCGCTGAGTTGGCAGCATGTGAAGTGCAGGCAGTTACCTGGGAAACACTTCACTGGAATCTCTCTGGTTACTAACACATCAAACTACTCTGGTGGAAGTCCATGTAAGACATTTTTAAGATAGTCCAACACTTAAAAGAAGACACATGTTTGGATTTAAACTGTGGATATATTTGTGGATTTAAAGTGGATTTAAAGATGAGCCTGGATCATCCTGGTGATGCCACATTTTAGGAGCATCTCTGGTGGACTGGTGCAATGTCGGTGTGAGTCCAGGATAATGAAGAGAGCCTACACGGCTGTAGAATCTGAGACTATCACCAGTATATGGGAGGTTGGTGATGAGGCAGCTGGGACAGCGAGAGCAGGATATGGTAGATGGATAACCATTAAAAAGGAGATCAAATAATTCACCTTTCTGTGCACCACATGTGGATGTTTGATTTGGGAGCCCACAAAAGACAGTGGCGGCAACAACAAGGCAGGTGCAAGAACATCTAAAGTACCAAGGGCGGTGGTGGGACTGTAGCATTTTTTCTGAAATGGTGGCAGATTTATGCTTAGCCTGGACAGCAGCTATGGAGCAAAGCCCTGAAGTGGCTTTTCTCTTATTTAGACACATCCAGGTGGCAGATATTGTGTAAACGTTTCAAAAGCCTTTATAATGACTGTTTTCAGTGCGGATGTAACTCATAAAACAATAAAATGGGAAACAGAACAGTAGGATAAAAGTAATCCAATAATCAGGAGAAAATCTTGTTAAAAAAAATAAAAGCTGAAGGACAAAAATAATCACAATTCATTGCTAATAATAATAATAAAAAAATAAAAGATTTCATGGGCTATGACAAATATTCAGGCAGCTTGTTTAAGGCTACTGTGTACAATGAGAAAGTTTGTATTTCAACATCTATTTATGTTTACAATCAAAAACGACATATTGACATTTTGAGGAGTTTTACTTGAGTATTTGCTGGAAACACAGGGTTTCCCTTGTAATATAACTGTTGCTGCGCCAACAGCAGACAGCCATATGTTTACATGAGTGCACTCAACACTTTTGGCGGAAGACATGCACACACACCACCTGCCAGAGGATTAGATGCTGGGCAATGATCTTCTGAATCAGACTGTATTAGGGCGCCCCCTGGAGGAGTTGGTGGACATACCAGCCCTTGTATATGTCAGTGGGCCTTATGGGAGAACTGCTGAACACCAACTACCTAATACTTTGACCATAGGTATTTGTAGAGGGCAGAGAAGAAAAAGAAAATGCCTTGAATCCATCTCTTTATTGACCTAAAAAGTTCAGGACTGATGTCTTAAAACGAGCTTCTCTGAAGTGGAAATTTGTGGATCTTTAAGAGAGAGAGTTATAATCTTGATGAATGAACAATGGAAAAGTTAAGGTCACCATCTCTGCAGTTGAAGGACACAGGATGTAACCAAAAGGCCCAGAAAAAAAAAGTAATTAAGTTGTCCTTGTTTTTGTCGGACTATTCATTACTTGATTTATTGTTGTTTTTCAGGTATTGTCACATTGTTTGGTATTAAACTTTAATGGGGATGAGACCTGTGTTTAAACTGTCACACAAACAACACAGCGCAAACTCAGCCTGATCTGTCTGATCCGATCTATTTAGGTCTAAAAGATTAACTTTCTCTACAGGACTTTAGCAGGAGGTGGAGGCGGGGCAGGAAGCGGCTCAGTCTCTCTGTCTGTCTGTGTGTCTTGGCAGAGAAAGAAAGCAGGATATAGTGAGAGACAGAAAGAGAGAGAGAGGAAGGAGAAGAGGCATATGCAGAGGCAGTAAACTGACAGGCTTTTAATCTGCAGGAAATGGAGAGGAGACGATGTTTAACGTCTAAGACACATCTGCATCTGCTGAAAATTAACCTGTATTAAGACATTACAACTGAAATGCAGTCTTTTTCTCTGAAAAGTTAACTTAGACTCTGCTACTAATAGTCCATTCTATTGGATGCGGGACTGAAGTAAAAAAATACAACTTATTAAGTAGCATTAATACTGAACTCCATTGTGTTGCTGTTTTTTTTTTCTTCGGTGCATTTGCAATTTCACATTTAACACACAGGTGAAAAAAGGCAGAACAACCACTGGCAATTGCAATGGTTTTTAGCAGGTTACCCCCGTTTCAAAAGTCTTGACTATTCCCACTCACGTTAGTGCGAGAGTGGTTTTAGCTGCAGTGAAATGATGTAGTCAGAGTGTTCCCTCACCGGTCAGGTGGTCTGAGTTGGGGGCCACTCTGCACTTCTTGAAAAAAGCGTCAGTGTCAGGGTCCACCACCAGCAGCTGCGTCTCATTCCCACCAGCTTTAATGGCAGCCACGACCTGTGAGTGCGTCTTCCCCTCCACTGACACACCGTTCACCTGAGGAGGAGAAAAAAGGTTCAAATCAAGTGTTTCACTATACCTGCGGAGCTTAAGGAAATTCTTCAAAAGAATCGCCATTGTTTCTTCTTCATTCCCACAGAGAAGTGAACAACTTTTTTGTGTTGTTGTTTTTCCATTCTTGTCAGGATTTCTTTCTCAGTATTATCACTGAGGCTCTTAGGCAGGAAATCCTGTGTGTCCGGACATAAAAGCACATACACTCTCAGCCAGCAAATCAGAAAACAAACTCCAAAGAAAGCTATTGTTTAAACTACACTATTAATTAAATATTATTCAGATTTTTTTAGCTTTTAGTATTATAATGAGTTTTTCTGGTAGACAGTAACTCAACATGTGAGCCATCGGCTGAATGTAATGGGGTAAAATCCCCATGGGAAAGCATGTGAGAAATGCAGCGTTTTAATGTGTGTGAATGCTTGTCTTTTCTGTGTCTATGAGGACATGTTGGTCAGTCCTCACAACTTAAAAATACTTTTTGAGGGTTGCAACTTAGTTTATGGCCTTAAATTAAAGTTCCATTTAAAGGCAAGGCATTTAGGCAATGCATTATTTTATTTGACATGATGCATTTTAACACACATGAATATATGAAAAACAACCTTTAATGGCTTATTATATAAACCACACCCAGATGTATATACATACAAGATATTTAAAAAAAATTACACAAGGAAAAAAAAAACAAATAAAAGCAGTAAAACGTGGTTAAAATATGAGCCATTGTTTCAACAGGCAATGATCAGTATTGTACAGAATCAATACTGTTCTGTAACATACTTTTGTAAGGATCTAAGGAATTATTTAGTGTATGTGTGTGGGTGAGTGTGCATGCGCATGTGTTAAGGGCACAGGGTGGACCATAATATCTAAGCCAGTCTCACTGAGGAAGCTGGACAATAGGTGCTCGGCCAGTAATAGTAGTAACAATGGTGGTTGGCTCCACACAAAGCCGTGCCTCTCAGTGGGTGGCGTGGCTGTCTGGGGCCCTCTGGGGACTGGAAACCCCTTACAAGTAACACTGACCTAAGGTTCTGTGGTTTAATCGCCCTGTTCTCATCCCACTCTGATTAAATTTCTAATCTCACAGCACAGTCGCACACACACACACGTGCTGGGAGGTAGAATGTCAGTCAAGTGAGGAGCGACAGGAGAATATGGTCCACATCAGTGGACACACTGTGACCTGCTCTGGATGACCATGTAAACATACATAAGATTACATTTGAAAGTCATATCATACTGCGAGCAAGTTGCTGAAAATAATGGATTTTGTTCTTTATTAATTTTAGATGTTAGTTCTGAAAAAGCTTGTTAAAGTGACACAATGTAGGATTTCCACCTTCAAACAGGCCTGATGGAACTTTGGCTTTCGATTCGGCACCATGATACAAATTTCTACTTAACAGCACATGTCACAGAGGCAAGCTACGCAAACTAAAGCACTATCCTTCTCTCAGGGGGGTTGGGTTAATTTTCATTTTTGGTATATTGAAAATAAAACATTGTTCACTGCTTCAGAGTTCGCCAACGTATTTGGCTGGTCGACAGTTGTAATAGACAATACTGTATATCAACTGTAGGGGGCCCTGCAAGCAAATCCTACACTGTGTCACTTTAAAGAGTTTATCATACAATACATTAAAATGTGTTTTATTTTTTAGATTTAAACACATTTTTCTATACTTACATTCATTGTATCTCCTGAATTGTCTTATACAGCCACACTTAATCCAGGTTCAAGATTTGACAGTATGAGTGCGCTGGCAGTGACGGTCACTAGCTGGGACCTGAGACCTCACACATTCACCATACGTTCACATCACAGTCTTCTGACCACACACTGTGTTTTTAACCACGGGAAAAAACCCAGTGACTGATGCTCCTCTGAGTATAGTCGTCAACAGACCTGTAGACGTGGATTACTCAGGTAACTGTTTTCTCACAAGTTGACCATTTTATGTGACCAGTTTCTTAAACCTTTGCTTTCTTACTTTTCTTTTTTCAATTCTTCTTCTTTCTGTTTCAGCTTCTCTTTTTAGGGGTTGCCCTAACAGATCATTGTTCATTCATTCATTCATTCATTTCCAATTGCTTTATCTTCTTGAGGGCTGGGTGGGGAGCTGAGGGTGCTGATGACTTCTGAAGTGGAGCTGTAATGCTCTTCTATACTCGGATCATTTTTATTTAAAAATTGCCATTTTCAAATGAAAGCATACTAAAGACGGGTGAAGCTTTAAACTTTAAACAGGCTTTCTCAATCATCATATTGTCATTAAAGGCTGATTACACATCACACCATTCTTCTCTATTTACATCCCAATCACAATATAGGCTGTCTAAAGAGGAAGTACGACGGACTAATCAGGACACATAATGTGTGGACATTTTTGGCTTAATAAATACTAAATAATCTACTAATTTTGTAACTTTTTTTAGAAAGATTATTCTTCAAACAGGCAGCTAACTTCCTTACACCTACAGTATGAATATGAACAAGATGTAATTTCTGCCTCTCAATCAAAACAGTAACAAAATACCAAGTGGGATGATATTGAGACACCGTGTGGGATGATGGGAATTGTTGTCTTGTTTGGGTCATTCTCCTGTGCCTTTGAGCTACCGGAAGACAGCAGAGATGATGTTGATATCACCCTGAATAGAAACACAGATTTCTATGGCTTTAAAGAGTGTTGGAAACATTCTGGCTATAGTACTCAACAGAATATATAACAATAGAGTTATTGATTTTAGATATTTTAACGATGACATGTCATGTATGTTTAAAGATGTGCATTTATGGACTAGAAAACCCCCATTTACAACAAATAAAACTTCAGTGAATATTCCTCTACGCATGTCTTACTGACCTACAGCCCAGTGTGGAGTCACAGTACTCCAGCATCAACCTCATTCATGTACCTGCACTATCCTGTCCTTTGGCAGCAGGCCGGCCCTCTCTGCTGGAGAGTCTTCATCCACAGCTCTGATGTACTGGCCTGGTCGTGCCCGCTCACTGTGCAGGTTAAAGCCATATCCATTAGGCCCTTTCTGGATCACACAGAGTCGAGGCCGCAGTTCACTGCACAGCTCCTGAAAGACACCACAGAAGAGGAGACAGGTATGTTAGTACACTCAGTGTGACATTCACATGTTACCAAAAACATCAGCATTAAAAACAAATACCTCCACCATTGGTGTCTGTTCAGGCAGAACAAGAGGCACAAAGATAACCGAGAGCTCCTGTGAATCGTTAACCATGAAAATGAAGCCGAGGTTGAACATACAGGTGGCTGCTGCATGCTGATATGTTGTGAAGTGTGTTTTTAACAATCATAAGTAAAGCGGAGCTGCTGCTCGACTCCACGTGACTCCGACTGCTCACCAGGAAGGAAGTGAGCATTTGAGGCATGTGATTGGAGGTCCGCTGGGAAGGTGTGTGGAGAATTTGGGGAAGGGGTTGTATAGGGGCTTTAAAGGAAAGGAATGGTTTCCGGTGTGGTCCGCGGCCCCGGTCTCTCCAGGCTCCGACAAGGACAATGGAAGGTGGGTGTTGACCTCTGATTATGTCCCCTCGCCCAGTCCTGTCCAGTCTCATTCTGGGATGGCAGGAAGAGTTAGAGCTGTATTGTCATCCAGGAAAAAACTCCAGCTCAACCCCAGAACCTCCCTTCCTCTGTATGGATGAGGCTGTTTCCTAATTTAGCAGAGGGAGCTGCAGTCACTTTATCATTAAAGATGTTTAATCACAGCAAACAGAGTGATGTCCAGGAAAGCACAGGAGTCTCTGCTGGTCAGTTTAATCTTTGTCAGTATGACCAAAACCGATCTGACCTTCCCTCCACATCGCTCTCTCCACACCCTCTGTCAAGTGGGCACTCCGACAATGAATGATGTCCATAAATAAGTCAGTGTTGACTAAGTCACTTTCTATATAAAAACACCGGGAGGAGGCCGATTGATTTAAATAACTTCAAAACACATCAAGTAAACAGTCAACATCACAATAACTGAGGAGCCTTGACTCAATACTTTCTCTCATACACAACCTGACACTAGAAATGAGTGATTGACATTTCACTGTATTATGCAAACTCATTGTTATAAACTAACACCTCGCCCACACGAACCTCCCACCAACATCAAGAATTCACTTTTCTCTTTCTATCAGTAGCAGTGACTTTTTTCACCTTTGGTGATATTTTCCAGGAGAAGCAGATAGAAAACATGACCATGTTAGTATTCTGAATAATGTGATTTACAGTTAAACTGCTTACAAAAAGTGTAATTTGAATAAAATGGAACAGAAACAGAAATCATCTGATGTGATGGCAGATGCCACACTTGTCAGACCATTATTTTCAAGCCCTATTTTTTAAAGATTTGGCACAATGGATAAATAATAGATGTGAGTTTGCACATTTTTACACGATTAATGCAGCTAAGCGCACTAAAATTTTGATTTTCTAATTTGAAATGATACGTTTTTCGATTACCAGTTTAATGTAGTTCATACTATATATTATTTTAGTTTAAAATAAACAACTTCACTGCATGTACATTGTTCTGATCTCTAAAGAAAAAAGACATATTGGGCAACCTCTGCACTGGTTTATCAGTGTAGATGTCCTCTATGGTGTCCCACTGAGGACAAAAGCAGACAAACAAGCAGAAATGTTAGGGGGAATTTAATTTTCCTCACTGTTTGTTGGCATGTCTGTAGTTGTTTTCACCAAGAAATTCCCAAGATTTCTGATTATGCATTTCAAGATTCAAGATAATTTCTTTGTCACTGTATATGTATACTGTAAAACACAAACAAACATTGCATTATTGTATAATAAAGCACAAAATATAAATGATGAAAAAATAGTAAAAGATAAACTAAACATAGAAATATAGAAAAACATCATACACACTAAACACACACATCCTCACTATAATAGACAAAAATAACACAGAGCAGTGTTTTCTCACAGATGCTTTTAAAAGCCTGCAAAGCCTCAGCAGTATCTTCATTTATCCTGCTGACAAACAGACTCTCATGACAAGACCTTTCAACCTCCTGGTAACTCATTTTTCACAGATTGGCTCTTGCTTTCCTCACATTTTCAAGTGTTGCATTCAAACCTGCAATAAAACAAACCGCTTTCTACGAACAAAAGCACAGACTGAACTGGAAAGATGTTGCAGTGGGTCTCAGTTACTGACCTCTCCTCCTCTGAAAGGCTGGAATTAACCGAGTACGTTTTAAACAGTCTGATGGCAGAATATAACCCAAAATAATTAAGTGTTTTTCTGTTTAAAATATCAAGCCACCTTCTGGGTGCTCCTGCTGCCGTTGGGTGGAACAACAGAGGAGGGTTTGTACCAGGAGAGGACAGGAGGGCAGAAGAATTTTCACACGGGTCTGAAATCTGTGGAATCTGCTGAACGCGCACAAGCCATGAGGAGAGCCAAGGACCCACTGCTGATCAAACGTGTGTTTCTGTTGCACACTGTTTATATTACTTAATTAAAACCATTAAAACGATGACAACACAGCAGCATTCAGAAAACGTTCGTAATAACAAACGGATGCCGTGTCTTGTCAATCAGCTGAGGCCGATGGCTAAAGAGAAATGATACAGTGAGCAGCCTTGAAGAACATACATTGGTGTTCTCTTTAATCATCACCGAGAAAACAAGAAAAGATTTGCTTCCGGCAGGTTTAGCCTTAGACTAAGGTCGGTGTTAGTCTAAAAAGCTTAAACTGTCTTTTCTTGAGTACCTGATATGTGAAAGGTCAGTCGAGAATAAATTATTTTCTGTGCAAACACTTTATATTTAGTCTGGTTAACACTTCAGCTGGGGCTGCAACTGATTGTTTTCCAATATTGATTAACTTAGTATTTATTTTATCACTTAATCTCCTACTTGTTTGGTCCACAAAATGGTTGAAAAATGTCACTCTTTTTTTTCCTCATGCAAATAAACTATTATTATCATCACTATTATTACATATACTTTTAAAAAGCGAAACAACACAGACGTAGTCAATTACAAATCCGTTGATTGCTGCAGACCCAGTTTCACCTGACTTTATCTACAATTCATGTCAGGAGATTTCAGAAATATTCTCCTTGATGAAAACTTCCAAGTGCAAAAAATTTCAGACATCTTGTCACTTTTGTGTCAAAGTCACACTGTTCACTACTGTGGGAAAAGTTCTGCCCTGAACAAAACTGCATTTGGAGATGAACATGCTCTCTCTCTCTCTCTCTCTCTCTCTCTCTCTCTCTGTGTGTGACTTTAACTTTCCCTTTGAGGAGGGAAGTGTGAACGGGAACTGTTGACACATCTTCCCTCAGTGTGCTTCTCTCTGCACTGGCTCAACTTCCTGACATGAAAGAGAAATAAGTACACGAAAAACACCCAGAAAAAGAAACACATATGCACACATGCGGACTGTCCTGAGTTAGCATGTCGAGTAGATAACTATTTGTCAGACGTTAATAAAGAGACATATATATATATTTTTTTTATCATCCAAGAGAATTGGTCTAACAAACAAAGCCAGACATCAACAAATCACTCTGATACACAAGCTGACATGGCCACAAGATAAAGATTGACCTACTGATGACCCTCACATAAACATTAACTATGACATGACATTTGCACTCAAGCTTAAGTTGAAACCAACAAGCTGAAGGAAAGTGTGAAGAAATGATGGGCCTAAAACACACAAATCCCACAGGGCAACGTTTGGACAAGAATTTTCTCTTTTTCTGTATAGTTTTTCTGTTTTTTGTGTATCTGCGTGAATTACATGGAAGAGAATGAAGAGGAAAAAGATGGAAAAAAGGGAGAAGACGGGATGAAACCCAAAAACACTGTAAATTACTACATGAATGAATTAATAAAAAATGTGGACTAATACCTAATACTTATGTTGATCATGAACAAAGATGAAATGTATAATAATTGCTTGACAAAGAGTCCAAAAAGAACTTCATTCATAGTAATATCAAGGGCATTAGAGCACTGATTAAATTTGATTGATTTAATTCATATTTTTCTGGAGTCAATGGTAACATTAAAATATTTGCTGAAAATAAATGGTTAGGCATTTAGAGAAATCTCCAAATTCTGTATGAATGAACTATCCAGTCTGCATTATACTTCTTCCCTATGTGGTGCAGTATCAGTGGTTGTATAATTGTGTGTATGACTTTCTCACTGTGTATCATGATATTATTAGCACTATTATTACTGTTACTATAATCCCGGCCGATAAAATGTATTGCGAATCACAGTTTCCAGTAAAACTTAATGTTGGTTAATTTGGTATCGACTTGTCACAGTATCAACACAACCTGGGCGGGTGCAACACTGGAAAGGCCAAATAAAGAGAAACCACTTGTAAACATTCATATTGCGTCATGTTGTTTCCACTGAGACAAAAGCCTATTGTGCCAACTTCACTCATTAAGATACACCTTCTTTTAAACACTTAATGTACGAGTTTAGTTTCTACCTCCACTGGACAGACTTTCATAACTGCAAATGAAGCAATTTACTAGCAATACTAATTTCCCAGACACAATAGCAGGGCCTATTTTAATATTGTCACTTCTCTCGTGTTTCCTCATAAAAACCCCCCTGCACCTGCTGCTTCAGTTTCTCTGTGTCTTCAGAGATGCAGTACTCACAGGTTCCCACTCCAGAAGCTGATGTAAGCCCTGCTGTAGACATGTCTCTGCTTTTCCCTAGGAAAACCAAGAGATAAGATTCAGAGGCTAAAGCCAACATACAGACACAGACCAAATTCCAGCACTTCAAAATCTCATCTTCTCTTTCTTAAGATAAAGTCTCTAAAATGAATTCCTCCATTACAAAACATATAGTAAATGTTCATTTATTTAAAAAATGTCATTAGAGGGTAAAAGTGCATATAGTGCATATCACTTTCGGTCACTTGCAAGTTGCATATCCATATCTGAAAAGCACCTAACACAATATTGATGTTTTTACGTTTGGCATTCAAACGCTGCATCAAGTCTGTTCTCTCAGGTATGTTGGTAGAAAAGTGTTTTACTTTCAAGAATAGAAAACACTTGGTTTCACCATTTTAAAAACTCACCACAGGGACTGAACATCAATACCTTTAATGGGCATTTTTCCTCTTTAAATATACATTTAAAATGTATTTATGATGTGTACATTGATGTGAAAACCTGGCCTGTACATTCATTAGAAATCCGTTTGCGTTTGTATATTCTGTTTCTATATATTTTTCAGTTAAATTCCCCTTGATTGCTCCCTCCCAACAGGTGGAGGCTAATTGTTGTGATTGCCAGCACATGTGTCAAATAGGAGGGACCTACATTATACATGAGTGTCAGTGTCACAATGCTTCTGATATTGAAGAAGGCCTAAAGGCCAAAATGTCATTACTTAAAGTAAAAATCCATGCATATGGAGCAGGAGCGTGGGAGTGTTGTTCTTAGTTTTAAAGTTTTTATTAACACACATTTTGTTCAAAACATCAGTGTTTTTTCCCCCCACATTTTGACTTGAAAGCATAACTCAGGAAATTAAGTAGCCACGGAGCACATGAAGACTTTTAAAAAAGTCTTTTAGTTTCTATGCAGTTGCTCGCTTAGTTTTCTACTTACGAGACAACAATGGTGAAAATTAAGAACAAGGATTTCTGTGAAAGAGCTGGTAGTCAAGTCCCGACGGTCGAGAGCCAATGCATGGCATGTGGGTCTGGAGCAGAATCCATGCAGTAAAAAAAGCCAGTAGATGACCAAGATCAGTAAGATTCATCTTCTAGTGACCATGAACACCTTCAGAACATTTTTATGGTAATCCCTCCAATAGTTGCTGGGATATTTCTGACTGACACTGCCACCCAGTGCCATGCCGCCAGCAACTGGAATTAATGAAATACCATCATTTACATGGATATTTCGCCAACAGAGCACATGCGGAGAAGCTTAGTGTTGTTGCCTCAGAGTGAGTGGTGTTTTTGACAGGCCAGTTTGAGTGATTTGCATCCTCTAAAGTGCTTCAGGCAAAAATAAAGCAACCTTTATGATTATTATCCATTATGTTTATCAGTGTCTGCCTCAGCCTCTGGAGATTTGCATTTGCCAGACTCTCCCGCTGAGAGCAGCGATCCAGCTGTGAGCTGTACACTGTAAGGACCAGTGTGTGTTTATGTGCCAGAGGCTGCAGCGCTGCCACTCAGACAGGCTGCCACTTAGTTCACATTTTCCCCCCAAGCTTAGCCAGACAAGTGATGTGTAACTAAAGGCTCTAATAAAGAAGCACACATATGGGACACCTATTACTGCAGGGTTGTGTCATTCCTGCACAGGCTCTGGTCTCTGACTCAACTACTCTTTCTGGTTCACTTATACCTATTCACACTAAGCAAAGGAAAAACTGTTTAAACCCAAGTTTAAATAGGTTTGTGACCTGTGGAAATGTGTTAAACAGGTGTTCACTCCTGAGTCGAAACCACTGCAATGCATGCAGGTTTGTATCGGGTTCGTTTCAGCTTTGGCTCCCTTCAACATTAGTGGGAACTGGAGACCTGAGTGAAGAAGCCAATTTCTGCTTCATCAGCTTCATTTCTAGGAGAGATGCAAATTCCTGACTCCGTTTTGGCGCAATGCTACCACATTTTTTTTTATTTGCTGGCTCTTAGTATAGCCATTAGCCCAGGCATAACCTTACTTTTTACAATGGCCAATGCTCAGTGTTTGTAATTACATTAAAAGGAGCTGTTGAATATGGGCTGAATTAGAAGACACAAATAGCACAGTACCACTTAGTTTTGTTTCCAGAACATTTGTGATGTCACAATTCTCACAACGCTGATGTAAGGTTAAAAGGAAAAACCAAGAAAAACTAACCATTGTTTTTTTTTTTTAAACTGGGTTCACAAATACTGGTTATACCTGGTTATTCTAGTGTGAAAGGGGCTATTCTTGTGAAAAAGTGTCACAAGCTGAAAATTACCTTTTATTGCTTGAATACTTCTTCTATCCAACCAGCTGTTTTTAAGCACTGATCATGTCCATTTAACTCTCCAATGCTGCAAATCATCAATGGAAAGCTGTCACATTCAGCCGAGCTCCACTTGCAAATATGTCATTTAAAGCAGTCTCTCTTTCATCTGTCTGTATCGTTCCCTTTCTCTTAATGCTGCTTACTTCATCCCCCGTCGTTCAAATGAGTCGAGTTCAATGAGTTCACCCTCTTTGATCAACATAAAGAATAAACGCCAAGCTGACAGGCACAGTGGTTACTCAGTGACATGACACATCGTTGGTCTCCTTGTCCATGTGATTATGTGTAGTTTTTGACGGAGATTAGCTGTCTCAGTGACAGACTTAATAAATGTTTGATGTGAACCTGGTTCCATTTTAACCAGCAACAGCACAAGTTTTGTCCTCTTGAATGTATGGAGCACACCACTCTCTCCGGCAGGGCAGGGGTGTTGGGTTTCTTGCCGGACCACTGAAGCAGCTGTGAGGCAGGCAGAGGAGGGAACAAAGCACGGTACTGTTCCCCACCCTTTCCATTTGAGGATGGAACAAACCAGCGCTACAAAAGCCACCAAAAGAAAGGTTCTGGTAAAGGGTTTCCCTTTACAATACACTCTTTAGGAGTAATGCCAGTCACCACAGCAGGGATCCCAACACTGATAAGAACAAATGGAGTGGTCTTGATTACCAAAGTGGTCTGGCCTTCCCTGGGAGATCTTTTTATAAGGCTCTCCTCAGCAAATCTTCCTGAACCTCACAAATTTGTCCTCCAGAAAAAGCTCTCCTGTATAAGACAAGGCTTTAAGAGAAAGAGAAAAACTAGAACAAAACCTTCAATTGACATAACTGAGGTTTTGTTTGTTTAGGCGCACATGTATGGGGAAGCATCTCATGTGTGCCTGTCTTGTGACCAGAACATGAGTTAGGACAGCACTTGTGTGCCACATTGCAGTGATCATGTCACTCTGTTTGGATTACTTTTAACTAAAAAGAAGCAAAAACAAAAACAGGTAAATACGTCAGCAAAGGTGTTATTAACAGCTTAGTGGCATAAAAGACCCAAGATATTCAAGGCTGTGATATTGTTCAGTTATGGACACAATAAAGAATCCTGAATGGGTTTCTAATGGTTTCTAGTTCAGCTCCAACTCCCCTCTAAAGTCTGGTTTTGTCCACAGTCAATTACATTTGTACTACTGCATGTTCATTTAAAAGGTGCATTTCAAACAAATAATGATCTGTGTCAGCTCCATATCAGAAGTAATCTACATCTATAGCAACACACAGAGCATGCACCAGGAAGCTGATTCTCTCCACTGCAGTTGTTTGCCAATGATAAGCTGAAAAAGAGACCTAAAATAAATGTTCACGGAGCTTTGGATTCACAGCTGATATTTGAGTTAATTGAAAAGTGATGTTTGGGCATTCTTAAATTAAAATAAAGTAATATGGATGCGAACAAGGGACCTTCTGCAAGGAGTTTGCATGTTCTCCCCGTGGTGCGTGGGTTCTTACCGGGTACTCCGGCTTCGTCCCACAGTCCAAAAACATGCAGATTTGGGGACTAGGTTAATTGGACACTCTAAATTGCCCGTAGGTATGAATGTGAGAGTGAATGGTTGCCTGTCTCTATGTGGCCCTGTGATGGACTGGCGACCTGTCCAGGGTGTACCCTGCCTCTCACCCTATGTTAGCTGGAGATAGGCACCAGCGCCCCCCGCGACCCTTAGTGGATAAAGCGGTAGAAAATGAGTGAGTGAGTAATATGGATGCAGATATTAGTGCTTATTAATCTATAGCATAATGAGATTTTAATGGCTGATGCATGCATGGTTGCTTGTAAAGTTGAACGCCTGACAGTGCTTCATTCAATGAGGAGTATTTCAGTTGATGCCTTATGAGGGTGAGGGTGGCTCTTATCTAATGGTTCATTAGATAAGAGCACCATCTTTACCATAATGGTCATCTAGGTTTTTGCTCTGTCATTGTCATTCCCATGTCCAGCATCTCTGCCTTGTACAGTGGGAAGGTATATGGATGTTGGGGGGGGGGGGTCCTATTTCAGGGCTCGCAGCGAGTCACTTCCCCTCCACCACTGACTGGGTGCGGCCCTCCGGCTCATTGTCAGGCCAGGGTGGTGAACCCTCACCAGAATGGAGGGGGAAATGTAGTGTGGCATTGTGGAGTCTCGTTCCAGTATCCCATGAGACCAAAACAACAGCAACCCCACCACCCACACATACACACACGTGTGTGTGTGTGCACACTCTCACACACACACAGGGTTCAGGTTGCACCCCTGACCTGGGCCACAGTGGCCTTGGCCATGCAGGCTGGACAGAAGTGCTGTTGTCTGAACTGACGTCATTGAAATATTTGGTGAGACAGTGCTGTGATCTGCAAAAATGGCATACCATGATATATTCCCACTATCAATTAGGTGTTGTTGGTTCTAATCATGAGAGCATGAGAGAGAGTGTAATGTTGTCTTTAGATTAGTTGCGGCTTTACCTTTTACTGTTGCGCCCTCTGGCAATTCATCTATTGCCAGTTTATGGCTGACATTCAACAGTGGCCGTGACCTCTGTTGAATTCCCCCTACCTCTACTCCTGTCTATGCTCATTTCCTGTCATCACTCTCCTGGCTACAGAGTAATAAAGGCAAATATGCTCTTTTATTAAACAGTGTCTTAACTCTATCCCACATTATGTGGTTACACAGCAAAACGAGTAAAAAAATACATGGCTATGTACATTTCTACCTCCTCCAAGGAGTTGTAGGAGGAATGTTTTGGTATCCTTTGTCTGTCTAATTGAAAAATAAAAAAAATCCATTAAACTTGGTCGGAGAATGAGGTATGACCCATACACCTTAATGAGTTTACTGTTAAGGGACATTATTCCCACAGGAACTGCTTATTGCAAGTAGAAGTAAAATTGTTTTTGTAAAACTGTTTTTCTATTTTGGATTATAAGTGCTAAAACCCTGAAAATTACAACATGTTGCCAACAACAGAGTTACAATGTACTATAGCTTTGAGACACTATTGCTCTGTAGACTTCTAAGTAACTGGCAGAACTTTCTAACTGCAGAACATAGTAGATGGTAGTTTTAGTCATCTTACTTTTTTATTGTAAATTAGGTTTCTGCTGTTATATATAAACATAAAATATTGGAATTATTTTATTTGTTTCCTTATGTGTGACTTGCCTAGAAAAGCACTTTAACTGGGGTGATCAAAGTGCAATCTCAGGTGATGCTTTTTGATAGAGGTACAGTAGCTTCAAAACTCAACAGCAGTCATGTTGTCAATGCGTATGGGTTTAAAACAATAAAACATCAAATTTGCATTTGGTAATGGCAGCATTGTTCGAATGTTATTTGTATTTCCTCCATTGCAAAGTTTCAGTGCAATTATTTTAGTATATTTTAAAATGGACAAACTATTTATATTATATATTAAAATATTTATCTTATTCCAAAATAAGCTATTTGACTAAGATAAACTGATATTCGACTGATATTTGTAGTATTACAGCTCTGAATAAATAATATAATAAAATCTCAGGTAGCAGATACGTTTCTATCTACTCAAAGTATGTATCGCCCTACCCCATATCATACACGTACCCACTTAACATTGTACTTCCGTATAAGTAATCACACATAAAGAACGGTTATATGTATACAGGTTATACTGTATGTAACACATTGAAGCCCCCACAGGTGGGAAGTTTCCCATTGAAAAACACAGCCAAGGGAAAGGAAGGGTGACTCCCAAACTTTCCTACACTCATCTTCATGCACATATATGGATGTGACAATCCTCACAATCTTAAGCAAAACTTAAATGCAACATATAATGCCCACATTTCAAGCAACAGAATGAAACATAGCATATAGAGTAACAGGCAAAAGCTTTTTAAAAATAGTAATAACAGGAGAATGTCAGTTGGAGATAGCGTTTACTCTGAACCCAGATTCAGACTCTTGTCAGAATGATGTGCTATTGAGCCATTGCATCTGCATTTTAACCTATATTTGCAGACACACAGAGATGATGAGGTGTTTCATCTGCTGCAGCTTTAATAATATTATCAAGTTTATGGTCCCATGCTGAGCTACTGGACCTCTAAGTGCAGAACAGGGAGTGGAGGAGTGGAGGATAAAGGCTATGAGTTGGGGAGGGGGAGGATCTTCCACCAACAACAATGACAGGAAATCAGCACCAATGTCCTGGGGTCTGTGCACAGGCCAAGACACCCACAGACACAGAACAGCAGTGGTCGGTCAGAAACACACCCCCCGACCATCCAGGCTCAAATAGCTAATGTAGGTGTGGTCATTTCTGCCTCTTAATGCATGACAAACAACCAGTGTGCACTGACATTTCTTCTATTAACAGAAAGTCTTATCTTTAGGCTGCTCCTGCAGGGATTACATCAGATATCAATGAATGTGGATTTCACAATGGTTAACTGTAAACTACTCTACCCTTCCCAAAAAGAAAGAAAGAAAGAAAGAAAGAAAGACAAAGAAAAGATGTGATAGGACAAAGATAAGAGAGTCACATGGATATGATGTTTTCCCCAAACAAATACTAGAAACACTTGGGTAAATAATTCCTGCAGTTGAAAAAGCATTTGACTATAACTGCACATCCACCGGCATAAAAACATGTTTTTTATAGCTTAGTGAGGACACACCATAGACATAATGCATTTCCTAGCCCCTTACCTTAACCTTAACCATCACAACCAAGTGTCTAACCCTAACTCCAATCTAAAACCAATTCTAATCCTAACCCTTAAAGCAGGTCTTAACCCTAAAAAAAACCCTTGAAACTTGTGGGGACCAGACAAAATGTCCCTACATGGTCAAAATGTCCCCACAAAGATAGGTTTCAACACTTTATAGATGTTATAAACACAAGTACACACACACAAACCTGTTTTTATATATTCATAAGTAAACCTCATAGGCATAATGCATTGCCTGGCCACTTACCCTGGCCTTAACCATCACAACTAAGTGCCTCACCCTAACCCTAACCTAAACCCACTTTTAACCCTGAAAAAAGCCATTTAACCTCGTAGGGGCCAGACAAAATGTCCTTACATGGTCAAAATGTCCCCACAAAGATATGTTTGTATGTTTTTTGGTCCACACAAAGATATAAAAATATGTACACACACTTGACCGTAAGAGTGAGCCATGTAAAACCGATAAAACTAATTAAAAAGATCACTGTCTAGGCACAAGACTGAATCCTTTCACACAACAGCCGATGAAGATGATTTGTTTAGGGATAACACTGTTGTCCCACACAGTTTAAAAAAAAAAAGCTCTCTGTGTGACGCCAAGGGTTGAAACCAAGCATGTGCGGTGAATGCAGATGAAGCTCTTAAGCTCTTTAATAACTGAATGTGCAGATTAAAGGAGAGAAAACACGCCCTCACATAAAGTCACCCTCCTGTCTAATTTCAGGCTTCTACAAGTGATTCCTACAGTATTCTGCTATCAAATCATACTGTATACACTGCTTTTACAGAGAGTCTTACACACACTCACACCCACTCTAAAAAAGACTTCCAAATCTCATCAAGCCACAGTCAATTTCATCTGACACAAGCGCTCTTCCTCTCCTGTAATTAGCATTTTGAGACTGGCTTATGTAAGCAGTCAGGGGTAAGAGTCCCAGAAGCCTCACACTCTGTCTGAATGAATCACTGAAGAAGAAGAAGCAGCAGCAGCTCTGGAAAGTGAGATTAAGCAAATACAGCAACTTCAATTTCCTCTTTATGTTGTGATTTTAGACGCTAAATGTCTATTTTGATATGAAATACTTCTCCACCTTATAAAGCAAACCTATTACGGTCAATTACCTGATGGGTCGTGTAGCATTTGATGAAAGTTGTGAGAAATGACTGTTTTCAGAACGATTCATGGCTTGTCTGAAAACCACGCGCAGATTTTCCTGATTGACAGATGTTCAATCATGACAGTATAAAACAAAGAAAAGCAGTGAACGCTCATATCTGAGAAGCTTGAATTAGAAGCTATTTAATAAAATTATGGATAATCAAAACAGTTGCCCAAACATTTTCTGTCAATCAGCTATCCACAAAGTGTATTGCTCCCCTTAGCTCTATTTTTCACTGATGTTATCTTACCATCATCTCCAACATGAAGAGAAACTGCACAATGGGAAATGCTGAGTCTAGATTTGTAATATGAGCTAAGAGAGTGTTGCTACTTCACTGCATTCCACAATGGTAGAATAAAGATTTTACTGCCTGGTAAACTACACAACGACCTTTGGAGCCAATGATGTATTTTTGTGTGATTTGCTCCACAGTGAAGCCAGTGGATCTTATTTTCCTCCCTGCCTGCACTCCATGGTTTGACCTTCATCATTGCTCATCCATTTTTTCGCACCTCCCCTGCACTGTCTCACTTTCGCCTCTCTCCATCCTCTCACATACATACAGAACACTCAACATGGATTTGCACACATGCACACAACATCAGCGTAACCATGGCAACCTTGAGCGAGGCTCCTCGATTTCCGGAGAGGGCGTTGCTCCTCGAACCCTCTTTTGTGTTGCTTCAAAGGCAAGGCCAGACACGCAGTGTGCAGACGTCGGTGTGACGGCTAAACCGAAGGCTGTATGTGTGTCTTAGAAGGCTGTATATGGGTTTGTGTGTGTGTGTGTGTGTGCGTGTATCTGTGTGTGTTTGTCTGTGTGTGTGTGTGTGTCATTGGCCGAGCCACAAGGCCTGGGCACAGGAATGCCGGACAGGATGTTGAGAGAAAATTCCAGAAAGAGCAGAGTCAATGCGAAACACACCATTAGGTGATTCTGACTGTGCTGCTAAAACACAGCAGACGCTAAACTGCATCCCTCGAGTCCAATTTACACTCTCACACACTCTGTCCTCTTGTGCCTTTAAGTAACTTCCTGAGCAAAATCTGAAAGCTTGATGTTCTACATTGAGCCTTTAAATAAAGAAGACATTGCTAAATGGTCTAGCTCTTCAGCAAGCCAGCCCTATATGAGAAATGTAAGTTGTAAAAATGTGTTTGCTGTGAGTGGTATTGTTTGTTTCGACGCCACTTCCCCCCTGGGTTGCGTGCCACTGTGAACTGCACAGTCCCAGCTCCATTAGGCTATGTGTAGACAGTACTGAGGATAAACACAGGAACAATCACTGTATATTCTGAGGACAAACAATGCAAACCAGCAGTGCTCAGTCCTTTTGAGAATACCAGAGACATAACTCATAGATAGAAACCATGGCTCTGCAAAATGCTGTTATTAAGATACTATGTATATACTATGTAGATACTGATACTGTACTGTACTTGATAAGTAGCTATTCCAGATGATAAAGTGATGATATTCAGCTTTTAAAATAAGCCTTTGATTAAAAAAAAAAACATTTGTCATGATTTTCATATTTCATATTGCATGATCACTGTAGATCGAAGCAGCGGCACGCTGTACATGCTTGGTTTTGCTTCCACCAGCATCACATTTGTAAAAACTTGAATTGGGGATATATAGACACAATTTTAGCCCGCATCAAACCAAACAGCTGCCAGAAATGCAGCTTTGTATCCCAGGTATGAGCAAGCATAAGCATTGCACACAGACTGGACAGCACATGGAGGAATGGAAGGTCTTACATGCTGACAGAGAGAGAGAGAGAGAGATCAACAGCCACAAGAAAAGAGAAATAAAGAGAAGAGACCACTGCAGGGTCATCTGTGCATCACTGTTTGTGATCTGCTTCCCACCTACAGTAATGTACTGAGGAGAGGAATCAGGCATGGACACACACTGCCTCAGGGGTAAACATCCAGGATGTGGCAGTGAGGGGCACAGATGTTCAGAAATGGAGAGAGAGAGAGAGAGAGAGAGAGAGAGAGAGAGAGAGAGAGAGAGAGAGAGAGAGAGAGAGAGAGAGAGAGAGAGA